>JANEYF010005151.1:0-232500 GCA_029963845.1 Rhamnusium bicolor | reverse complement strand
TTGGATTAGCCTGACAGTCGGGAACGAGTAGTTCCAGTAAATCCGGCATTTCTCGTTCTCGACAACGGACTCAATATCTCCGGGGACGTAAGGCAGCACTGGTGTCTGGTCTACCCCGTACGAGTGCCTTAGATGGTAGTATAGCACTCGTAACGCCGCATTATGCCGGTGGATGTAGGCCGAAATCGCATATATAGGGCATGCAGATAGTAAGTGCATGAGCGATTCCGGCGCCTGATGGCAGGTCCTGCAGTTGATACCAGGAACCTCTACACGCCACACGCGGCTACGGTAGACCAAGGTGTTGATAACACCATCTTGACAGGCCATAATGAATCCCTCGGTCTCCGACTTAAGCCCTGCTGACCTTAGAAAGGCGAAGGTCAGCCTGGTCGATAAACCCAGTGTTTCTATGTTCTTATAGAAGACACCATGCTGGGGTTTATCGACGTGCTGCCGAAACAGATTTTCCTGTTCGACAGCTCTGATTCGGGCTTTCAGACGATTTGGCTGAAGTTCGGTGACTGACTCAACATCAGCACCTCGCCGGCCTCCTCGCCTGATGTCAAATGCGAGACCGAGTTCATCTGCGGCCCTTTTTGCTGCCTTGAACAATCCTGCTCCCACTCCTACAGTTTCGTGATGTTTTACGAACCCCAGGAGGGGATCTGAGCTCCTGAGTATGTTACATGCCATACTCAGTACTACTCTGCCATGCGTACACTCCAAGCTCAAGAGTCCTCGGCCCCCCCGTTGACGTGGGAGGTACACGCGAGGAACGGACGATCTAGGATGAATACTTCTGTGAATATTCATCATCTTGCGGGTATCTCTGTCTAATTGACGCAGCTCATCTACCCTCCACTTTACTACTCCGAAGGAGTAGAGCAGAATCGGAACGGCAAGCATATTAGTTGCAGACACCTTGTTCTTCCCCGAAAGTTCGGAAGACCAAATCTTTCGGAGGCGGTGTCTGTACTTGCCGCGGAGAGAATCTTTTATTTGTGATACATCCTGGATGTGCCTTTGTTGCATACCCAGATATGTATAGGTCTCTCCGGCATCCAGATGTCTTAGGATGCTTCCGTCTGCGAGCTGCGCATCTTCAGGGATTTCCCCGCATCGTCCTCTCTTGAGGTGGACTACTGCACATTTGTCCAACCCGAACTCCATACCAATTGCCCGCGTATATTCTTCGACCACCCTAAGAGCGTTTTGTAGTTCGCGCTTTCCGGAGGCATAAAGTTTAAGGTCATCCATATAAAATAGATGGGTGACCTTATGCCTCCGGTCGCTGGGTGGCCCACATTGATATCCGCGGATTTGGCGGAGCCCAACAGACAACGGCAGCAGTGAGATGCAGAAGAGGAGAGGACTCAGGGAGTCACCCTGGAAAACTCCTCTCCTAAATGCCTCCTGCTCTGTCGTGACCCGCTGTGCACCTGATGTTATGGTGAAACGGGTCTTCCAGAGCGACAGCAGCTGTTCTATGCATCTCACTAGTGGTGCTGGTACCGCAAGACATTCGAACAAGTACAACAATAGCTCATGCGATGTTGTATCAAATGCCTTGCGGTAATCAATCCAGGCCATCGATAGATTCCGCTTGTATTGCACAGAATCCTGTGTAATACAGCGGTCTATCAGCAGGCTGTCCTTGCAACCTGCCATGCCCTTCTTGGCACCACGCTGTTCGTGTATCTGCTGGAAGACCGGATCAACAGACCTCAGTGTCCTAGCATACAAGATACGTGTAAATATCTTGTAGCAGGAGTTGAGGCAAGTGATCGGCCTATAATTCCTCGGGTCGGAAAGATCCCCCTTTTTGGGGATAAGCACAGTACGTCCCTCGACGAACCAGTCCGGAATCTGCTGCCCCTCGTTCAACCATGAGTTGAAAACTCGCGCCAGACGGCGGTGAGTGGAAGGAAATTTCTTCCACCACCAGTTGTTAATGCCGTCTGGGCCCGGGGCAGCGAAGTTCTTGGTACCAACAAGTGCTTGTTGGACCTCCTCCGTACTGATTGCCGGGCACACTTCTTCTGGCTCTTCAAGATGTCTGTGACACAGAGCCTCAAAGTGTGCAATTGATGGAGTGTCGCTATTGAATGGACGCGTGGTTTCGTAGATTCCCTTCCAGAAGGTTTCGACATCTTCCACAGTCGGCGGATTCTCGACAACACGCTGTGGCTCTTGAAAGAGGCGGGAAGGATTCGTACGGAATAAATTGTTTTGTTCCATACTCCTCACCCGCCTCTTCAATGTTTTCTTTATCGCCATGAGTGCTCGGATCCTATCTAGACAGTGCTGCTTGATGGTAAGCATCACTGTCAGATTTAGAGTATGGTGTTGACGTCTTAATCCGGCTGCTATGCGCCGGATTCTGGGAGTAAAGACTCTACCAGTCGTCTTATATTCTACCACACTCTGGATCCGAGAAGCATGTTGTCTGGCCGACTGCATCTTGCCCTCGATTTTCTGTACACGCCGCTTGGCTTTCTCGACCCCGTGATTGCTTGACCTCTCACGGGGGACGAGTTGCTTCGCGGCGTTGTACACGGCACAGTTGATTAGCCAGATGTGTGCATCTTCCGGAATTTCCTCGTCAATGACCACGTCCATTCTAGCCAGGTCTTGTGGCTTTAGGTTAGCCCTGGTGTTAAGGCTAACCCTAGTCCTTAAATCTACGTCGGTGAACTCTAAAGGATGTTCCCAATCAGCTGGTAATTGCCGCGGTGGGACTGCAGCTGGCAGTTCTTCCGGCTGACGGGGTGCCTTTACATAACCTGTCCTGAGCAGAAAGGATACTTGATCTCTCAGATGTTGTTGAGAGAAGGCGCGATGCTCTGGGTGCATTTCGCACCAAAGTGCATGAAATCGCGCCATGTATCCCCTCTTCGCACTCTCGCGGCAGGTCAGCAAGTCATCCCGAAGTTCCCTCGTCCACTTAAATCGTCCTTGTTCATTGCGTCCTTCATTATTGAGACCGTCCGGTGAGGCCCCTCCCGCCTGTCTCTGACCCCCATCCGCTTGGGGTCGATCGTGAGGGGCCCTTCTTCTGAGGTCGTATGGAACCCGAAGTAGAAGGGGTACCAGGTGGTTAGCCTTGGTACCCCCGGCCGACATTAGTCAGGCAGAGTTATCTCTGCCTGTCCAGGGTTCACCAACGTGGAGGTTGCCGGCCTTGCACCCCAAAAAAAACCAATATTCTTATTATTGTTATTATTATTATTATATCCTGTCCTAAATGTTTAGTCAGTCAAAAATTTTAAAAATTTGGATTTTATGTTATTCAAATATAAGAATGTATTATTTACTATTTAGCCAATAAGGTGCAAGTTTGTATTTTGCATGGTAAAGTAGGTGTTAAAATCTAACTCAGTTGCAAAACTCGGTATTTGTTTTCTTCGGTCAGATGCATAACTGGGACTTGCTATTGACCAGTCATGGTGTAGTTGTATGTACCATGTGGCTCAGAACATATTTGCTACCAGAACTTCTCACAGTATCTACTTAATTTAGAATCAATAAGATCTTGATAAATTTTAATTGAATGAATTTGAATGTGTTTTTAATAAATAAAATGTTTTTAAATACCTAGTAAATAATTATTTCTATTACTATTTCTATTATTATTAAATGTTGCCATTTTTCAAGTGAATTATAAAGTGTTGAAAGTGTGTTGCAATATACTGTAATGCACTTTTGGGCAGATTGTTGCACCTTTTTTTTTTTTTAAATAAATAACTAATTACAGTTATTTTACTGTTTTACTGGTATATGTACATTTTGCTTGCAAAACTTAGTCTTTGCATAAGGTAGATGCTAAACTCGGTTTTTGAATCTGTAATAATTATTTCTTAATATTATGCGACAAAAATTCTTATAATCGTAAATATCTAGTGTTATTTTTATACAATATAAGTGGTATATTAACCAAATTATTAGCAAAAATATTATACACGTGATTTAAGTGTCAACTTTAGAAATTGTGGTGTTAAAAATATACACTAATATGAGTGGAAAAAGAGTCGTCCCAAAATCAACATTATATGTTAAATATTGTCTACATTGTATCACAAATTTCTTATAATTCTTATAAATTCGATTACATGTTAATATGTAATATTTATTCTGTCAAATTCCTTTTTCCTAATATAGTAATATTAAAAAACAAACATAACACTGAGCACTGAGCTTGGGGATTATACGCGTCAAGTGGATAGTTTTCAAAATCAAAAAGTTCCAAAGTACAAATTGGTCGCTTCACCCTCAAAAAGCACCGTGTCGTAGTTTTCGGCGTTTTCCTCAGAAACCGTTGGCCGCACAAAAAAATTATACTTACAGAAAATATTCCTCATAAAATTTGCCACAAAAAAGGCTGTATAACTAGAGTCAATAAATACAATGAATTCCGAGCAATGAGCGATTGAAGAAGGGGGTTACATGAAACTAGACGCGCGCTTCGGATAGTCTTGATGAAACGTGATATTACGATCGTAATAAATATAACAAATAATAATAAAGCGAAATATTTGATAAAACCTATACTTCTGGGGCCTTTTTTTTGCATTGTTTTAACCTTTTTTTGCACTATGGTGCCTTTTGAAGTTAGAGCTAATTTCCACACTACTCTTGAGGTAGAGCTGCTGACGCATTTTTTTTAAGTGGTTTCGCCAGGAAGCCCAACCTTTTTTAATTTATCATCAAACTATGCATTTGAAGTGACGAAACTATTGTGACTGTAGCTAGTGTTGCCACCGTCACCTCGACAATACACAAGGACGTCCCTATCTCATATTAATAAATGAATCTGGAAGGGTCTATCCAGGTAAATTTACCGACATGAATATTTTGAATAGTAATGGGTATTATCGAATGATTTGAACCATTGAATAATTACTGAATGAATGATTCCAACTATCGAATTCATTCGAATAAATTCATTCAATTAGAACTTTTCTAGAAAACATCATCTGAATGATATTGTTAACTTGCTAATTAATTCTGCTGAGTTTCATCTCTCATAAAAAATGGGTGTTTAGAATCAGAACCGATATAGCGTTGTATCAGTCACATGTCATCATCAGTTAGTTGACAGTTTGGTTTTGTTTATTTTGTTGTTTACACTGTTTGTCATATTACATAATAAGATGTGTCTCTTATTTATGAAAAAATACCGCCTACGTCTATGGATATTCATAACCTCCATTCTCAAATCCAACATTTTTTAAATTCATTCATTCGTAATTCAATTATCGAATTATTCGAATACGTACCAACTATCGAATTATTCGATGTTTATATTCGATAGTTCCCATCACTAATTTTAAACATATCTTTATTCTCCAAGTACCAGATTAAAAATTTGAAAGATTTTATTATACGTATTTAAAAATATGTAATCATGTAAAATAAGTCACTTGGGGAATTTTTGGAAAGCTCTTTTAACGGTGTTGGAATTTTTTTAAACTTCTTGTGTGATACTTATCTCCTTTAAAAATTAATATTAAGATAAATTGTCAGATAATATTCAATACCGTTGTATTATGACCATAGTCACTTTATTAGTCTAAGATCAAAGACACCCCTCATGTTAATCGGTAATTGTTCGAAATCCGTTGCATTTATTGGCTTTAATAGTAAAACCTTTCTTGTCACAAATTTTATAGGAAATATTTTTTGTAAGTATAATTTTTTTTGTGGGATGAACGGTTTCTTAGAAATACCCCAAAAACTACGACAGGGTGCGTTTGGGGTGCCTTTTGGGGGTGGGCGAAGCGATCATTTTCTACTTTGGAACTTTTTTGATTTAGCACACAATTCACTTGACGCATATAGTCCCTCCTGTTCGAATATTTTGGTTCCAGTATTAATAGCCTATAAGGCTAAGCCAACTGCGGAACAAGGGAACACATGCTTAGTTGCCAATAAATTATATACATCAAATCTCGACTTCCTGCATAAATCTGGTTGCAACCAATATTACAGATATATAAATAAATGCAAACGTATCAATTAATTTAATTATATAAATGCTCTTTAAAAAAATTTGTTTTTTATATACTGCCTGCCGTCTCTGAAACTGGTAAAGATCATTCTGCTTATGGTATAGCATGCTTCAAGTAAAAAGCATTTATATCGCCTCTAATACTTTTGAGAGCGATATCCGACTCTAGGGTAGGAGAGCCATGGGAGATCTGTCCAGCATTGGGACACCGAAAAAAAAAAACAATTAAAAAAAAAGAGTCGAGGGTTTCTTCTCTGGATTTATGAATTAAACTTACTTCGTAACGACTTGATTTCTCTGGAGATTTAATCTGTCTTAATTTCAGCATTATTGCTACTCATCATATTAGCAATATCATCATCGGCTGTGGCATTCCCTATAGGCCTAGTGTTACAGCATTGTAATTTTCAGTATAACTAAACGCTTCAAGCATTAATACCAACTAAATCGTTACAATATAGCTAGATATTATCTAAAGTGTTCTGCTCATACACAGTATATAATATGTCCATAAATAACAATTTTATGAGATTTGTCAGACCGCTCTTCTGTATCATAGAGAGTTTACTATAATTTAACGCCACAAACTGAAACTGTATATGCTTTTACGACACTCTTTTTAAACTAGAGATAGTCTCACACTATTGACAGAATATTTATAACAGGTAAGTTTCTAAAATGAGTACACACATAAATTTTAAACTTACGTATTTTACACGGTTATATATTGGTTGTCACTGTAATGGAAATAAATGGATTACATTTATATACAAAATAATAATAAAAGAACAAAATAAATCTCTATTAGTAATTAAAACGTAACTATTTCAAACTTAAGCGAATTAGGTTGGATAAAAATTTATAGATATAGATGACTCCATTGTCCAGAGATAATGACACTGGCCTCTTTTCGTGGGGTCGATCCCCGGTTGAGGAACTTGATTTCTTTCGAAAGCAGAAATTAGTCCTAGTATACTTGGATATTGGGTTTGTTCCCGCTGTCTTTAAAAGTGTAAGTTCCTCCAGCATAAGACACATTTAGGGAGACAATGGCAGTATTACCTGTGATGTTTTATGTTATTTACTTAATTAATTCATTAAGTACATATTTGAAAAAAATGATAATGTGCTTATATTAGAGAAATATATGCAATCATTATTTTACCTCTAATTATTTATTGTGATATCCTATAAATGTTTCTTATCATCTTCCTTGGGTATTAAGCCACTGTCCTATAAATTAAAAAATTGATGAATAAATCACTGCGCCAAAAGGATCAGTCTGAGGTTGTTTTTTGAAAAAAATGTGTAAATAGAACTTAAATGTCAAATATTGTTGTTGATTAGAAGTTGACGTTTCTGAATACTCTCTGATTCTTTTCTTAAAACTGGAGCAAAATTTCTTTGATAAAAAGTTTCTACAAAAGACAAACACAGAGGGTACAGTTGTCTTCCAATTTCTTAAGTAGAACCACCAAAGAGAATTTGTCTTCTCTTTGGAACCACTAAAATCATAACCTCACTTCTCATTTACTATGTGCCAAAATACAACATTCTCAAAACAATATCCATCTATATTGTAGTATTAAGATTAAGAGTTTATTACAAACCAGCCACCTTATGAAAAAGAAAATATCTATGTGACGCCTTATCAAAAATAGCAATTATATCCTGTTTCCAGAAAAAGTTCCCTTCTAAAACGACACCAACGCAGTTTACACTGCGTTCAAAACAAGGGGACTTAATTTTGAAAACAAATACCTGATATCTCAATTCGATGGCCGCAGATTAGTCTTATAGAAATTGTCCTTTACGTTAAGTATAGACGTTACTGCGGGATGAGATATAACAGAAAGAAAAGGTTCATGGATAATGCCCGCAAAAAAGGATGAATTCGCCGACACGTGTTTCTGTACCCGTAGTAACTTTCTATACTTTATTGCTTTAAACCTTGGGTAGAGAATACCACGCAGATGGCTATAGTTGCCTTCGTGGCAATATTGTTTGTTGCCCTGTAAACATGGGGTTTCTCAATTGCAGCTACAAATGAGCGATTGGCTTCCTGTCAGTGGTTTCCTTTGTGTTGTTGAACCTAAGTTGTGCCTATCCTTATAACTTATAACCGTCTTGATAGCGAGTAGTGACTCAGAAGCATGTGTTGGCAGATTCATCCTTTTTTACAGGCGTTACCCATGATCCTCTTCTTTCTGTTATATCTCATCCCGCAGTAACTTTCTATACTTTGTTGCTTTAAACCTTGGGTGGGAATACCACGTAAGTGGCTATAGTGGCTTCGTGACAATATTGTCTGTTGCCCTGTAAATACGGGGTCTCTCAATTGCAGCTACAAATGAGCGACTGGCTTCTTGTCAGTGGCTTCCTTTGTGTTGTTGAACCTAAGTTGTGTCTATCCTTACAACTTACAACAAAATTGGGGAGAAAACTTTTGCGTGATAATCCTATACATATTACAGACTATTCCTGTGCTTTGAAATGAAAGCTAAAATGTATTTATTTAGTTATTTATTTATTTATTTAATTGGAACGGGTTTCCGGGTTTGTTTAATTTAGAATTTATTTTTAATAATAAGTAAATAGAACAAAAGAAAAGAAAAGAAAGAGAAGAGAAGAGACCAGAAGAGAAGAGAAGAGAAGAGAAGGGAAGGGAAGGGAAGGGAAGGAGAGGGAAGGGAAGGGAAGGAAGGGAAGGGAAGGAAGGGAAGAGAAGAGAAGAGAAGAGAAGAGAAGAAGAGAAGAAGAGAAGAAGAGAAGAAGAGAAGAAGAGAAGAAGAGAAGAAGAGAAGAAGAAAGAAGAGAAGAAGAGAAGAAGAGAAGAAGAGAGAAGAGAAGAAGAGAAGAAGAGAAGAAGAGAAGAAGAGAAGAAGAGAAGAAGAGAGAGAAGAGAAGAAGAGAAGAAGAGAAGAAGAGAAGAAGAGAAGAAGAGAAGAAGAGAAGAAGAGAAGAAGAGAAGAAGAGAAGAAGAGAAGAAGAGAAGAAGAGAAGAAGAGAAGAAGAGAAGAAGAGAAGAAGAGAAGAAGAGAAGAAGAGAAGAAGAGAAGAAGAGAAGAAGAGAAGAGAAGAGAAGAGATGAGAAGAACAGAGGAGATGTGAGGAGAGGAGAGAAGAGGAGAGGAGAGGAGAAGAAATGAAATGAAATGAAATGAAATGAAAAGAAAAGAAAAGAAAAGAAACGAAAAGAAAAGCATTCTACGCCTAGTAGAAGGCTCCTTTGATGACGAATTCGTATAAAACGACAATTGCAGGAACCACCAAATACACAAAAATTTTCTAAATAGAAAATATTCCTAACAATTTTTACGTAATTTTTGTAATATCACTCCCAGTTCAATGGATATTTCACACGATTATTACAAAAATACCACAGTTCGATAATTTAATGGTCTGAACAACTTAACGCCTCAAACGAAAACCCAGGACTCGAGAACAACGTGTAAGGATATCACTAAGGACATTAAACATAATCGACCTACAAAAAAAGAAAAATATTCTAAAAACCCTAATAATAATCTTAGTATTATATGAAGGATTCTAATACAATTAAATTATCTTAGGTAAATACTATAATTAGAAAATAATTAATAATTTACGTAAGTACAACTTTTCTTAAAATATGTATAGTAACCAGTGCCGGGTAAAGTTAGTTTTAAATTATTAATTAATAAAATTACCAATAACGATGAAATTGGATAAATCAGCAATAAATAATAAATCTAAAATGATGCAAATAAATAAACATGAAGAACAATATATTTTCTAACCTTTATAACAATAATTTTCGCATAAAAGACGGAATATTAATGAATTTTTATTTAAATTGAAATTAACCCGTAACATAACTTTGAATAATTTTATTTATTATTATTTATTTTAGACGGTTTGGTACTTACACGTTTTTGTACCTACAGTTTTTTGTTAAAGTTTTTGGTATGACATAAAAGCTTATATCTTATTTTTGGATTGAAATTTGGATATTGGATATTGGATTTTGGAAATTTGGCAAAATAATGGTAACTGATTTTGGAGACAAGTAGTATAACTGCTTGTCTCTAGTATTGAACTTATAAAACTATTTTCTTGAAAAATTGTTTATGGTACCTATTCACTTATTTGGAACATTCAGGCGAAAAAATCTTATTAGAGGTTTATGTACTCCACTATAACTGGTTTTTGTCAAGCCAATTCTAACATATTACTTTGGTCCCCAGAGCTACCTGCCCTATTGTAATTTAAGATAGGTGCTATAAATGGTTTATTTGAAAAATCATTTGCCACTTTTTATAATATGTATTTTATAGTTTTAGAAATATTTCTTTGCTTAGTTCTAATTTTAAATTTTTGTACAACTTGTTGCTATCAGTTTTTTCCCTCTAAATTCCATTGTACCTGTAAATTTGTTAGTAATTAGATAATTTTAGTAATTTCAGAATCCTAAACAATATTTTATATTTACTATATTGTAAGAATTTTTTTTGTAGTTTTTGCCAAGTTGATATTGTATTAATAAATTTTATTTTTATTTAATTTTCTTGGCTATTATTTATTTTTCACACATCAAGAAAGATCTGTAAGATCCTCGACACCATTTTAATAAAATAGATCTTAGACACAGCTCAAAATTAACCGGTATTCACATTTACCACTAAAAATATTGTAAAAGTGGTGTGAAAATTTAATAAGTTGACACTTACCTTTTTTAAAATTTTTCAATTTACAAGATTCTTGAGAATTCTTATAACGTTTACAAATTGGCGGAAACTGTAAACCGGTGCTTAGAAATTGGTGGAGCCATGGCCTGAGTAAGTTATAGTATAGTAAGTTATACAAATTAAATTTATTAATTGTGATAATAATTAAACGTACAGTATCCCTAGGACAATATTTTTTAAACCAAATTATTACGAGTATAATCAATAAAAAGACTTAGGAACAACGTTATGCAATATTATTAAACGTCTATTATTATTATTATAAATACATTTTTAGAGTCGCAGTTTACACAGTTGAAAATGCGGTGTAAAATTTCACACCAAATTCACCACACGGGGTACATATAGGAACACACCAATTAGGTATATACCAGACACCAATGAGACGGGGTCAAATTTTACCATTATTTATGTGTAAATTGTTTACACCTATGAATTGTAAAATGATACGTTATTTTTGATTAATTTGTCCACCTTATAATTGTTGAAAATGTAAAATGCAAATCTTCTAAAGAGTAATATTCTTAAGGGGTGGAAAATACATTAATTTTAAATAAACTACAAAAATAAAATATCATGTATTTTATTAAATGTAAATGTCACATTTCAAATAATTAATTATACACTGACTATATAGATTGAATTTCCATTTGAACTAAAAACTGTAGAATTACTTAACTAGGTATATTTAAGCCATTCTATTGCCGTAATAGGTTTTAATAATCCAATCGCTATTCTCATTTTTCTGTTTTCCTCTGTGTTTGACAGCTGCAGCTCAGAGCACATAAGCCGTCACTGAAGATAATATATAAAAATATGTACCAAATTCACTAATTCAAGGGACGATTTCGTGTATTGCATGATCATCAACTGTTACTGACTGTCTGATTACCTTGCTTCAAATATTTGACGCATTCGCAGAAATGTAAAATCACACCAAGCATTGTGTATAATACGCGAAAATGTAGTATTTAATATCAGTTCCAATCCAAAAAAATGTAAGATACCTAATAAATGAGAGTACTTTTTTACAATATCGAATGGTGTTTGAATTTACAACAAAATGTGTAAATTTTCACACCACTTTTACAATATTTTTAGTGGTAAATGTGGACACAGTTTAATTTTAAACTGTGTAGTAGTTTATGCAAACATACGCTAAAAATTTTTTTGTTAGGAAAGTATTTATTTTTTTTATCAGTTTTCGGAAACAAATGAAATAATACATCTAAAATTATAACGTATAGGTAGGCAAAATGATGTTAACTGTTGCATCAATTATTTTGTGTTTATTCATATCGTTTTTAGATACTGTTATTAGATTGATTTAAAGTTTTAACTACAAATAAAATTTTAGAAAATAAAGTTTTAAGTAAATAGACACAATATCAATATAACGTAATGTCTCACGTTCCTATGGAAAAACTGAAACAGAAAACTGTCATATTTAACATTGCCAAAAAAGACAATCTTTTATCAGAGATTTTCCTTTAGTTTTGAAAACGGAATCAAAGAGTATTTCGAAACATCAATTTTTTATCATCTAAAATATTTGACACTTAAATTTAATTTTCATGTTCATATTTATCAGATTGGAGACATTTTTGGATAGGCAAAAATATCTTTTTCATAAACCAGCTATAAACCACTTAACAATTTTCTTAAGTAATTTATAGGACAGTGGCTTAATACCCAAAGAAGGTGAAGAATCATAAACACAAAATAAAAAAAATATATGTATCTTATAGCGGTTGAGATACAGGCTGTGAAAGTCTTAGGTAGAAATCCTATTATATGAGTTTAATTCAATTTAAATTAATTGATTTGGATAAAAATCTGTGTGGAAAGAATAGTTATTTACGCAACAAGTTCCGAAAGTGCGAGTGCGAGTGCGAATCCATTAAAAACACTCTCGGAACGTGATACGTACACTGTTTTTTCTGCATGTCACAAATACAACAAGGTATTTTGGAACCAGCGACGTGACCTAATTTATTTAAAACTTTTTTAAATTCTTTTCAATAAGGAAGCCCCACGTTCAGGTCGCCATGTCACAATTACAATGAGGCTTTGTTTGTGTTTTTGGATAATTTGTTTTTGGATTTCTCCCTAGCTGGGTTATTTATTTTCATTAAGTTGGGCACCATGTGACTTCTTGCCACGAAAATAATTTTATTTTGTTACCTTGGTACTTGATCGTAGGAATGAAATTTTGTCAAGGTAGATTTTGATTGTGTAGAGAGGCTTGACCTGTTAAAATTTTTATTTACCTTTAGGCTATGCTGGGCAGTGCCGAGTAGGACTTCAGTAACTCCTCTTCGGTGGTCCTGGCTTGAGGGACTTGCTACTACCTTAGATTTTGTAGCTTATTTACTTGGGATTAAGAAAATGTCCACAGGGGGTCTCTATAATTTTTTAGTCAGCTTTTATGCAAAAATAAAATGCAAAACCGTCTTTTTACTTTCCTGTAAAGGCTCATAGAACTGTGAACTTTTATTTTTTTCAAAGTCACTGAAGGCCAAAAATAATTTGAACAGAGGGTTCCTTACAAAAAGCAAATTTTACCTCCTGAAAATGCTCTTATATTGATGGCTGAATTTGAATTGTTATTTTCAAGTGAAAAATAATTTTGGAATTTATTAGTGAAAGCAGGTGATTTGTGAGTGTAAAATTATTTTGACTAGTCGTTAAGACCAAAAATAAAATTGGACAGGGAGTCCTTTAGATAAACGTAAAATTCACAATCAGAAAACACTTTTAAAAAATTAAAAAAAAATTGTTGTAATTCAGCAGACTGGACGGCAAGTTGACCTACAATTCGGTTACTACTAGCCCGCCAAAAAATTCACGTAAGCTTCACAACTTTTCTTAATAATGCACAATTTGTAAAACACAGAATTTTTTTTTATTAAAATCGAAGACGGATTCGAAAAAAATATGTTTGAGCAGTGTATCTTTTTGTGTTGAATGGAATTACGATGAAATAAAAATAAATTTTAAAATTATTGAAAATTTACAAATAAATTTTTTTGATGTCATGGTCAACAAAACGATTTGGATGAAATTTATTTTTTATAAAAAAAAGTCGATCCTTAAAACTCAAAAAATTTTTAATAAATTCTGAAACTTTTATGGCAGCCTAGTAAACACCTGGGAAACTTATAAATAGCCAAATTTTGTTGAAAAAAAAGAATTTTGTGTCAAGTGAAGCTTTGAATTTGAAACAAGTTAAATTTTCTAAAATAAAACTGAGGGTCTTAACAGACCTATCTTCGTGGACAAAACAATTTTGAAAAATGATTCTAGGTTCCTAAGTATGTAAGTTGATTCCTTACCTTGCCCTAGGAGGTCTCAGATGATGATGTTCTTTTAGCACAAAACCTTAATTTTTTATTTTTTGACAGCCTACGTTCGTAGGAGCCTGTTCGAGGGTTTTTAACTTTAATAAATAAAAAATAGTGTAGATTTTTACAATAAAAACTAATGACGGAAGACTCCTTAAATCAAAATTCGCAAATGATAAAAGCTTTCGAAGAATTACTTCTGGTTATCTGCGGTGAATGTGTGAAATTTACTCTGTATGTGGTGGACGCCCTCGTCGATTGTTGTAGCTATCAAAAGATAACCCAGCCTTGTGCGTGGAGAAATTTCTCAGTGCCTTCTTGATGACTTCTGGGGCCCATATGAGATCTCTACCTGCGAAACAGCCAACGAGGAACTGTCCTAAGAGCTCTTGATCACTTGGAATTTGATAATGGGGTTCACCCCGGGTTTTAAGTTCACGGAGTGCCATCTGAACTGTATGATTGCAAGTGGTGAATTGTCTGCCTTGAAAATAAATTTTTTATTTATAGTAGTTGTGTCATCATCTATTGCGATGTTAACATGATGTCATGTTTTCAAAGCTGCGTAGTAAAAATAAAATCTACCCCGCTTGAAAGCTCCGATACGCTTTCGAGTGCTCCATGTGGCTGGCCAGGCTGGTCGGCTACACGGTGTATCAAACTCCAATTTTACAAGTTTAAGTCTCTATAAATAAATCTAGCTGTTAATGAAGTGCTGCGAAAACAATGATTGCTGCCTGAAATTATTATTATTATTTTGTCTTAAACTATTTTACTTTAATACTAATTGTTATTTATTTAATTGACTGTAAAATTATTTTACAATTACATTATTTATCTTTTAAAATTCGTGTGGCAGAAATGAAGAAATTTAGCTTTTACTATTTTACGACGGCCTTGGTCGCTGATGAGTATTTATTTGCCTCTGTCGACTATTAAAATTTAAAATTTGGTGTGGCTTTTCTGAAAACAGTAAAATCGTTTAGGCTGGTTTGTACTTATTCCTTATGAATGTCTTTATGAGTTTTGGCTATTTTAATGTTTGTAAGTGCACCGCCGTCGCGCTTTTGTTGCAGAACGGTTTTCTGATGAAAATTAATTTTACTATTTTTCGTTTTAAAAAATCGGAGGATCATGATATAAATGTTTAGTTTGATGTTTTGAATATGGTTTTTTATTCATTATCTAAAAAAAATATGGTGTGACATGCAATATTTTGAATCCGTGTAATTCGTAATTCGGTCTCGGACGTTTTTGTAATGTTTTAAATGGTTAAGTATCGCCTATGTGATCTGAGTGATTTTTTGATAACATTGATTTTTTGAAAAAAATTAAAAATATAGTAAAATTTTGGTTCTACAACATGCAATAGTCCCTTTAATGAAACTAAAAACTGATATGCTTTGACTTTATTTATAAATATTAATATTAGTTGTACAATTATTTTATCTGAAAGTTTTAAACGTCTTTATTTTATGTTACCATAGTAATACGATTGTTCAGCGTTTTGTATGTATCTGATTGACGTGAATTCTATTGAAATATAAATTTTGACTTTTAGATGTCATTTTAGGTACTATTTACCAAAAGTCACTATTTTCGGGACTGATACAAGAAAAACCTATTGTCAGTGCAATAAATTGACTACGCAATACCTATTTTTGGAAAGATTTCAGAAAAATGTATTTCTTGAATAATTAGCCTTTGTGTTAATCCACTTCTATTTATTGGATTCCTGGAGTGGGCTGGAACTAAGGCTGGGAATCGAATACGAATAATTCGAGTATTCGAATATTCGAGTATTCGAATACGAATTATTCTAATGGGAAATTATTCGAATATTCGAATATTCGAAATATTAGAATACTCGAATATATTCAAATAATCGAATACTCGAATATATTCGAATATTCGAATATTCGAATACTCAAATATATTAGAGTATTCGAATATTCGATTATATTTGAGTAAATTTGAATATTAAAATATATTATCAAATTATGTACGAATAGGTATGCAGTATGCATCCAACCAATGTAGGTAGATAGTAGGTATAGGTATGTACCTATTCTAAAATCCAAATATATAAATAGACCACATGGCACGTTTTACTCCCAGTCAAACTATTCCATCTCTTTCTCGCCTCGACCTTATTCTTACTGTACTAAGGCTGGGGTTAAAATTAAATTTTAAATTTTAGAAAACCTGTAAATATTTAACTATTGACTTTTCATGTATTCTAATTTTAGAGCACTTTTATTTTTTTCGAAAATGAAAAATAGTCATGACAAAGAAGTATAATAAACTAGCTCTGTTTTCGTTTTATTTAAGCTTCAATAGTTAAATATGAACAATAGCGCCTCAATTCTAAAATAAAATACTAACTAAATAATTCTGACCCTTAAAGCACATGTACAGAAGACATACCCTACTGTGGGTATGGAGAGCAAATCAAATTGCCTGCTTAGTGGATTACGTCACGACTATTATTGTGGTCTATCCAACCAAATACTCAAATAGAGTATTCACTATTCACTAGTATTCAGTGCTATACCTATTAATAATGAATATTCGAGGATCCGGATTAATCGGATACCTATTCGAATAATTCGGATTACTCGAGTATTCGAATATTCGAATTATTCGAATAGGTATTCGAATAATTCGAATTATTCGAATATACGATTACTTGAATAATTCGAATATCCGAATAATTCGAATATCTATTCAAATAATTCGAATAATCCGAATATTCGAATATCCGAATATTTTTCGAACGAATATTCGAATACTAAAATTGAAACCCCCTCTTTATGAAAAAACTGACGTTTCGCGAAACCCACACCTCTCACGACCTCTTTTGCAATGCATTGAGGCGGATAGTAAAACAAAACGTCTTAATATTATTTGATGCACCGTTTACAGTTTATGAACTGGGACCCGATGAAAATATAAACTGTATTTAATAGGATGCTACTTTTAAAGTGAAATGGCATCAATTTTCTAGTAGAGAAGACTTCAACTAGTTATTATGAAAATCCAATATGTAGAGAAAGATTTGAATTGGCGTAGCGGCTGCATATGCTCAACTTAAACGAGATTTAGAGAAGAAACTTTTTTATTTCTTTAAATCTGAATATTTTTGAAAGTTTGGCAGTACAAAACTTCTTTATTGCAGTTATAAATATATTCCTTTATTTTTCTACGGAAATTTACATCGTGTTTTATTAATAAATTGTTGTGAGACATACTGCTACATATTCTTATTTTCTATTTTATCTAATATTAGACAATGATGTATCCTAGAAAAAACTACAGGTTTTATCTAAAAAAAACTACTTTCATAAATTCAGTATATACGCACTCTGACGTTTTAATATATAATTAATGCTGCAAGCGGTTTTTCAATAAATTATGAAAAAGTCAACTAAACATTTAATTAATGAATAATAATAAAACTAATTCACCTTAAATTAAACTATCGTATATGTATAAATTTTAAAGTTAGGTATTATCTGTTGCCTGATGTATCATTTATAAAAGCGATAGTAACATTTAGGGTGAATTTTACATTTACCCTCATATACAACCCTGCACCCCTCAATTTTTGGACGACCGATAGATTTTAAATTCTAAATACTGAATGAGACTTACAGGAAACAACTACTCAGCTGACAGAAGCCCCGACCTCCATAGAATTAAACATGCAAGTCTTGTTTGGTAGCTAAAATATTTGTCAATTCCTCACTAGACATAGACTGGTTTCGAACAAGATTTGCAGGTTTAATTCAATGCAGGTCGGGGCTTTTGTCCGCTGAGTAGTTGTTTCATGTAAGTCTCATTCAGTAGTTTAGTCCATCAGGGTTAGAGGTCACATCTGTTGGTACCTGCTTTGCAGATCGCTATCAGTCACTAAGACAGTGATGTCTGACGGGTAGTAGCACTGACCACCAGAGGGACACTTAACGCTCACTATTATCTAAATTCTAAAGTTATACCTAACATTCTAAATGGATATGTACATTTTAAATAAAAGTGAAAACAGGATTCATTTCTTGAGCAATTTTGTGTACTTGAGCACTCTAAAGGCTAATGGGCCGCTTTAGTATTATGGTCCGAATGACTAGGCAATATTCAAGCAACCGGATTGCATAATGTGATTGTTCTGAAATTGCTGGGAGATTTGGTTACTCTCCCAGCTCCTATTCACTAGGCGACATACAAGAGGTTTGATTGACACCGATCACGTGTGATCAGTGTATTCTGCTTCAGATTGCCAGCAATTGTGATCAAATTCACGGCACAGACCATCAATTGAAACATTGTTCAGATGATCCGAATATCGCTTTCAATATGATTGCGTTTGCCCACTGACTAGAACATATTTTGGACATTTTGGCTAAAGCGACGAGATTGCTCGACACTGTTGCTTCAGTATCACCTAGTGAATTTGCCGCTTAAGGCAACTAACAAAGACAATGCAATCGCAACCTAATTGTAAAGTGACTTTGAGCTAACAACTCTGAATCGGGTTGCGATCGCGTTGCCTTCAGTGGGAACTGACAGATTTAAACATTAGAGGAGCGTCACTTTGCAATTTGGTTACAATCCAGTATCCGTTGTTAGTTGCTTTTAGTGAGAACAGTACCTTAAGCGGTCCATTCACTAGGCGAAACTGAAGCAACCGGGTCGAGCAATCTCCTTGTTTTCGACAAAATCCTATTACAATCACCGGCAAGCTGAGGCCGTTCAGGAATTGAACGATTTTGACCAGATGGTCTGATTTACTAGGTATCACTTTCTTTTGTCACCACACACCGGTCACATATGATCGGTTAAAAACCAAACCTCTTATATGTCGTCTAGTGAATGGGGAGCTGGAACAGCAACCGAATCTCCCAGCAACTTCAGAACAATCACATTGTACATCCGGTTGCTTCAGTGTCACTTAATGAATGAGCCGCTTACTATCAAACTTGATGCTTTATCCGTTTTCAAATTTCCCAGTTTTACTAAATTTATTGCTAGCATAAAAATAATCTACTTCTACAAATTCTACAAAAAAATAACTAATTTTCGTCTTCTACTTAAATTTAAAACTTACAATTGGTAAATTTAGTATTGTGACAATAATTTGTTATATTATTGGCGACAATGATTTGAAAACGTAAATGAATTATATTTGTTACTGAAAGTATTTTATACATAACATGAATGTATCTATCTTGTTCTTTAAGTATATTAGATGTTCAACATAGATGTGTGTTGACAGGGTTATATGGTTTCATTTTTCGTTAAGGGACAAAAAGAACACTTGATGTGAAATATGACGACAGCCAGAAGTTGGAGAGAGCACATTTAATTCCATTTGATTTCTAAGTTAATAAAAAACTTCTGTTTATATTTTTTTTCATTTCCCTTTCCCTTTTCTTATTAATATTATATATCTTACTAATGAACTTTAATGACTTTAAATTTTATAAGCATTGAGATAAAATAATAGTTGGATATAATAATACATTAACATAATAATGTTTTGTGTAACAAAAATGATGAAATATTAGCTAATCAGCATATAATAGCAGAATCAGTTGCAAATTTTCAAGCAAAACTGTAAAAAATTCAAAATAAAATGAGTGAACATGTAGATAAGATTGAGGAAAATAAGCAATCTACAAAGAATTGGGTAATATCATATTTTAGGAAACGATTTTTTAATTTTTTCCCCCCCTAGCATACTAATTTTTGTCTGCTGAACATGAATTTCGAGTAAAAAATTCCCGCGCTTGACTATGCTTTTTTGAGATATTGGGCTCAAAGTGACAAAATCTCACATTTTCTCAGAGCCTATTGCAGTATATCCACTATTTTTTTAGTTTATTTATATCCAATAATATTAATAATATTTGCCTGCTATATTTATTGAAATATGCATCAAAATATAACCTAACTTTACATAAATATGTATCAATTTGAACAAACAAGCAAGCTACCAATAGGAATTGTAGTAATTTTGGACAGTTGGCAATACTAAAGTAGACAATTAGATATCCAAATTTTATTAAAATAATTTATGGTCTGTGTGTACTACGAGGATGAGGGCAGTAAAAGCAGCATCTTTTACGGCCCATATACACAATGATCATACACCGTCTTTGTCTAAGCAATCAACCTGACGGTAAACAAATCCCTAGGAAAAGTAATCTGCAAAAAATTTGGAATATTGTGTTATATTTTTCAAGTAATATAGCAGGAAAATATTATTAAAGTGAATGTGTTGGAGTATTCTACACCATTTAAAAAATCCTTACTTATATTATTACACTAAACAAATAGTGTCAATAAACACTGCAATAGGCAGTGGAAAATTGTGACATTTTGGCCCTTTGCGCCCCAATATCTCGAAAAGTATAGCCGTGTGAAAATTTTTTACTCAGAATTTGTGTTCAGCCTAAATGGGTATGTTACGGAAATTCTCTAATGTATATTACTAAAAATTTGAAGAAAAATTTAAATCATTAGAAGAACAGACTTAAAAATAAAACTAAATGAACCAGGCAAATTTATGCACATGGACCGTTTAGAAACCACTGCTGTACACGAGCTAAAGGCGGCGAGCATGATAGTGACAGTACAATTACATGCAGCGGCGCTAAGTTTCAAGTTGGATACGTATATTATTGATAACTGTTACCGACTATGTTCATCAAATAACATTAGTTCGTATTCCAAAATGTTTATAAAGTTTCTCGAAAACTGTTACAAAGATGAAATGATAAAGTGTAAGAAACTGAATCATGGTTACAGGGGCGTGCGGTGAATTTTGATACAGGGGAAGCAGTTTGGGATATAGGGTGACGGGTAGTGCGAAGCCCCGAGCGAAGCGAGGTAAAATTTTTTTTAAGTAAAGGGGCGTGGCTTCGGTATAATCATTTTAAAGCAAATGTCGAAAGCCGCAAAGTTATGATATCTAGAAAAAAAGTACACTTGTAGGACCGCCACTCCTCAATAAACATAAAACATAAAAACACCACAAAAATTATACCACCCCCGATTCCATTGAATTTTAGGACATCTCCTTCACAAAGTCCCTTTCTATTGTCAACAGAGACAATTTTGAAAGCCGCTCTTTACTAGTTGAATTTCTTGAAAAAGTTTTTATTCTTTTTAAGGTCGAAAAACTGCGTTCAACCGAAGCACTAGTTGCAGGTATCATCAACACTAACTTACACAATTTCAACACTTCAGAGTAGGTCTGATCCAAACTATTTTCTTTTATAAAGATAATCAGTTCGTTGGCGTTATGTTTCTGACTAATATCTTCTGTAGCATAAATAACTGAAAGTGTCCAATCGTAACCCAACTATATCAAAAAAATTTCCATAGTTATCACTCAATGACTGAAGTGCATTTTGTAGAAACTGATTATTTTTAAATTCATTAAAATTACACAATTCTAAAAATTGCATATCACTAAAATTTTTAAATCTATTATTTAGTTGCCCAGTGATATTGTCCAAAATTTCTATAAAAAATCTTCGATATGAAGTTCTACGATCCACTATAAATTCAGTTCGTATTCTTTTTCTTTGCGGCTCTAAACTGTCATTACTAGTTTTTCCCAGAACTTTTCAAATTCATTTCTTTTGTTACAAGTCAAATTTTTGAATTCTTCAATTTTCTGTACACAAAATCTAACGTCATTTGATTTAGTTTGCAAAATATTGAATAAACTGTTAGTAAATGGGAATATTTCGGAGAAAATATTTAACAAAAAATTAAAAGTCTCTTTTCAATGAATCTAAGTAACCTCGGGATCCATTCAAAGTCTCAGTGTCCCAATCATCTTTGCTTTGTAAAATATTTTCAAATAAATCAATTAGAGGCTGTCGATATTCATATACAGTTTGTACTAGCCTCCCATTGTAATTCCATCATGTTGGAGCAACTCTGGGTAGTCTCTTCTGTATATCCAAATCTAAAGCTCGTGTACGTTTTGATGATTTTGAAAAATAAGCCAAAAAATATTCAACTAATACTTGAAAAAAATACTTTGCTCTCTTTAAGACACGCTGCAGATTGAGTAAGAACTAAATTTAATCGATGCGCAAAACAATGTACAAATATTGCATTCTGAAAAGTCTCTTTTACTTTGGCTTGCAGGCCTCCCAATTCACCAGCCATTACAGCGGCCCCATCATAACTTTGGACGATAAGTTTGGCACCGCACTGTAGATCATCGACTATCTGACAAACTAAAGCATATAAAGCTGCAGCCGTTCTCTGCGTTGTTACGTCTAAAAATCCTAAAAAGGGCTCTTGGACTCTCCCATTTAGATTTATGTATCGTACTACGATTGACAACTGACTAATATTAGTAATATCGGTTGTTTCATCTAACATAATTGCAACAAAAGGAGCTTTTTTATTTCTTGCTTGATCTTTTTTAAAACAATATTGCTTATCGACTGAATCAAATCATTTTGAATATGCTTTGATGTACCGCGAAATACCGTGGAGTGTTCCAGATGGTTACTTAAAATTGTATCGTATTTTGCTAATAAATCAACTAAATTGATGAAATTGCCCGTATTAGCAACGCTCCGAGATTCAGTACGACCTCTAAAACTAAATTCTTTTTCGCCGAGAAAACAAACAATGTCAAAAGTCTTTTTTAACACCTCGATTTTCTTTACAAGTTCATTATGCTTACGGTCACTTTCTTTCAACTGCTGATCTAATGAATGCTCAATTCGTGATTTTCCAAACGTTTTTTTTTAAACCGCTCGCAAATGAGTTTCACACTTACCATGCCTCTTTGTCATTTTGTGAATGTTGCTTAAATCTGAAAAGCCATTTTTATTCCAAACACCTTTTTCATTTGTGAAAAGTACACATGGCCAACAAAACAGTTTACATAAACTTTCACAACCCGTTAACCACTGATTAGCACTGTACATTTCAATATTAAAGTACCTATAGCATGATTTAACTTTCGTTTTTAAAAGTTTTAAATCAGGTGTTGGTCTCCCGATTCTAATAATATCTTGAAACGAATATGTTGAAAATCCCTTTTTCAACAAATTGTACACCATACAAACGCAAATAATATTTTCCACAGTGCTAGGACCAGCTTCCATATTGAATAAGCAATTCTAAAACTGCTTATACGCGCACTAATGTTCAACGTTTTAAAAATCACTTGTCGCCACACCACATGTTTAGAAACACCAAAAAAGTTTTTACAAATATAGCACAAAAGCTGAGAATAATACTAGGAATATTAATATTAAGTATAATATTAAAATCGATATTAAAATCTATAAAACAAGACGCGTTATTACTATGCTATACGGCTCAGATATCAAGATTATGAAGTGGGGATGGGATGCATTTCAAGAAGTTGCTTATCAGTTATATCGAAGTCGCGCGAGTTTGTGTTGGCTCGATTAATCGAGTACGTCATCGTTACGGTTTTACCGTGCAACATTATCTCAGCTGTTGAAATGCAAGACCGTGTCTATTGAAATTGGGTAAAAGTAAATTTTAATGATTAATATATGTAATAAATAATAATTGGGTTCTAATTATGTGTTTGTTTTTTAATAATCCCAAGGGAAGCATTGCTTCCCTTGCTTCCATGGACCGACCGCCCCTGCATGGTTATTCGACACGGGATTTGGGTCCAGATTATAATTTAGATGCGCCGCTGGCAGCAACACCGGTGGCTGTATCTGTGGCCTAAATCTCCTTATTATATAAGGTATAGCCACTTTCTTATTTCGTTTTCTTACGTCTTATTAGGCGACTAATTACCTTTTTTGGTGTCCATTACGAAACCGGCGGTAGAATAAAAATTAATGGATACGCTCTACGACCGGCTGTCTAAGTATGGCCACGCTACCATACCCATGCATCCAAGTTTTGTCATGTAAAAGAGCTCTAATGGGGAATCTGGAGCAAAACGATGTAAAAAATATGTGTTTCTCCCTCTCATATATAAACTACTCACTGAAACTTGAATGATTTACGTAAGACTATTACGAAGATTTTGTAATTTAAAAAAAAAAACCCTTTTTTAATCATACACCACTAGTTACACTAACTTTTATTTGGTCATTTGTCGGAAACCATTTATTAGTTTTAAGTATAATTCTACAATAATATGAAAGAGGCCTATTTCATGGTTAAAACTTTCAGTTATTTACAAAAATGTATATTCGTGTCCAATTCAATGGGTTATCTTTAGAGATACTATGAATATTCTTTCTAATATGTAAAGTTCTAATCTGACATATAATTTTTAAACCATCTTAATACGGCTCTGTGCAAATGCAGAATGAACTACTTGAGTTTCTTTCTCGCATTTATGTTATTTTAGGACTTGTATTTAACTGATGTAATTTATTGCATATGTCAAGTAAAAAAAAGGAAGTTTTAAAAGTAAAAAGTCATTTTCGCATGATATTTTATCGCCAGTAAAGTAGTCTGCTCTGATAATTGAAAAAGCTATTTGATCAGTGACTATGCTATTTAACTAGTCTGTTTTACATTCAATTAGTATTATTTACTTGATCGAGGAATGAATTCAGTTTGTACAGAGTGATTTTGTGAGAATTTACACTCTCCTAATTTTGTTATTTTTATTATTATGAAAAAATGTAAATACCTACAAAAATTATAGGACTTTTGTAGATTTTGAAAATCATATCGGAATAACAATAGAAGCTCACATATAATTGCTATGAGTATTGATTTTATTTTTTTAAATTGAACACCATAAATATTTTTACACATTTGAATAAAACACTTTCTCACGAACACAACGATATAGGAGTTAATGGGTCATATCTTTAATACTAAGGCAGATATGAGGAAAACTTTGTGAGTCCCGTTATCCTTGTTATTTTGTAACGATCCTTTTTATTAAGATGGACAATTTGGACTACATTCCGTATAAAGTATATGGAAATTGTTTTAATTATAAGTTAGATTCTAAATTCGAATAAAATAATTTTACCAAACATTATTGTATTAGCTGCGCGGGTGGACAAAATTGTTTACGGCTAGACTCCGTCACGCGCACAGAGGGACAATTTGGGTGTGTGTTTTTAGCGGGAGAACGTTAAAACGGGAGAACTAGGCAGACCTCAGCAAGAGAAGGTTGTTGTTGGCATGCAGAATCTGAACGGCTAGATACGGTGTTTTAAATTGTATATAGAGATGGGCGATATTTCAGAATCGGTGATTTTTTTCACTGGGGTTGAACAATCACAGTCATTAACTGTGACTAAACTGTTACCAAAACAGTGACGGTAAATTTTACACTTTTAAAGTGCAGTATCGGTATAGTGCACAATACTGTGCAGAATTGTTGCCACAGCCAGTAAACCAATCGCAGTGCAGGTCGCAGATAGCGCTGGGACACTGGCCGCAGGTAGTATTCACCTTCACAGTCATAATAATAATCACGGCTTAACCTTTGGCACACTCGGAAAGAGTTTGCTATACGCTGCTACTGGCACTACTCCACTGCGATTGCTCTGATGGTCTGATTTCAATCACAGGTTACAATCACTGTGATTCTGAAATCACAGCAGCAATTCAGAGTGCGATTGAAAAATCACGATTTTATCCATCACTGCGATCAACGAATTCTTTGAAGCATGTTCTGTGACATATCTAACTAGTGATAGCCTAAACGTTGATTTTTCAAACAAACTGTAAACTACTACGGTGATTTCAGATCACAGTGATTGTAACGTGTGACTGTGATCACAACTTCGGAGCAATCGTAACGGAATAAGAAATGATCCCATTAAATGGCGTCATTTCAAAAGCACATAGAGACGTGTGTCAATCAAAATGGGCAACATGTGGAGCACTTATAATTTTTTCTAATGAATTGTTTGAAGAAACCTCTATTTTTTAAGTTTATTCTTGAATTTTGTACTTATTGCTCAATAAAACGAAAATGGTTGCAATTAAAGTGCTTACAAAAAATGTTCATTTTTCATTTCTACATCACATCGTTGAAAAATATACAAGGTGTTCCATATGAAAAAAATGGAAAAAAATTCAATTTAAATAGTTTTTATTTTAAAAATAAATTTTGGACACCCTGTACATTTTTAGGAAGTAGAAATGATTCAAAAATATTAATTAGATGTCTCGTAACTAGTATTCATATAACTTTTTATTAAAACCAATAATTATGACTGGTGATTTTTTCAATATGCATCTGCAGATGGCATTATTTCAACAAAAAAAATTCATTACATCCAAGCGGTTGAAAGATAGTCAATAATAATATAGGATTAAATAGAGTCTAGAAAGAGACTTCAAAAAATGTACTGATATACATAGCATTCCATTTTAAAAAAAGTCACTTGTTCGTGTAATTTCGTCTTGGCTCGCCCTGTATATTCGAAAATAATTTCCGGTTATAGACTTTTTTATCTAGTTTACTTGATTTTTTTTTATTTCTAGCTATCGTAAAACTCGAGATATCGAAGTCCAACGCACTATTGCCCCACCCTGTATATTAACTTGTATCTGTATTAAGTGCCTCGCAAGTGAACAGTAAATTATTAACGTACATTTCGATAAAATTTGCAAATCTCCCCCGTGCCTTTGAACTAAAGCCTTGTAAAGATTTTACTTTGACTTGTGCTTGTTTATTATTGACTGTTTAAATAACTACACATTTTTTCCATATTTCAATGGTAGCCTGTGGTTGTTAAGACAAATATTGTACATTTTAATCATAAATAGATGGTGGCGCCCAATAACAACTAATTGAGTGGAGTTGATATTTTATAATATTTATATTGGCGATTGCCATGTGTGGCTTTGTTTTTGATTTATTTAGTTGTAAGTTTTATTCGATTTTTATCTGGTTAACTACTTCGCTTCCCCGCCCGGAGAAGAGAGTCGTAAATATTACTCATTTTGAATAAATGTATTTTGCTATGAGATTTTTGTTTTATTAAATACAATTCAATTGAACTATTTTAATGATAGGGTAACAGACGTTATAATTTCTGACTTTAAAAATAGTTTATAAATAAGTTACAAGATTATTTAAGAAGAAAATCGTATTACCAAGACAACTAAAGCTATTTTTAATAAAACATATTTTCCATTTTACATATATAGAAAGTATCATGTGATATCATTTTCAGGGATTCTGTGGTCGAGAAATCTTATTTTTTTTGTTATAAAAATGTTCCTTTTATCTTTCTATTAAAATGTTTCTACTCTAAATTCGTGTATTATTTTTTTAGGCTAATATACACATTTTTACTGATTGGAAAGCTGTTATTTACTGGCCTTAAAATACTGATAATTTCTTTTATATTATTATATTACATGTCAGGGTAATTTTGTGAGAATTCCCACCCCCTAATTTTCATATTTTTATTATTTAAAAAAATGGCAAATACAGTATTATAGAAATTGTTATATAGATTTTGAAAAACAATGAAAGTTCACACAAAATTCTACAGTTATTAATTTTACTTTTTAAATTTTTATTTTTTTTTATATTTTTACATATTTGAATAAAACGCTTCCTCACGAACACAGTGATATGAGGGTTGACCAAGACTAAGAATATAAATAACCATTTCTCTGCTAAAATACAATAACTTCACTGGTTTCTTAAAAATAAAAGTGAAAATCGGTATTTTATTATATTACATATCAAGGTAATTTTGTGAGAATTCCCACCCCCTAATTTTCATATTTTTATTATTTCAAAAAAATGGCAAATATAGTGTTATAGAAATTTTTATGTAGATTTTGAAAAACAATGAAAGTTCACACAAAATTGCTACAGTTATTAATTTTACTTTTTTTAAATTTTTATTTTTTTTAATATTTTTACATATTTGAATAAAACGCTTCCTCACGAACACAATGATATGTGGGTTGTCTAAGACTAAGAATACAAATAACCATTTCTCTGCTAAAATACAATAACCTCACTGGTTTCTTAAAAATAAAAGTGATAATCGGTATTTTCTTATTGAAAATATAAAATAAAATACAACATTATTTACCAAGGGAGCAACTGTTCTGTTTTGACCTCTATCCGGACACCCTTGGACTCTTAGCTTAAAATATACTTTATGTCGAGAAAATGTTTGGTTCTCTAAATAAACTTATGGCAGTACTTTAAAATTTGACAGACGTATTTTACTTTGTTCTTAAATGTAATAATGTAGCTTTAAATTTAAACCTTTCGTTAAAGTTAAATGTCACTTTACCCCAATAAAGGATGCAGTATTAATATTTTAACTTTTAACCGCTTAATTAGTTTCTAAACGAAAATGACTTCTGACCCTTTCTATTAGGCACTATTCCAGAAAAAAGTACTTAAATAAACTTTTTCATATAGGTAATTCCTTATTTTGATAAAAGTAAAAAACTTTCAGCCATTAAATATTAAAACCACTAACAATTAAAGCAAAAGAAAAACCATTATTCGACATATTTTATGCTATTTTATTTAAGACATATAGAATCAAACTTCGCTATCTCCAATTTTGGTCGATATACAAATTTTTGGTGGATCTTATACGAAATTTTCCAAGGAATCCATATATATAAACAACAAATCTCAAATTCCACTAGAAACCGCTTAAAAGTGGGTCAAATGATCGAGTTTCATTACAAAACCCGCTGTTTCCATCCAAATATTACAATCAAATAACGCTTCTCCATTCTGGCCAATAGTCGCGCCGTGTTCACTATAAGTATATGTGGTTTCGTCACTTCATGTTGATTTGTTAAACCACCTGGGTGTTAGTGTTTTTAATAAGTAAGTATTTCTTTGTTTTTAAAAGATTAAAATCGGTGAATATACGAAACCAAGAGAAAAATGTACTCGTATTAAAAGAACTACATTTTTTGATTTAAATAAATGCAACTTTTGAATTCATTTCTTATAATTCAAAAAAAAAAAAATTGCAAAAATAGTGGCAATCACTTGTCAACTCCGAAGAAAGTTATAATCAAACTCCGCTGTATCAATTAACTATCAACGTTCGTTGTTGATTTGATATCATGTTTTATAAATATATTTGGTTTTTATTCGTATATTCCAATCCGGACATAGAGGTGTAAGAAAACAAGAATACAGCATTGCGAAAATAATTCAGATTGGTTTCAAATAAGTTTAAATAGAGGGGCAAACCGCGGTGGATGTATTGTGTACACACTCGTGGATATCACTAGATGTCATTGGATGTCTGTGGATGTTTGTGGATGTCCGTGAATGTCCGTGGACTTAAATGGATGTCCTCGGCAAATATGCACAGTGCGCAACAATTTTACAGCTAATATTGCTATTGGGGCACGTGAGTAGCCCAACCGACGCAATGTACGCGCCCCTATATTTTTTTACGTAAATATGGTGGCCATGTCCATATTGTGCTCCTATATCCACAGATTGTTTCTCCGTTCGTTTTTGACAGGGTGAGGGTAGATTTTTCTCTCCAAATGCACGTATGGGCCGTCGGGCTGAGTACAATACCTCCGAGACCACCTCCATATCGCTTCTCTTTTTCGAGATATACACTTAGGAAAATTTTCTCCCTTCTTGCCGTCCAATGACGAACACGAAGACGGGGCACCGAAAATGACCGGTCCGCATGTACCCCATAGGTCGACTATAGATACGACTTGATTGCTAAAAATATTAGGAAGCGCCCTGATGGAGAGGAGGGGGTAGGAGTGGGGGTTCGTCTATGCCCGCAAAGTAAGAAGAAGGGTCAAAACCTCAAAAATAATTCTCTACGGATCACCGCTGACAAAAGCCGATAGATGCAAAACTCTCGTACGGTGCGCCGTTTTGTTGCTACGCATTGCAGCAGATTATTTTACGGGCTGATTTTTTACTATCGGTCGGAAAAAATACAAGCGATCAAGATGGAGACCAATCTAGTCCAGATGGAGCCACTGATATCTACTGGAACAGTTGGTTTTGCAGATTTTTGCACTTATAAAAATGCCTAAATATCTATCTGTCTTTATTGCTCATTCTGTACTCTCACATGTTTGTGTCTTTCCAAACTATAATCGATATTAGGTAGCAGAACACTACGGTGCTACTTCTTCTTACTAGTGTAGCGATCTGAAGTCAACAACAGTAGTTCAGCGGTCTGGTAAAATTTATATGTTTTCTGGTATTATTGTGTAATTTTATGATCATCATTATTTAAAAAGTTGCTATTTTGATTTAACGTACCTTTGGGGTAATTTCCATATTAATATTGTATCGTATTTATTTTAATTTACGCCTTGGGCGAATTTGCTTTTCGGTGACTAGTTCACGTTGGTTGTTTTTTAGAACGGCCATCAATAATATCGATTACTATCGATCTATCATGCCATGTTGGCAATTTATCTAGTATCCCTCTGATATTGTAATTATTTCGTGTGCTAATTTAAATAAACTTTCGGTTATTGTAAATCTTAGATTTACCCGGCTTCGGCTGTCGCTATTTTGTTTCGTTGTTAGTTGTTTCTTGTCTTTATCTGTTGATGGTTTAGATCATTTTGTTACGTGACTGTGTGAAGAGTGGTGAATAGTGATATTTGGAGTTCGGTACCCCTTTTGGAGGAAACATTGTTGTTTATAACTTTTGTGAGAATTACCAACGTAGTGAATTTGATTTGTGGTAGGTCGATTTATGCCAGTGCATATATTTACTAACCAGACCTCTGTAGCATAAGGTTTTCCTAAATTTAAAATATTTAGTACTTACACAAATGTTTTACTGGTATTAATTACGAACGCTGCTCTTGTAAAGCCTTCCTTAGTTCTCTGAAAAGATACCTGCCTAGTTATCTGGCAATTGATTAACTTTTAACTATTTGCACTAAAAATATAGTCATGCTATATTGTAACGATCATTTTGACCAGATGAAGTTACACTGTTTAATAGTACATAATTTTGGTGTGATGTGCACTTTAATGTTACTTATTAGTAATATATTGTTCCTTTTTTTAGCTCCCCTTAGGCCGCCACTGGACTTCCGTTTCGCACTTGCTATCAAAACAAGGAGAGAACCTCCATATTAAATTTGTTCCATCATAGATTATATTATACCATGAATCACACCGAAGACCAAGTATTAGTTCACTTCTATACAACAGGTGTTCTGTGTTTATCCAAGTTTTAAGTTGGCATTTCAGTGACCTATGAATATATATTAAATAAACCATACATTAAATTTAGTACATATCTCGTAAAATATAAATTAGTACACTTAATGATTAAGGATTAATGATTGTAATAAGTATAACTTAATGAATAGGTAATATTCTTTGCTTCGTTCCACCTGTTTTCTTAGGTTGGTACTTAAGGCATTGTCAAATGGTGGATCTTTAAATTCAGCCACTTGACCAAATACCGCGATACGGTAAACGTCTTTTTGTGTGCATTTTTTGCGAAACTCCCAATTCCTTGGGCTAAGGTAGTTGGAGTTTATTATGGACCTTACTTACTTACTTTATTAATTTGAGCTTGGATTAGTTTTATGGAACCTAACCTGTTTACTGAGCTACTTACTCTCATGGACCGTAACTAAATCCTTAGATCTCTATATTTTTCATCCTTGGTTGGATGCACCATTTGGATTCACCCGTTGGAGTTTGAACCTTCGTTGTGTGAAGATTGGTTACACTATTGGTTTCCTGAATATCACGATCAGCATATCAGTGCGAAACGGCTGTACATGTGGTGACCCATGTAGGGTGAGACGTCTAAACCTTCGGAAGAACACTCAATTTTCGAAATTTGTATGATTGTTTTTAGGCCTTCAGCCGAAGAAACATTTTCTTTTTGGCCTTCAGCCAACCAAATTTTACTTGAAGCCTTCAGCTTAAACATATTTGTATTTTTATTTTAATGTAAGGAATTAGCTAATTCTGCCAGGTTACAGTCAAGTTGTATCGTGTATAACACCATAAGATACATTTTATTCCTTATACATTTTAATATTAATTTTCACAATAAATACATTTATGGTGATTTCTGATTTTAAATAATTATGAATGATTTTAAGGCCACTGAGTAGCCACAGTTGCAAGTTAAGAAATCTTTACTTTTGGGCATAGGTGTTTTTATTACAAATGGTTACTGGCGCCCTCTTTTTTGTCTTTTTAAATATTTTATAATCGAAACACGACCCAGCCTCCAAACAAATAACGAGATCCGGGTAGCTACCTTCCAAAGCCCTCTCAGGGAAAGGAAGTAGGTAGCAATATATTCTTATTTAAGTTTATCTGGAATTCATTAGTACCTCTCTACGAGGAACTAATAAAATAATTTAATTTAATGTTACCTTTAATTTGACAATTATCATATTGTTTTATGTTTAGCAAATATTTATTTACGTTATCTTTCTATTTGTCTGTCTGTGTACAGATATTCTAATTTCTGTTTTACTATTATCTTCTTTTAGTAAAAAATATCTTAAAATATAATGAATATCTATATCACTTTGTTTATTATCATAGCTGTACCTAGTACATTTGTTGGACTAGTATTTTTTTCTATTTAACGTGACTTTCATTTATACTTAAATTAGTTGAAATATTCAAATTCCTAAGGTATTGTGGGATACAAATCCTAGTTTGGTTAGTTTGCAATTTGTTTTGTAAATGTGTTAACTTTCATATTTTTTCTATGTAACTGGACAATTTAAACGTCACAGCATTCTACATTATTTTGCCTATAGTACTGATCTCATAAAACTCTGCCCTTTTTAAGTAAATACTAAGGCTGGGAATCGAATACGAATAGTTCGAGTATTTGAATATTCGAGTATTCGAATACGAATTATTCTAATGGTAAATTATTCGAATATTCGAATATATTCGAATATTCGATTATTCGATTATACTTGAGTAAATTTGAATATTAAAATATATTATTAAATTATGTACGAATAGGTAAGCAGTATGCATCCAACCAAAGTAGGTAGATAGTAGGTATAGGTAGGTACCTATTCTAAAATCGAAATATATAAATAGACCACATTAGTGGCATGTTTTATTCCCAGTCAAACTATTCCATCTCTTTCTCGCCTCGACCTTGTTCTTACTGTGCTAAGGCAAGTGTTAAAAGTAAATTTTAAATTTTAGAAAACCTGTAAATATTTAACTATTGACTTTTCATGTATTTGTTTTACCTTCACAACCTGCGTATTTTTTAAAAACATTCTAATTTTAGAGCACTTTTATTTTTTTCGAAAAGGAAAAATAGTTATGACATAGAAGTATAATAAACTAGCTCTGTTTTCGTTTTATTTAAGCTTCAATAGTTAAATGTGAACAATAATAGCGCCTCAATCCTAAAATAAAATACTAACTAAATAATTCTGACCCTTAAAGCACATGTACAGGAGACATACCCTATTGTGGGTATGGAAAGCAAATAAAATTGCCTGCTTAGTGGATTACGTCACGACTATTATTGTGGTCTATCCAACCAAATACTCAAATAGAGTATTCACTATTCACTAGTATTCAGTGCTATACCTATTAATAATGAATATTCGAGGATTCGGATTATTCGGATACCTATTCGAATAATTCGAATAATCCGAGTATTCGAATATCCGAATAGTTCGAATATTCGAATATTTTTTCGAATGAATATTCGAATACTAAAATCTGGAAAATTCCCAGCTTTAGGAAATACCTGGACTAAGAGAAGAGAATATAACTGGTGGATCGAACTGAACGTTGTATACTGGGTGGGGTAGAAAAACGATATTTTATTCAACTAGCATATCGTCTCAAGGGTAATTACAGTACTGACAGTGGAGATTCAAACGAACACCGAACCCATTCAGAGCTTAGCCGTTGGTGGATTCCTCGCAGGACTGACTCACTTGAAGTTACGTAAGATCTTTGTCCCCGATAACATTTGATGTTTGGTCAAAAGCATTTTTGTAAGAGATCAATCACTTTTCTAAATAACGTCATATCATTTTTTTGTTTGTTTTGTTGGTCTTCAAGCTCATAACAGTATTTTTCAACTAAAAGAGGCCATCTGAGACTGTGTAAATTGTGTAAAAATTCATAGTACTTTATTATACTTCTTTATATAATAATATCTCTTTATTCAACTTCCTTCCCAAACTGAATTCAAGAATTAACGCTATCTTTATTTGTTAATGTTAAACTTTTAATTATTTGGTCCTAGCGTCCAGCCTAGATTTTGGTGAGAACTCAATTTAAGCCCTTATTCATAACCTGCTATCTGAGCTACCGGTCAACACTAAGTACAACCAACAGCTAATTATTTTATGCCAGTAATGGGACGAGGGTTGTTACAGAAGTACCTTATTTAATGAGGTCTTAAAAAATATATGGGTGTGATACACGTAGGGGGGAGGGTAAACTTTGAAAATCGACAACTTTTCATACGGAGTAGTCTTCTACATTCGAAACTGTAACGAAGAGCCTCATACACTTTTTCGAAGGCGTTATGCAGGACGAGGAAGGAAATGCTTAAAAAGTTAATGTAAAAGATTATATATTTACATTTGGTACCATAATATACCATATATATTATGGTGTCAAAGAAAAGTCCATTGAAAGAGCTTTTGCTTGGTACCATAGTTCTATTTGAAAAAATGAGAAAAAGTAGATTTGGTGATTCCCGACACACCCAGTATAAAATTGCCGATTTCGTAAGACCTGATAACAGTAGCGTAGACTAGAGGATTATTGTAAAGTTTTGGCATAAACTAGATCTTAAAATGCTGTTCCGTTACGTCACAGTGAGCTCATAAAGTTGTCATGATATTTTTTGGTAAAAACTCACCGATATCATGATACCGATCCATTGCATACTCAGCAAATGGAATATCGTTTGAATCGTCTATAAAAGTAGAATCCAAATTGTAATAATATACCAAGTGTTCCATTTAAGGAAACATGTTTGTGACATCTAGCTTAAATGGATCATCGTGTATATTTCAAAATATGTGTAAACTATACACTTGTGTGCCTCTTACCACCTCGTTTTTGAAAATATTCGCTATTTTTTATAAGGGAGATTATTAAAACTGTTTTAATCATCTCCAGATGATGCCAACTTGGTTGGCGAAACACGCGTCGAGTGCAGTATACAGTGTTTTGGTGTTTCGTAGAAAACTGCGTCAACTTAGCATATTATTAAATATGATTTGAACGAAACAAACACTTAGGGGGCAAATACCCCGACCTGCATTGGATCATACCTTCAAATCATGATGGATCGGTAGCCAATATCATTTGTCAATTCCTAACCAGACACAGACCGGTTTCTAACTTATTAGTTCTCCTCAGTATGCCATAGATTATGGAATAGACAAATGATAGTGGCGAATCTGCTAGTCTTATACTGACTAAGGTAAATTGAGTAGTAGTGAGAGGTATGTGAAACTTCTTATATGGTCCAAATGCTACTATCCGACCGACATCATAGATGTCTCTGTGGCGGATAGCGACTTGCGAAGCAAGTACCGAGAGCGGCGACCTCTAGCCCAGGTGGTCTAAACTACTGTTATTAAATATGATTTGAACGAAACAACTACTCAGCGGACAAACACCCCGACCTGCATTGGATTATACCTTCAAATCATGATAGATCGGTAGCCAATATCAGTTGTCAATTCCTAACCAAACATAGACCGATTTCGAACTTATTAGTTCTCCTCAGTATGCCATAGATTATGGAACAGACAAATGATAGTGGCGAATCTGCTAGTCATATACTGACTAAGGTAAATTGAACAGTAGTGAGAGGTATGTGACACTTCTCATATGGTCCAAATGCTACTATCCGACCGACATCATAGATGTCTCTGTGGCGGATAGCGACTTGCGAAGCAAGTACCGAGAGCGGCGACCTCTAGCCCAGGTGGACTAAACTACTGTTATTAAATATGATTTGAACGAAACAGTAGTTTAGTCCACCTGGGCTAGGGGTCGCTGCTCTCTGTACTTGCTTCGCAAGTCGCTATCCGCCACAGAGACATCTATGATGCGGTCGGATAGTAGCATTTGGACCATATGAGAAGTTTCACATACCTCTCACCACTACTCAACATAGCATATTATTAATTTTCAATATTTTTCTACTAACCTGGACAGTACGTGTGACGAAGTGATGATAGTGTTGCCAGGGGAAAAAATGGAACAGCATTGATTTTCAACACTTTTAATCCAGATCTTATAATATTATAATCACTTTTTTTAAAGTGTTGTGAACACACGTAGTGCCACTTACTGGCATTTTTCATTTTGAGAGCTTTCGGCCAAATTTCTCTTCTCTCCAGATTCTCGGGAAATCTGAAAATAAACACATTTTTTATTAACAACCTTTAAAATTGAATTAAAAAAAAATATCAATTTACTTTAAAACATCTACAGTTTGTGAGCAACCTTAAGAATGAAATTTCCATTGAAGTTAAAATAAATATGTTTGTACAAGTATCCTTTTTGATAAAATGTGGATTTTTTTACTGTTCAAATGGAATCAAATGTTGTTTTTGTAAAGCTATGATTAATTTTAGTTATTTTTGAGCTTTCACACTTTCGCATTATGCAGGCCCTGATTTGTTTTGTTTACTTACGTGTGAAAAGATAAACAACCCCGTGGTTTTCCTCTTTGGCCGCACACTACACACTTATTGGTCATTGTTTCTCAATAAATATTCAATAAATAAATTTTTATAACTAAAAATCGATTATTAACCAGTACCAAATAACACAAAACTTTAAAATCACTTAAAAACAGATTAAAATGACAGACGTCGTCTTACAGAACACAATTTGCTATCAAGACTGTGATAGATCGGGCATTGATCGGGTTTCTTCGTGCTGCGTTCATGATTCTGACCAATAGGAATAAAACCAGCCGTAATATTTACGTACGTCATGTAGGATGTAGATGAATCGAAAAACTTTTAATGTTTTGTTACTTATCTTCTAGTATTATTAATCTGAGATCTGAGTTGTTTATATTTTGGATATAATTTTTTTTTGGTATTTTTGTTGCCGAAAAAATATATTACATAGCACTATAAAACAGTTACTTCAATTAAAAGTTAACATTTTTCATAATTACGGCACTAAGCGCACACTAAGGAAATCACCAAAAAATTTGTTGCACATAACTTCTATTACTCTACTGTGATTCGTGTGTTAGCATTTTTATTTGTGCATTTGTCTTAAAACATTCTAAAAGCATGCAAATATGAAAAGAAATATGTCAGATAATTTATCTACTATATTTTTACAATAATAAATAAACAAAAAATGAGGATACGGTTTAATCTCAAATCATGTAAAATACCATACAACTGCAGATTATAGGTCGGTTCATCAGTATTCATTTTAGCAGATGCAAACAAATTTCTCTTTTCAACTTATATTAAATCTCTTTCCGTCCATCTCTTTTCTTAGCTGAAACTGTTAGAATCAACATGAACAATCCTGATGAAATACCCTAAAAATAACCAAATCTGGCGCTCTATTTGAATCTGCGCTTAGTGACATCACAGAAGTTAAACTTCTTTTTTTTTAGTTTAAATGAAAAAGTAAATTAAGAAAAGACATGTGTCTCTTATTTTTATCTCTAGTTGCCAATTAAAAAACAAAGGAAAATACCCCGAGCATGGGATATTTAATTCATATTCATTTTCACATATGTTTATTGGCCCAATATAGAAATACTTGTGGTCCGCTCAGCAGCTCACCTTTAAATCCCACCACTGGTGTTGGCACAACTGGCTGGGCAAAATTGATAGTTCAGTCTCACATAAAAACACGAATGTTATATGGGCGGTGTGGCCATCATTCTTATGTTTTCCCTATTTAAGCGTATTTTAGTGAATTATTAAATAATAATAATCAATGCTTGGTTTTGTCCACTCACCGCCTCACATTATAATTGTTTATTTGTGCGTGCGTGCGTGCGTGCGTGCGTGCGTGCGTGCGTGCGTGTGTGTGTGTGTGTGTGTGTGGTTCGCGATAGCAGTTATAGTTGTTGAGATAAAGTTTCCAAATTTGGTACACACATTCTAGAGGTTAAGGAAGAGATTGAGTTCGTTGATGAGCAAAATCGGTCTCAATGTCTAAAAAAAAAAATATTAGTGACAATCCACCAGTAACTTTTCTTAAACGTCAAAAAATGTGACTTTTTTTGAAACGTAAAAAAATGTGACTTTTTTGAAAATTACTTTTATTATAAACTCCACCACATATCGAATTTTACTACGGTGAGGAAGTTCTGATCCCCAAGTAACTGGCAGCGGTTTTTGAATACATATTGTTGTTGATGTTCTTAACACTGGCGTAGTTTTCCACGAAACACCAAAACACTATATACTGCACTCGACGCGCGTTTCGCCAACCAAGTTGACATCATCTGGTGATGATTAAAACTAAACTTATGCTAACAATCTACCCTATATATACCTAAGCTATTGTCACGGTTCACCAAACCATGACTGTGACCATTCGGTGAACTGTGACTAACTAACCAATAAAGCGGGCTATTTGGGATAGGCCCTCTGTCACTATTCATACTATTTTCACACTTTATGATTTCCAAGTTTTCAAATGCATCCAGCTGTCTAGTATTTGTTACATTCCTAATTAATTTTAAATTGCTAATATCTATTTTATGGTTGTTCTCAAACACATGTTGGGCCACACTAGACTTATCTGTTCTACCATATTTGAGATGGTCTATATGCTCTTTGAATCTAATTTGAATTGATCGTCTAGTCTGTCCAACATATTTTTGATTACAGTCCTTACAGCTAATTTTGTAAATCCCCAACTTTTCTTTTGTTTCAATTTTGTCTTTTGGGTTGCCTAAAAGTTGTTGTGGTTTGTTTCCCGATGAATGAACCAGTGTCATACATACATCTTTAAAAATCTTACCAATACCACGGGTGAATCGAGGATCGAATGGAATCGATACAAATTTCGAATTTTCTCTTTCATTTGATGTTCTTAATTTATAATATATTACCGATCATTTTACAAATCTCAGTACAAATAATTTATTAACTCGAATTCCACTATTTTATTATATGTACGTACTACAAAGTAGGGAGGTATGCTATTAAAGTTGTTTTAAACAATTGTAAAATTCCGACCACCACACCACGATATTTGTTTTACGCATGTGGGAATGGAAAACAAAATTAACAAATAAAATTTAATTATGCGCTCGTTAGACTACCACGTAATTGGTTGGCTGTTCCCATGACAAAAATTTTGTGCACCCCTGAATTGAGATTGAAACGGATCCTCGTGTAATTTTAGTAAAATTTATGCTGCCATCTAGAAGATGATGCAAAAACTAAATTTTGCCAGTTTATATGCAACTGTAAATAAAATCACATGTATTGCGGTCAGTTTAAATTTCAACAATGGCGATGAGATGAAAACAATGACATTGTCTTCTATTTGAGGAATCATCACGAAAACGGAATATCATTTACACGTTTTCCTTGATTGACAATGATACACACATTATCGATGGTAGCTAAATGTTCTATTTTTTATTTTTTCACATATTTTCCGCAAAATTAGCTAATATAAAAGCCTCTCAAATAAATGCCATTTTAAAAAATATTTTTTTTATGACCAAAATATCAAATTAATCATCATTTAATTGGCTGGTGCCCTCCATTATCATTTTAAACAAAAAATTTGGTATACTCTACATTATAATTAGCTGCTTGGTTATCGAGTTCTTTCCTTGAAATGAAATCAGGCGGCATCGAAAACGCAATCCTTAATCAAAAGTTTAAAATATAAATTAATGTAGAATTACCAGAACAACTATCTTATCCTAGGTATTACTATAAAAAAATTGCATTAAATCGAAGAGTTCATATCATTTTAAAGAATAAAATATTGTACTTGAACCCATATTTTATACTGTTGGGTAAAATTATTTAAATAATTTAATTATCAATTTTGCGAATTCAGCATTTATTTTGCTTATCCTAAATAGCAATTATCACGTAGTTTACTCAAAATTTGTACATTTTCCGTACTTTATTTTAAATAGACATATTCCACTTAATGAAGGTAATTATTCATGAATTAAAAGAGCATTTCATTAATGCTTTCCCGAATTGAAACTTTCAGCAAGTAATGAAGTGTATCAGCTTTGTCAGGATTTAATATCCGATAATTGCATTGTTCATTTGCATTGTCAATAGTCGTAAAATAACTAATCTTTTTATATTTTAAATTTTAATTCCTTTTGGGTGCTTTATTAGGTACACTTTCATGGTATTACATAAAAAAATATATGTGCTTTATGTAATTATTTTAATTTTTTAAATAAATTAATCCACGGTTTTTTCATTTACCAAATTTCTGTTTTGGTTACTGTTTATAAATGTCATTTTAGTTAACATGTATAGTAAGCCTCCATCATTTAAATTAATATCTGTCAAAGTGATATAGTAGCAAAAATCAATTTAATGTTTAAACTTGTTAAAGAAAGGAAGCCAATTTTACATTTAACAAACTTGCAAACATACAATACTGGGCGAGGTGAATAAATTTCCAGTTGATATTCGCAAAACGGTGAATCATAGCGAAATGTGAAAGGCACATCATTTTTCTTTAATAATGATTAAAAAATTATATTTTAAAATAAAATTTTCAGTAGAGCTAACGAATTCAAAAACATGTATTAATATACGCAAACTAAGTCTCATGTGTCCCTAATCACTTTCTTGAAAAGTACCTACCTGTAGGATACCATTAAGATTCCTAACAGAAAGTAATCTTTAAATTTTTATACACTCATCTGTTATGTTTTCTGAGTTATAAATATAGAAAATGTTTTTTCCTCCATCGATGAAAGGATATATTTCCTTTACTATGCAGTATTGGAAAATGTTAATTAGAATGCCTCCTTTGTGTGTGTGCATAAAGGATAAAAATATTAAAATCATGTATTCGACAGAAAAAGACTGTGCATCACTTTTGCATTTTTTGTGTTATTGTGTTTACGAAGCAACAAGGGTACGCCTCATCGTATCCCTTCCACATGTGATTCGGTACGCCTTCAGTCATCATCATCAGTCATCATAGCCCTTCCACATCTGATCCCTTTTCTTTCTACACTCAGTTTATTGTAGATAGAACAAACAATGTTACCAGATGCCTGGTAATTACCAAGATCTACAATTTGAAAGGTTAAATGGTGGTTGTTAATGGAGCCTCTAATAATGGCATGATCTACGATAATTTTTTGCCAACGACATTTTTTTTATAAAATTATTTACACCTTGAAAAATAACTAAAATCGTTCACATAAAATCCATAATATGCAATGTATACTGTTCCATTTTACTGTACTTTATAAATTATAAAGTAAATGAGCGGAGCTGTATGAACAAAATCTCGTATTGCCACCCTACTACTAACTAGATGCCGCCAAATGTTCATCACAGTATACATATTGGCGGTTCTATTGGCGAAATTGTTAATCACCGATTTACCGCAACCAATAGATGGCGGCACAGCCCAATCTTAGTTCTTTACCGCAACCAACAGAGGGTATACTGGTCTACAGTCAATTTAAGTGTGTAGGAATGGTACGACTGGTCATTTATATTGCGCCTAATTTAACTTTTAACTCTGTATCCGCCATTGAAACTGGTTGTTCGAGGTTAGTGCGTTTTTAGCTGTTTGTTTATTTTGCCGAGATATTTCTCTTTTTCATAAAAATAAATTGGCGAAAAGTATGGGGAAAAAATTAAACGTAAAATACCAAAGGTAGATAATTTATGGTTATCAGATGAAATTTGTAGTGGACATTGTTAGCTGGTGACCTTGACCGCTTGAAAATGAAATAAGATGACAACCGAGGGACCAGGCGGGATCAAATAGTTTTCAGCGTCTTTATTACATCAATGTTTATAAACATTTATCGACTCTCGGAACCGATGATTTGGCTATATTATTTTTACTCAATGTGAATTCATTCTAACATATACTGTGTATTAGTCAAGTTCACTATATTAAACTTTAATACTTATTATTTTTTTCTAAATTTATTTTACAACCCTTCCCTAAGGGTGGGATTGTTTTTAGTTCAGAAGTGGGATGCCCTCCCCTAATTTAATGTTATTGTGAGTTCGTTAAGTGACAATCATGAGTCGGCGGCCTCCAAAAGTTCGACGATTGAACAAAGACACTACTAGTGATGGACACTCCGGCAGTGTAGTTGCAACACGAGTTCCATCCGACCAAAATGAGTTGTGTTTGGCAGGTGAGAGAGAGCCTGGTACCCCACAGAGTGATGCGGAGTTACAAGGTATACTGTCAGAAGCTAGTCAACTTGTAAGTACACAATCAAGTAGTTTTGTTCGTGAACATTCAAATGATCCTGTGAGCGATGAGACTGGGACCAAAATTACAAACTGGTCAATTTTTAAAGACGACCGTTTAATTCCCGAATTTAATCCTTCAGATTTAATGCAAAGTGTTGAAGACTGGTTACGCAAGGTGAATGACTGCGCTCACATGTATCATTGGGATGATGTTACGAAAATGTATATGGCGTTGGGTAAATTACGAGGGACAGCCCGAATTTGGTATAATGGGTTGAAATCTACTCAATTTTCATGGGTTCAGTGGGAAAAAATGCTACGTGAAATGTTTCCAAGTAAGACTACTTTTGGTAAGTTGTTTTACGAAGCCGCTACCTATCAGGCTGAACCAGGGCATGATTTGAATGACTATTGTTTTCATAAACTGGCAAAACTTAATAAACTTGAATTGAATTTGTCGCAAAGTCAGATAGTTGATTGTATTGTTGAAGGTATTCAAGATTCACAAGTAAAACTAAGCATAAAAGGAGCACGGTGTTCCACCTTCGTCGAATTATCTGAGTATGTTACAAACTTTCCGTGCACGAGTACCGCCACGAGGCAACGAACGATAGCTGATGAACGAAAAACTAAATTTTTTGCCAGTGGAAAGAGACAGTGTGAAATAACATGCTATTCGTGTAAAGAAAGAGGTCATAAGCGTGTCGAATGTCCTAAATATAAAAGCAATAAATGCAAATTTTGTAATAAGTTTGGTCACACGACTAATAATTGTAGGCTTAAATTACGAGAATCGAACAATGAGAATAAGAGAGATATTAAATATGTTGGCCAAACAAATTCTAGTAAGTACCATAAAAGGGCGAAAATAAATAAACAAACTGTTAATTGTGTCATAGACATGGGCAGTGAACTGACGTTAATGAGGTATAGTGTAGCACAGAAAATAAACTTAGATGTAGAGAAACTAAAAGAGCCTATATATTTACGAGGCTTTAATGGTTCTCAAGTTACCGCAAAGTGGAAAAGTTCCACGACTATTGATATCGAAGGTGTTAGTGTGCAATCAGAAATAATAATATTATGTGATGATACATTAGCCTTTGATTTATTAATCGGTCAAAATTGGGTAGATCATCCGTCTGTTTTGATTATAAATAGCGCTAAATATTTAGTAATTACTAGGTTACCCGATAACACTGAAATACCGCAGAATATGAGCTCTGAGTATTCAATAAATTGCGTGGGTGTTAACGAGTCTTTAAATAAACAAACTATATCAGATTTTATGTGTGGCGATATTTCCGAGTCTGGAAAAAACAAACTTAGCCAGTTACTTTTAAAATATCACGATCGCTTTTGTTTTATAACAAGTCAATTAGGCAAAACAAATACAACAAGCATGACAATAAAGTGTACAACTGAGAAACCCATTGTTTATCGGCCATATCGTTTATCCTTAGCGGAACGAGAAATAGTTAAAAAGACTATTAATGAATTATTAATTAATAATATCATACGTTCGTCACATTCGCCGTACGCAAGCCCTATTCTTTTAGTAGATAAAAAGGATGGTGGTCATCGTATGTGTGTAGATTTTCGCGCTCTAAATAAAGTTACACTGAAAGACAAGTTTCCCCTTCCATTGATAGAAGATCAAATAGATCGCCTGGGTGGTCATAAATATTTTATTACTCTTGATTTGTCTCAGGGATTTTATCAAATACCCATGGCCGAATCTTCTATTTCAAAGACGGGGTTTGTGACACCAGATGGCCGTTACGAATTTCTAAGGATGCCATTTGGACTCGCAAACGCTCCAAGTGTGTTTCAGAGATTAATGAATTTAGTATTGGGAGATTATATCAACACAATTGCTCAGGTGTATATAGATGATATAATTATACCTGCTAAAAATTTTGAAGAGGGTTTGACAAGATTGCAAATGATACTAGATAGATTGCGACAACATCATTTAACTTTGAAGTTATCCAAGTGTACGTTTTTCCTTACAAAAGTAGAATACTTGGGACGAGAAATTTCGGAAAGCGGGGTTCGCCCCGGTGTGCGGAAAATCGAAGCAGTTAAGAAAATGCCAAGACCAGCAAATATTAAGCAATTACGCCAGTTTCTTGGCCTAGCCGATTATTTTCGTCGATTTATAAAAGACTTCGCTGGTCTTGCTGAACCGCTGACGCGTTTATTAAAAAAGGACGTACCTTGGAAATTTGATAGTGAACAAATTGAATCTTTCCAGCACATTAAAGATCTATTGATTACTAGACCTATTTTAAAAATTTTTGATCCAACGTGGAAAACAGAAGTCCATACAGATGCTAGTAAAGTAGGAGTAGCCGGAATTTTATTTCAAATACATGAAGTAACAGGTAAGCGACATGCTGTATCTTATTATAGTCGGCAAACCTCACCTACGGAACGAAATTATCATTCGTATTTACTCGAAACCTTAGCTGTTGTTGAATCATTCCGTCATTTTCGCGTGTATTTAGTAGGTATACAATTTACCTTGATAACTGATTGCATTGCAATACGAAACACGTCCGAGAAGAAAGATATAATTCCACGTGTGGCACGATGGTGGCTAGAATTACAAGATTATAATTTTAAGATAGAGTATAGGTCAGGTACTAAAATGAATCATGTAGATTGCCTCAGTCGTAATCCTCCTCAAACAGTTTTGAGTGTCATTAATGTAACAGAAGCCGATTGGTTGTTGGCAGCACAACTTCAAGATGAGACGATCTGCTTGATTAGAAATATTTTGTTAAGCAAAGATAATAAATCAAGTAATAAACAATATTTTGAATCATATGAAATAAAAGAAGGAAAAGTGCACAGAAAGTTTCCAGATGGTTCGACTAGGTGGTTAGTTCCAAAATCGAATCGCTGGCAGATATGCAAATTATGTCATGATGACATTGGTCACTTCGGTGTGGAGAAAACATTAGCAAAAATTCAAGAAAATTATTATTTTCCGGGTATGCGACGTTTTATTACAAAATATGTCAATGCCTGCTTAAATTGTTTATACTATAAGGCCCCATCAGGGCGAAAACCGGGAGAGCTTCATCCCATTGATAAGGTGACAGTACCATTTCACACTTTGCACCTTGATCATGTGGGACCATTTGTTACCAGTAAAAGGAAGAATACACAAATGTTGGTCATAGTCGATGGCTTTACCAAATTCTGCATTATTGAAGCTGTGAAAACTACTGCGGCGCGGTATGTTATTAAAAACTTGAACCATTTAATAGACATTTTTGGGGTACCAGTGCGAGTAATAACGGACAGAGGATCGGCCTTTACGTCACGGTCATTTCGAAAGTTTTGTTTAGACAAAGGAATCAAACACATTTTAAATGCAGTTGCCTCACCACGAGCAAATGGTCAGTGCGAACGATACAATCGAACAATCCTTAGTTCTCTCTCTGCATTAAATGGAGGTTTGGAGGATGACGCGTGGGATGTTCATGTCAAGAATGTACAACGGGGTTTAAATTGTACAATAAATAGAGCCATAGGGATGTCTCCTTCGGAATTGTTATTTGGTGTGAAACCATGCTCTGTATCAGAGAGTCTAGTATTGAATGAACTACAGGACGAAATGAATCGTGCAGATTTATCTTCAATACGTAAGGAGGTTCGTTTGGATAATGATCAGAAAAAGCAAAAGGCACGGTTCGATTCTAAGAGAGGAAAAGCCAGAAATTATTCTGTTGGCGATTTAGTTCTAGTTCGAATAACCAGTGTACCCTCCACAGGGGGAGAGTAAAAAACTCCATCCTAAGTTCAAGGGACCAGCTAAGGTTACTGCTAAGTTACCAAATGATCGGTATGAAGTGGCTCAGATGATGGGCAGACGTAAGCATAAAACTGTGGTGGCAGTTGACCAAATAAAACCTTGGATTACCTTGAAGGAACAAGTAAGTTCAGTAGGTATGGCATTTGTAAGCATGTATGGTAAATGATAGCCGAATCTATGGTATCCGATAATACCCGGAATCATGCGTGAGGCAATGCCCGCAAACCTAATCAGATTTCACGTGCATCCGCAAGCATGCATGGCTGGAACGCCCGAAAGCATGTATGATGCCGCATCCGTAAGCATGTATGGCATTTGAAAGCCCGAAAGCATGTACGATGCCGTAGTTTACGCAGAGTGTGTATGGTATTGATATGCACAATATGACCGATGATTTGTATCGAAGGTCCGGTGCATATATACCCGAAGGCACACGAAAGAGTGAGTGAGTAAAGTCCGTAACCTGTACAATTCCTAAGGAATTCGAACCAGGAATGACGAATATGGCTCACTACTTGTTAAAAGGAAGGTATAGTTTATCCCAACTTTAATTGCAATTTGTTCTTTTACAGGACTGATTGAGGACAATCAGAAAGTCAGGAAGGCCGAATCTGTTAGCTGGTGACCTTGACCGCTTGAAAATGAAATAAGATGACAACCGAGGGACCAGGCGGGATCAAATAGTTTTCAGCGTCTTTATTACATCAATGTTTATAAACATTTATCGACTCTCGGAACCGATGATTTGGCTATATTATTTTTACTCAATGTGAATTCATTCTAACATATACTGTGTATTAGTCAAGTTCACTATATTAAACTTTAATACTTATTATTTTTTTCTAAATTTATTTTAAAACCCTTCCCTAAGGGTGGGATTGTTTTTAACATAGAGAGTATATTATTGAAAAACTTATCCATTGTAAGTTATTTAAAAAATGTAAATGGTTTAGCACCAAAAATAAGTTAAGAATTCTCAAACACACGTAAGATTTGCTTCTCTCTTATGGACTGGAAACAATCAGTATCATATGCTATTACTATTTATCCATTTATACAATTGTTTCTGTGTACTATATAGATTGTTTTTTTTAACTAAACAAAATGCTATTTTACACTGTTGCTACAGAGATTTGGAAACATAGAAACTGTTATTCTTTTAGAATTCGACAGTAAATTTATGTTTGCATATTTTATATTTTCGTTTATTAATTGTATGATTTATTACCATTTTGAGTTTAATAGCCTAATTTATTTCTACATAAGTAATTTATTTCAATCATGTATGGTTATTGTTAAAATAAAATATTTTATATGTGAATTTGTTTTATTTTATTTCGCTATTTAATATTTTGTAATTTAAAATAGGGTTTAGTTTACATGGACGTACGCTGGGTTTAAATTTAATGTGTAATGACATTTGAGTATAGTTGCCAAACTTTAGAGACGAGACAGGACGTAAACATAATATGGGTGGTGGAATACTGTATTTTTAAAAAACTAATAAATTGTTTCAAATTTGACTCTCACCCAGGAGTCCCGGGTTCGATTCCCAGCCGAGGCACTGGGATTTTTTCAGAAGATGAAATTAATCGTAGTATACTTGGATATTGAGTGTGTGTCCCTCGTCTCTAAAATGTGCAGCCCTGTCCAACACATGGCACTTCGGAGTTTTCAGGCCGACTTAGTTGTGGTGTTTATTATTATTATTATCATCATGGATCTTTCGAATGTATAATAGGTCATACACACAATTCATACGAAGACAGTTTTATACTTCAATGCAAGTATTAAAAAAGCGAGATATTCTGTGAAATTAAATAAAATTACATTTATATAAGCATCTTATTGTCTATGTGCCTTAAAAATTTAAATACAAATAAATTTTTAACATATTATAAATATAACTTGTAATAATTACAAATAACTAACCTAGAACATTAAGTGAGAAGTGGCTGGTTGGCTTTTCAGTCAACGCCTAGAATACAATATACACTATTTTGAATGTAAAATTAATTCCCGCCTTTTAACACGGGAGAATTTAGTAATGAAATAATCAAGTTGAATATTTATGTATTTATTTATGCAACTAGATGACTAACAAATACCAAGGTCAAAGTATCTTTCTCAAATCCAGACTGTGGAGCCATCTATGGGGTAAACATTAACTAAAAACTCGATTAACAATTTCGCCAATAGAACCGCCAATATGTATCTTTATAATAAATGGTAAATGCTACGCTGCACAAAAAATAAGATCTCTGCTCCTCTTACTGCATTGAGTGCGGACTGCACTCAGTGCTATACATATGTAAGCATTTCTTCAAAGGTTAACTTAATTTAATCAAAACCAAAAAGATCAAAACTAACACCAGAAATAAATTAATGACGAACACAGTTAATGATATTTTATTAAGTTCAGAATACGTGAAAGAACCACAAAATTGTCTCAAGTTCACCAAATGAAAAAATTATTTCATATGTATAAAATTCCATAATAGTATACAAAAATATAAACGAAAATGAAGATAATATAATTTCTGAAGTTGACCTTGATAGTCAACTGTTATTATTTGAAAAGTTTCTATTCAATACTTACTTGTAACTGTTTCACTCTTGTTTATTTAATAAAGATTTTGGATATTGGCATGTTATTTGAAGCATCTGGTAATTTTCCTAAAATCTAGTATTTTCATTGTTACTTTGTAATAATCACATTTTCACTATCTGGCAACACTGCAATACAGAGTTTTGTGGTCTCGTGGTGAACTGTTCCCACGTTGATCTTGTCTCATTTCCTTTATTATCGTCTCAGCGTTAGTTTGGTAAGTTAAACTGACATTTCTCCTTGAAAATGTATGTTTATACAACTGAAAAAAAGTGTAAATGATCAAAAGGTATTACGGCGGTAATACTGCTGAGGGAGTTGTCGGGCGATTCATTTTTACATTTGAAAACCATCCTGCCACAACGGTTCAAACTGTATTAAACATCATTCATTAGTTTGAGTCTGTAGGATGTGCGACAAATTGCAGAAAATTCAGCCATTTAAATGACGAAGACAAACCTACAGTTTACTTAAGGGAAGATCGGGAAAGGCGGGAAACTAATGTAGTTTCGTTGAAGTAAATGCACCTTGTTAAATTAGACAAATCTCGCAAGAAGTTGGTGTACAAAAGCGAACAGTGCCGAATATTCTGAAAAGAAATAAGTACCACTGCTACAAAATTATGATTACCCAAGACATTTTTCCTGAAGACCGTACGAAGCGAATGGATTTTTTGATGATGGAAAAAACTAATGAAAACGAAAATTTCATCAAGAATATTTTATGCACTGATGTCATATTTTTCCATACATGGCCGGCATAATCCTTCTGTAGTTCGATATTGGTCCAGAGAAAATAATCATTTGAGTGTGCTATTACGTAATCAATATCCACAAAAAGGAAATGTTTGGGTCGGCATTTTAGGTGGTCCCATTTACCATCAATACGGTAACTTAAATGTCGACAAATATTTTAACATTTTGCAGAATCAGATTAATCCGGCTGTTCAAGCTCTTGACGACAACTTTGGGGAGATTTTTGTACCAGCAAGATGTCTGTCCTGCTCATAACGTAAGAAGGGTGCAAGAGTTTTTAGACAACACTTTTCCCGATCGTCTTATAAGTGGAAGAGGCACAATAAAATGGCCACCAAGATTCCCCGACTTAGCACCTAACGATTTTTTTTGTGGGGATATGCAACCTCGCAAATTTATAAACATTGTTACGAATTTTTGGGTTTGTTAATTGTAGGTGGTAATGGCATAACATTTTGTATTTAAAAATGATAATCAGAGACCTGTATATAAGTTTATCAGACGTTTATGGAGCGAGCGTCGGAAAGAAAAAAAAGATTGGCATGATAGGATAGCAGTAGCAGTTCGGTATACTTTGTTTCGACGTAAAAAATTGAGACCCTATTGGATAATTAATATAAAATTTAACGTTTCAACGGCTTTTTCATCGAGTATTCTATTAGGATGATATAGGATGTAATATATGGTTGGACAATATGGTCTGTTGACATTTTAACTGATAATTTATTTTGAATTTGTGGAAGAAACTGAAAAATGTCTATCTGGTGCATTGGGATGTTGGCAGAGGAGGTGAGTTTTCCCCATTTGAAGTTTCTTTAATCTGTTATTATGAAAACTTTTTTGACAGTTCTAACAGCCATTTAAATTTTGTTATTTTTTATCATGTGACACAAATCACTCAATTATTTCAACATTTAACTGATAACAACATACAGGGATGTTTTCAATCACTATGACACCAAGACTTTGACAGCTTCATATTCCAAATAAATTTCAAAATTTCACGTTTTGGCAATGCGAATTTTCAATCTATTAACACTCTAATTAAAGAAAAAATAAATAAATAATTGTTTTGTTGTGCGAGGTTTTTTATCAAAAAAATTTTCTGACCGAATATCCCTCTGAAAATGCCGCATAATTTTGTCAAATTTCTCAAGCATGTTGATAACAGCCCTCAGCCTTCGGCGTCGGGCTGTTACCAAGCAACGTGCTTTCGATTGTCATAAAATTATCCCGTGCATTATCAATGTCGTAGGGATATTATAGCTGAAAATGTTCTTTACATATTTACTCTTTTTTTCTTGGTGTTCTAGGCGTGTTTTCCTGGGGCGAATGATAATAATTTAATTAGATTCTGACCAGCCTTAATTTTGGATCGACAATGGTCAGATATATGGTTTGATAAACTATTGGCGTTCGACAGGGCCATATTCTCAGAGGAAATATTGGAAGAATCAGAGTGTAGCGTATTCATAGGGAGACGCCGTTGTAATGATACAGAGGAGACACCCGTACTATGATAAGTACCACATAATGGAATTTCTACGAACTGTTATTATCATTTTGCTATAAAAATGGTTATTTACACGCGAGGATTCGACTTGAATTAAACTAAAGACTATATTTCATAAATTAAACAAGACAAGTTTCTGATAACCTAGTTAACTTTTTCTTGCCGGTTTTGCTGGGTCTTGTTATCCTCCAGATGCACGGGATAATCTAATGCCTCTCATCTCAACCCATCTTGACGGTGGGGTAAATTGTGTGTATAATTTAAATCATTACTAGTTAATACCTCTTTATGTAAACTTACCTAAATATATGAATATACCTAGATTTTTATAAATAAATTTGTGACAGTCTATAGATAAAGGTATTTGTGGGTTTTCTTTTTTCTATTAAATAAGTTACTTCTATCCTAGACTGCACTTTCGAGAGTTAGGTTAGCTTAAAAAAGGTTTTTGCTGGTATCATATATTTATCTATATAGGAAGATGTATATATGTGTTTTTTTTTCTTAATAAAAATTATCAGTTTCATATGTTACTAATATGAACCTATTTATACATCTATTCATACGGTCTAGAACATTCCAGTATATTCCCGGTCGTTCTCGTACAATTCCAGTCTCATCTAACCAGTCGACACGGTCCAGTGGCGTAACACTATTATAGGATATTTTCTGCTAAAAGACCATAAATAAACTTTACATTTTATCTTAAACTGTGTTATTTATAAAACCTAATAATGTTTTGCTAGAAATATGGTTTTAGTAATTTCAATCTGAGGAGGTATGTAAAGAAAATTACTTGGCGCCCCTTTATTAATAAAATAATTAAAACCTTTATAAATACCCACACCCAACTCTACTGAGTATCGAGTCGGACATACCTCTATTGTTACCATCGTAAAAAAAGTAACGTAACAACATGAATACGAGCGAACGCGTGACTTGGCAACAATTTTAGAATGTAACTCACATTCTAAAATTGTTGCCGCCCTACAGACTGACTCCTGATATGCTTTTAAATGTCAGGAACGAATTTTCTCACCGATTAGGGTGTTGTCAGGTGCAATGGCGCGATATTTTTGGGCTTCTTATAAAGCAACATTTACAAAAAAAATTGTTTCTGTTTCATTTTTAATACGTTTTTTACTTTCTTATAATATAAGGAAGTATAGTAATCGCGATTTTTTCGACCTTGAGATTTTGATTCATATATACGTTTTGAACCTTCCTGAATCTTTTCTGACTATTATCCGAATAATGTCTGTCGGTGCGTGTGTGTGGATACGTTCAGGCCAAATGGCCAAAAACTACTCAAAAGAATGCTGTTGATTTTTTTTTTCATCCATTTTAAAAATAATATGCATCAAATAACCAGAAATTTTCAAAATAAACAGGGTGTTAATGCCACAGTTGTTGCGGCATTGCCATCCAAATGTACTAGGTCGCTGGTTCACTGATCTAAATACTTAAAGCTGGTAACGACTATGAACAGGTGATAAATTGTGATGTCAAAGAATTACGCCGAAAGTAATAGCAAAACAAAGGTTTAATGAATAACAAAAATGTGTTGTTTACACTTCGATAACACAGTAAACTTAAGATGAGTACGTTCTTGAAGAAAGGGCACTGTTCCCGTTAAGTATAAACGGAGTAAACACGGCCAGTAAAAATATTCTGTACGAATATGTGTAAAATCACTGCAAGGTGATAGAGACGCGTGCATAAATTAGCATTAGGTTTGAGTCTACCCTTTATCAATTCTAAAACGGTACTGTTTGGCGATCGTCCTTGACACTGTAACAGGAGCAAGACCCCCACTTCCTCATGTACTTTTCAGTGCAGACAACTGCTGGAATATAAATATGCTAAAATAAAACAATCTATGCTAGGTAACATGATAAAAGTAAAGTGTTTATAATAAAATATTAAGAAATAATAACAAATGGGTTTGAAAACCAAACATACTCCCCCCCGTTGAAATTTCGAATTTCAACTAAATCAACTCAATCTAAGGGTAGTACACATAATTTGGTTATAGGTCTTGTATAAATACCCGACTGGGTTTTAATTTCAACCACACGCACTCGACCATCACGTCCAGGAAGAACCCTAATAACCCTGGCTAAAGGCCATTGTAACGGTGGCGTGTTGTCTTCTTTAAGAAGCACTAAAGAATTTTCTGAAATATTTCTACGCTCCTTGAACCATTTTGGACGATTTTGTAACTGATTCAAGTACTCTAGATGCCAGCGTTTCCAGAATTGTTGCTGTAGTTGGGTGCATTGTTGCCAGAATGACAAACGGTTAATCGGAGTTGTAGAAATGTCGCGATCTGGGTAGCTAGTAAGTGGTGCTTGGATCAAAAAATGACCCGGACTTAAATATGTTAAATCATTCGGATCGTTAGAAAGTTGGCATAGTGGCCTCGAGTTAAGTATAGCCTCTATTTGTATGAGCACGGTAGATAGCTCTTCGTATGTTAGAACTAAATTGCCCATTACGCGTTTGACATGATATTTGGCTGACTTAATGCCCGATTCCCAAATACCGCCCCAGTGAGGGCTGTGAGGGGGAATAAATTTCCAAGTGATGCCTTGCATAGCCGCTGTGTCTTGAACCCGAGCGGCATGTGTTTCATTTGTAAATAAACGGTATAAATCTCGAAGATGATTGTTTGCGCCTACAAAATTCAGGCCGTTATCACTAAATATAATGGATGGCTTCCCTCGGCGCGATATGAAACGCTTTAGTGCCAAAAGGAAGACTTCAGTACTCATGTTAGACACTAATTCGATATGAATAGCCTTAGTTACCATGCACACGAATAATGCCATGTAGGATTTTGATGTAACAGCCTTTCTCAACCGCGATTGACGGATAATGAATGGACCGCCGTAGTCGACGCCTACCTTTGAAAAGGGACGTGCACTTTGAACTCGATCTATGGGAAGAGTTCCCATTAATTGTTCCGAAGTAATAGCCTTATGGCGAAAGCAAATTACGCATTTATTAATTATCTTTTTAACTTGACGTTTACCGTTTAAAGGCCAATAACGAAGTCTTAAATGTGATAAGATAGCGTGTGCGCCTGCGTGTAGCAGAGAAGAGTGAGTATGACTAATTATTAAGTTTGTAACGTGGTGACCTTGCGGTAGTATCAATGGATACTTTTGGTCGAAATTTATGTCAGCATTATGTAACCTACTACTGATTCGCAGCAGCCCATTTTTATCTAGAAATGAGTTTAATGTTTTAATTGAACTTTTAGTTAGTTCTAGACCTTTTGTAAGAAGTGTAATTTCTTTCATAAAACTTTGGCGTTGGACAATTCTAATTACCGCATCGTGTGCTTGATTTAGTTCTTCGGCGGTCAAGGAACCACTAAGTTTAGTATTTTTAGGATGTGCATTGTGAGCAAAACGAAAGCAGTACGCCACTGCTCTTTGCAATCGTGAAAAATTTGAAAATCTTGAAAAATCTTGATCTATTTCTCTCGACAGGTGTGACGCTATTTTACGTTGTTCTGGTACCAGGTAATCAAGGTCAAAAGTTGCATTTTGAATGAATTTGGTGTTATAGTTATTAAGCCACTCGGGCCCTTTCCACCATATGGTGGCATTTTGAAGTGCAGTAGGATCTGTCCCTCGGGACAAAAGATCACTTGGGTTCTCTTTAGTTTTAACATGTAACCAATGACAGTTGTACGTAAGCTCCTGTATTTCACTAACGCGGTTTGCGACGAATGTGTTCCATCGCGAAGGAGATGCATTTAGCCAATGTAAAACGATAGACGAGTCCGTCCACAAGTATATATTTGTAAATTTAATATTGTTGAAAATATTAATCATACGGTGTATCAATCGAGCCATCAACAGAGCGCCGCATAATTCTAACCGTGGTAGCGTAATAGTTTTAAGAGGTGCTACCCTCGACTTAGCACACACTAGTCTTGTGCTAACTGTCTCGTCCGAATATAATATTCTAAAATATGCAGCAGTGCCGTACGCTTTTTGGGAGGAATCTGAGAAAGCATGAAGTTCAACAGCTGTTACTGAACCGTGCGCGAATAACCATCTAGGTATGTGTATGTTATTCATTTGTAAAATATTAGTTTCAAACTTTAGCCACTCTTTGAGTATGTCAAGAGGCAGGACATCATCCCAATTAAGTTTTCTGGCCCAAATTTGTTGAAGTAAAAGTTTGCCTTGTACCACAATGGGCCCCACAAGTCCCAGTGGGTCAAAGATTTTTCCAATGAAGGATAAAACATTACGTTTAGTACAGTCAGTAATGTAACTGTTTTGAGGAGAGCTGAATTGAAAATGATCTGACATAGGACTCCAGCTGAGCCCTAAAGTTTTGACCGATAAATCATTGTCAGTTATGTTTACGTTTGTGTCATTCGTCGAGACAGATGTCACGTCGGAAATGACAGACGGTTCGTTGGAAAACCATTTATGAAGTTTAAATCCCGCCAGAGCGAGTAGATCGATTAGTTGAGATTTGAGGTCAATAAATCCCGTCATTGTATTGGAACCGGACAATATGTCGTCGACATACGTGTCAGAAAGTAGTGCCGCTGAAGCTACTGGATAGTTGGCTATTTCGTCGTTAGCTAATTTTATTAAACAACGTGTTGCGAGAAAGGGAGCCGCACTGGTCCCATACGTGACTGTTAACAATGTAATGCTTCTAAGTGGATCGTTAACGTTATCGCGCCATAAAATACGTTGTAAATCTGTATCTTGTTCATTGATACGAACACCTCGATACATTTTTTGTATATCTGCAATCAGAACGTATTGGTGTGTCCTGAAACGGCATAGTATGTCGAATAGTTCTGGTTGAACAGTGGCCCCAGTGAGCAGAATATCGTTCAAGGAATAACCGCTGGTAGTTTTTGACGAAGCGTCAAAAACCACACGTAGCTTCGTGGTATGGCTAGACTCTTTAATCACCGGGTGGTGAGGTAAGAAGTAACCATCTGAGTTATCATTTTTTAATAACGATAAATCTAATTCGTTGTATTTGGCAAGGCCAAGATCAATATACTCGTTAATGAATTTTTTTGTACTCTATATACAACTGACTATCTTTCATTAGACGTCTTTCTAGTGAGTAGAATCTCCGTAACGCCGTATTAAATGAGCCGCCTAAAAGTAACCGTGCCGTGTCATTAACAAAAGGTAAATGTACCGTATATTGACCGTTTGAAAGTATTGTATTGCGAATAAACGACTTTTCGCATAAACGCTCTTGTGGACTAAGCATTTGTTTAGAAGACACCTCTTCCAACTGCCAAAATCTCGAAATATTCTCGTCAACATCATTCGTCGACGTAGAGCAGAAAGTACTTGCAACATGGTGCACGAAAGTTGATGGGGCTTGACCAGATACTATGTACCCTAATTTGGTGTTTTGGAGAATTGGTAAATTGACTCCTAATACCTTGGTATCCGCTAGCATAAGCTCAAAAAATAAATCTGCACCTATGAGAAGATCAATGGGTGCGGGGGTGTGATATTCTGGATCTGCTAAGGTTAATTGGAATGGTATTTTGTATTTATTCCTATTTACGGAATAGTGTGGCAGATCAAATGTTATGTTTTCTAAGATTGCACATGATAATTTTGCACTGTAATTGGTTGTACGCGACTGAATTGTAATGTCGACCATTTTGTTTACGTTAACTTGGCTGGAGGATAGTCCTAAAATTTGAATGTTTTGATGATAAGCGCGCAAATTTAATCGCTTGAATATTTTTGTAGTGATGAACGATGTCTGACTACCACTGTCCAATAAGGCTCTAGCTGGTATTAAATTTCCGTTTGACGCTACTACGTTTACTTGGGCCGTAGCTAATAAGATTTGAGACCTGTTATTGTTTTGTGTTAATAACGCTGTTGCATTGCCTGCTGCTAGTGGATGTGATTGATCATCACCTTGATATGTATTCGGCATTGCATGCTTAGCAACTTGGTTACTCTGTGCATTAACCTCCCCTGATTTATGCTCAGGTTGATGTAATTGTGTGTGATGTTTTTTGTTACATATTCTACACCCGTCGGAACGACACTGTGCTATAGTATGTCCCTTTTTTAAACAATTATAACACATAGAATTTTTGTTTATGTAATCCTCCTTTTCTTTTGACAATAAATTTTTAAATTTAAAACATTGATAAATAGAATGATTTTTATTATTACAAAACTCGCATGTTTTGACAGCAAATTTATTGCTTGGCGCACTGTTTGAGTTTATGAATGAACGTTGTTGTTTTGATTTAAATTGATTATGATTAGAAGCAGGAGCCGACACTATTTCTAGTGCTATACAATGTCGTTCCACAATATTTAAAAACTCGTTTATTGTGGGTAAATCGGTTTTGGATTTTTCCAGTTCATACGCCTTATGCGTTTGGTAATCAAGTTTCTTAGTGAGTATACATACTAAAATTACGTCCCATTTGTCGACCGGTAGTTTTAAGGCATGTAAAGAATTTAAATGTTGACGAATATTAGTGAGAAACTCGCGTAAATTACAAGCATTCCCTTTTGTGATGATCGGTGCGTCTAAAATAGCAATAATATGAGCATTTATAATAATAAACTCATTATCATATCTTTTCTTGAGAATGTCCCAAGCTACTTTGTAATTTTCCGAAATTAAACGTAAATTATTAACCAAATTAAGCGGTTCCTCTTTTAAAAACCCTTTAAGATAATAGAATCGTTGAACATCTGTCAAACTGTCATTATTGTGAATAAGTGAGGTAAATAAATCGACAAATGAATTCCACTCCTCAACTTGTCCGGAAAATGTAGGAATTTTAACGTGAGGGAGTTTGATTGATTTTGTATCTATTGTATGATTACTAATATTACTACTATTTAACTCAGGATTGTTATTTCGACATACAGATTTAATTAAACTTAAAGTAGAGAAATAAATATTTTCAACAGTAATGCGATCGGCTTCTTCCGTCTTTTCCTTTTCTTCTATTTTATCTTGAAGCTCTAAATATTTTTTATAATTGTCTATGAAAACTTCCTGTCGTATTTCAAGATCGTCTTTAAAAGAAATGTCTATGTGAGTCTGGACATATTCTTGAATTCTAGTTAAAGTAGCTTTTATAGAAGCACGTTTTTTGTATAAGCCTTTCCATTTTAATCAATTATTAAAATTGAAATTAATTATGGCGATAAAAATGTAAAGTTGCAAAGTATTGCACAATAAAAAAAGAGTTATTGTATCTTACCGACTGGGCGGCGTTTGTTTTGATACTTGATACTTAGCCACACAACACTTATAACAGCCACGGATGTGCGAACTGCAAAGCGAACGCAGATTCACAAATTTCACTATCTTCTGTTGTTGAATAGCCTGTAGAATGCTTCTAGTCCTCCCTTGTATTTGGCACAAAATCGTCGGTGAAGCACTTCTCGGTGAACTTGTGGGATGTAGACAGAAAAGTTTTTATTATTAACAATACGTGTAGCGACGCACAATAATGTCTGTCTTTCTGTATGTAAGAAAATGTTTTGTAGATTGTACGAAGGACCTACTATCACTTTTCGGTATTGTTCATAGGTTACACCACTTTGTATGCGGTTCGAAGGTGCCAAAAATGTTAATGCCACAGTTGTTGCGGCATTGCCATCCAAATGTACTAGGTCGCTGGTTCACTGATCTAAATACTTAAAGCTGGTAACGACTATGAACAGGTGATAAATTGTGATGTCAAAGAATTACGCCGAAAGTAATAGCAAAACAAAGGTTTAATGAATAACAAAAATGTGTTGTTTACACTTCGATAACACAGTAAACTTAAGATGAGTACGTTCTTGAAGAAAGGGCACTGTTCCCGTTAAGTATAAACGGAGTAAACACGGCCAGTAAAAATATTCTGTACGAATATGTGTAAAATCACTGCAAGGTGATAGAGACGCGTGCATAAATTAGCATTAGGTTTGAGTCTACCCTTTATCAATTCTAAAACGGTACTGTTTGGCGATCGTCCTTGACACTGTAACAGGAGCAAGACCCCCCACTTCCTCATGTACTTTTCAGTGCAGACAACTGCTGGAATATAAATATGCTAAAATAAAACAATCTATGCTAGGTAACATGATAAAAGTAAAGTGTTTATAATAAAATATTAAGAAATAATAACAAATGGGTTTGAAAACCAAACACAGGGATACGTAGTTATGAATAACTATACCCTGCAAATTTTTGAAATGTACTGGCCAAAACACCAACATCAGTGTTGTTAGCTACCTGCTATGATTTGATGAAGGGCGGGTCATCGCAGCGCATGACCTAAAGATGAATAATTTATTGGCTACTACTGGCTCCGCTACTAATTACGCCTACCTAATGGTCGTGTTCGCAACTTCGTGGTTTTAGGGGGTTTAGGAGAATTTACCTGAGTGGCCAGTTCACTATCTCTGTCTTTGTTTTTCTTACCGTTTTAGACAAAGAGAATATTTGCAAATCGCTAGAAATTTCGTAAACATCTAATATCTGTACAATAAACTGAGAGTGGATGAGGTGTGCCCTCGTTACTTTACAAACACAACTTACAATGAGGCAACATTGATGCATAAGTCTCTTTCTGTCCCATGTATGACTCCTATTTTTATCCATTATGCACACACACATTCCAATTAAACTTTTTCCAATAGTGTATATTATACACCAAATATTTACGAGTATTCGTTTTATATTAAGCCCATCTATTTATGTAAGAGATAGGCTACATAATTTTAGAATACCCCGTACGCATATATTAGTTTATATTTACATATATAGGCCGTAACAAATTCACTTCTCACTACAGGGATCTCGGAAACGGTAAGAGATACAGCATCGGTTAAACTAGGAAAACGTTGTAGAATTTGGCTATCAGGAATATGCCGTTGAGATACTTAAAATACATCTTGCTGTCCTTCAGATTTTTGAAAAAAATGTAAAATTTTGAATTTTTGCTTTTATTCTCTCGTGGCGTTATTTGAAGAGATATTGAAAATGTGAAACACTTTTATATTGGTGATTATTAATCTTTACTATTTAGAATAAAAAGTTGTTTTATAAGACGTTTCGTCTTTTCGCGACCATCAAGTACGTTGCTTTAAATACGGACCTGCATTTTTATTGCATTTTTTTATAGCATTTGAACATTAGACTTCATTGATGTATAAAATGTTTAAGTTGCTAAACATTTCGTAGCTGTAAACCATCATCAAGGAAATAAATCACTTTTTTTTTCAAATTAACGTTACTTTATTCTTTTTCATAATTAATAACTACTTATTAACAATGAAACTATAAAAATTAAATTGAAGTCTGAGGTTCAAATGCCCCAAAAAAATGCAATAAAAATACAGGTCTGCATATAAAATAACCTATTTGATGATTGTCGCAAAAAGACGAAACATCTTATAAACAACTTTTTTTACGTTATATTGAAAGGAATAAAAAACGCCAATGTAAAAGTATCTTTAGTTTCTCGATATCTTTTCAAATAACGCCAGGAAAAAATAAAAACGAAAATTTTTTTCACAAATCTCTAGAACAAAAAGAGATATTTTTAATTTCTCAAAGGCATATCCCTGATCGTCAAATTTTGTAACTTTTCGTCAACTTAACCGATGCTGTATCTCTTACTATTTCCGAGATCACTGTGAGAAATGAATTTGTTACAGCCTGTGTATATATGCAAGCATATTTTGTTTTTTTAGACTTAGCATACTTCTTAGATATAATTAATTGCTTTTCAGATATCTTTATATATTTTTATTATTTGCAATAGGAAAAATACAAACATTTAAATTGTCCATAATTTTCTCGAAAACGATAATGAGTTAAATTTGAGGTACATTAATTACATAAATTGGTGAAAGTGTAATTTATACATACCCTCTATATTTTTTAGTTCCGAATTTCGAACACATGAAACTCGTATACAATAATTATGAAAAGCTTATGATAAATCAATGTAAACATTGTATGTTTGGTGAATGCAGCACACGTTGTTTGTGATTCATTGATATTAGGAAGTAATATTGACAATAATTTATAACATTGATTTATAACATTGATTTTGTCAAACGTATGTTAATTAATAAAAATAAACAATAATGGAACTAACTTTAGCTGTGCTTAAAGGCTCAGTTTATCTGTGAATTAACAATATTTACATATTTGTCCCCTTACAGCAATCTTGTCTAATTTCACACAGTTTGGTCCTGATTTTGAGACTTGTAATATCAAACCTAGGAAGTTCTAAGTGTAGCATTGAAATGATAAGGGCCAAAGCTACAATATCGTGTCGTCCAGCGTTGGATTTATCATAATCTGCTTTATCGGGTTTCTTGTGAAGGTGCAGCTTAATAATTCCCTGCCTGCTTCTGATTATTCTACATGGAAACTACACCATATCTGTTGCGATTTGGTTTAACAGCTATATTTGCATTTTTTTTACACAATATTGCAAACGTATATATTTACATTTTTTGTTATCGACTTTATATAAGACTAAACATAAATTTTGTGACAATTTTTAAGTTTTACTCAACATGTAAGGAATACGGAATGAAATAAACCAAAATTTTGCGTCCATTACTACACTAAAAATGTTTAAAAACAAGCCATTTTCTAATCGAAGAAGACTCTCTAGTACCACGGTATAATCTAAAAATTATACCGTGTCTCACATGTATCGCCGTCTTTACCTCAAGATTGTTGTAATGTTTCTGAGTCTCGGAGATGATTTTCGATTCATCCAGTAGGAATGACTAACCAATACTGGAACTGATATTTTGGCACAGGTCCAGTAGGTTAGAATAATGGAACTGATCCCAACTGAAATTTAGTCAGGTACTAGTATCAGTCCGAGTCCGGCTGGTCGGCGGCAGACATAGTTTTATGATGTGATGGCACAAATGCGCACTTTTCTATCTTCCCGCACTGTGCACTGGTCACAAGAGTCATAAATGACCTCGAACTGGTCGAACTGTGAACTGAACAAAACCGATACGCTGAATGTTGAACGATTCTCTAGCCGCTAAAGAAGAGAACCTACACAAAGCGCGAATAGGCCGGCTCGGACTAAGAACTGGACCTGATCTTTGGACTCTGTATTTGCCTGGACTGGATCAAATTGGAATTGATCCATGAGCAAATTTGGATCAGCCATCCCTATCACGAGGATTTAATTGCAGCGGCTCGGTGAAGTAGTTGGCTACAGCACGCGATATCAAGTGTGACTAGATAATCTCTCCATCGTTCTGTGGGTTCGAATCCCGCTTTTGGCACCGGCATTGGAATGGTTGTGTGTTCGTTTTTTTTCATAAGTGTAACCCTCGTTCGTGCAGCTTTGGTTTTGTAATAGGGGGTTGTTTCTCTGGTATTTATATTTATGTAAAAGTCTTTACTCTTTGAAAGTACTGCTAAAGTTGGAACGTTCTCTGTCGCATGTAGAAGGGACAGCGAAGGGGATGCGGAACGAGTCTACACCACATATGTTAGTTGTTTGATGGTCGTCGATGCGTGTTAGTGATATACCTATTGTAAAATGTCACGCTGGTAGGAAGCTTTGCCATTTGTGGGTCAAATACACAGATTTCTTAAGCATTTTCCTGAATAACGTTACGATGGAGCAGTAATAAAGTAGCAGCATTTTATTATAATAAACATTTCCGCACAGTTGAATATGTAGTTTTATAATTCGACCGAAAGGTGTCCAAAGCTATCAAGGAATGTCAACAACATTTTGAAAATCTACAAGTCGAAGCAGATTTATGCACTATACAAGAGAACTACAGTACCTATATTAGTAAATGCTTTAACCTGTAATGAATTATACATATATTTATTCCTATAGTTTTGGTAATTCTCGTTTAACCTGTGCTACGGCACACTTTCTACCGTCATGAAATGAGATGTTACCAAGACCATAATTTTTGTATAAATGTCACCGCAGCAGAGAAAGGAATTCAGTTTTCTACTGACAATTAGCTACAGCGCGCTGAGCTGTGTGTTTGAAGAGCCTTAAAAGCGTTGAGTTTAACCCCAATTAGTCAGATTCAGAATACTATGACAACGCAGTCAGATCGAGTGTCTGGCATCATCTTGGGGTCTATAGTGGGCTAAGCTAGACCTCTTGGTGTTGGTAATCATTTTACCGTCCTGTTCCACCGTCACCAGAGTTCAGTTATTATTTACTAATGTGGGCCTTTAGTGCGTTGAGCTGGACCCGCCGTTAGTAAATAATTACTGAACCAACCGCCGTACTGGTGATTGTTTATTATTGTGAGCCTACAGCGAGCTGAGCATTTGGTAAATAATTGTTGAATCAACTGTGGGCCTACTGCTACCCGAAAGTAAACACCGTTATATAATTCATTAATTAATACCAAAGCTTCAGCTTTACTGATGACAATATTTTACTGCAGCTAGCCATGTTCTCAAACTTTTCAAAATAGGTTGTGGCGGAAGTGCGATGACAGGAAAAACTGAATGGTAATTTTCAACACGTTTAGGGGCTTTCACGAATATTTGTTTTGTATTTTTAATTGATGCATCAATTTCGGGATAACTCGTTTGATTTTCTTCGGCTATCAAATGAAGCGCATAATAATGCAGGTTACGTGTATTAAATTTAAGTATATATTTGTCAGTAATTCTTCAGCTTTAATCATATATCGGCTGCATCAATGACTAACATCAATACTTGAGAATTACCAACACCCATCATATCAAGCGTTTTTGTAACTTGTTCTTCTACAGTTACTGCATTGACAGTTTACAATTATTTACTAACAATCAAATATGGTGACGCAGATTTTGTCACGTGATTTCCTTTTGCATCCGTTGCCTCGTCTACTGTTATCCATATTTCTTGATTCAGTAATATACTTTTAATTTTGTTTGTTATTAAACTGATCAAACGGTTCAATTTGCGACTCGCTGTTTGTCTCATTGGTACATTTTTTCCAAAATATTCCGATTTGTCCTTTATTCAGTACATTTAATGGTATCTTACACACACGTCATAAATAGAAAGTCACATAAATAAACTGGTATATGAAAATTAATTTTTTTTATTTTGTAGGTATTCTGCACATTTTAAATGTTTTTTTTCCTTATCTATCCCATGCTAGATCCAATTCCTTGTCTACGCTGCGCCCATTGGAGCAATAACTCCGAAACACGTATTCGTAACTACATAATTGTTTTTTTTTTTTGGATATTGCACTAAACCTTTTTTATAAAAGTAATAATTATTTCACAGAGACTCTGGTTCTTGAGTTAGGAGTATAATCTTACCAGAAGAGTGAAACGAAATGAATTGAAAATGTAAAGGAGGCAGAGGCAATTTAAATTTGTATAATATAAAATCAAGCAATGTTAATCGGAATTAACATACAGTATCTGTCCATAAGTAAATTGTCTCCTAGTTTAAAGACATGAGATATTCTCCTGTATTGGATTCTATGCCATGTAAAATCTATAAGTTATTCATGAACAACTAATAGAATTTACAGTAAATGATGTCAATGTAACAATCTCTTTTGATTACCTGCTTTCAAATTTATATTTAGAACACTTTCAAATTTTCTAAGTAGAAGAATTTATGCCTAATTTTAATTTACTGAACCACATAATTTATCAAAATACGACTTACATGCATCAAATAATAATTAGTTTTCGGCTTACAAATAAATATTTATAACAAGTCATAGTATAGAATTGTCCCCTAACGCCATAGAAAAAAGTTTCTTGGAGAAATGTTAATTAAGGTTTAAATAAAACATTTTATTAACATTACCTTCTATAGCTTTATAAATAAGGCAGAGAAGTTCGTATACGTGAATGAGACCATCTTTTATGAGTTAATGAAATGAACTTAATAATGTAACTTCTAACATGTTCATAGCATTCATTATATAAGAATGAAGTGGTTATGGTCTGATCAATAATAAATGAATTAATAAAGAGGAATATCTGAGTATCACAAAAGATTTTTAATTTAATGTAAAATTTGCTTTTATAGGTTTAATTTAATCATAAAATTAAATACACGGAAGAGTAGATAAAGAGTAAGTTCCAGTAGGTAATAATTTATGTGACACTAACTAGTAAAACTACTTTGATATTTCATTATATCTATACTTAGGGCGTTTGGATGTCATCCCAGAGACGGAATTTTAAATCTAATACTATAATCCGAAGAACACGTGATATAATACTAATAAATTAAATTGTAATTTTTGTACTTTACACATTAATTAATTAATCTTTTGCATGTTAAACCAGCACCGATGAGCGGTAGTCGAACACAGATAATTATATTTCCTAATCAAAGTTCATTGTTAGCCGATAACCTGTATCTCACTGCTGCCGTTGTCTGTTGGACTCCGCCAAATCCGCGGATATCAATGTGGGCCACCCAGCGACCGGAGGCATAAGGTCACCCATCTGTTTTAAATGGATGACCTTAAACTTTATGCCTCCGGAGAACGCGAACTACAAAACGCTCTTAGGGTGGTCGAAGAATATACGCGGGCAATTGGTATGGAGTTCGGGTTGGACAAATGTGCAGTCGTCCACCTCAAGAGAGGACGATGCGGGGAATTCCCTGAAGATGCGCAGGTCGCAGACGGAAGCATCCTAAGACATTTGGATGCCGGAGAGACCTATACATACCTGGGTGTGCAACAAAAGCACATCCAGGATGTAACACAAATAAAGGAATCTCTCCGCGGCAAGTACAGACACCGCCTCCGAAAGATTTGGTCTTCCGAACTTTCGGGGAAGAACAAGGTGTCTACAACTAATATGCTTGCCGTTCCGATTCTGCTCTACTCCTTCGGAGTAGTAAAGTGGAGGGTAGATGAGCTGCGTCAATTAGACAGAGATACCCGCAAGATGATGAATATTCACAGAAGTATTCATCCTAGATCGTCCGTTCCTCGTGTGTACCTCCCACGTCAACGGGGGGGGCCGAGGACTCTTGAGCCTGGAGTGTACGCATGGCAGAGTAGTTCTGAGTATGGCATGTAACATCCTCAGGGAGCTCAGATCCCCTCTTGCGGTTCGTAAAACATCACGAAACTGTAGGAGTGGGAGCAGGATTGTTCAAGGCAGCAAAAAGAGCCGCAGATGAACTCGGTCTCGCATTTGACATCAGGCGAGGAGGCCGGCGAGGTGCTGATGTTGAGTCAGTCACCGAACTTCAGCCAAATCGTCTGAAAGCCCGAATTAGAGCTGCCGAACAGGAAAATCTGTTTCGGCAGCACGTCGATAAACCCCAGCATGGTGTCTTCTATAAGAACATCGAAACACTGCGTTTATCGACCAGGCTGACCTTCGCTTTCTAAGGTCGGCAGGGCTTAAGTCGGAGACCGAGGGATTCATTATGGCCTGCCAAGATGGTGTTATCAACACCTTGGTCTACCGTAGCCGCGTGTGGCGTGTAGAGGTTCCTGATATCAATTGCAGGACCTGCCATCAGGTGCCGGAATCGCTCATGCATTTACTTTCTGCATGCGATTTCGGCCTACATCCACCGACATAACGCGGCCTTACGAGTGCTATACTATCATCTAAGGCACTCGTGAGGGTAGACCAGACACCAGTGCTGCCTTACATCCCCGGAGATATTGAGTCCGTTGTCGAGAACGAAAAATGCCGGATTTACTGGAACTACTCGTTCCCGACTGTCAGGCTAATCCAAGCCAACAAGCCTAACATAGTCCTCCTCGACCATCAACTCAAGGTGATGTATGTCATCGAGTTCTCGGCACCTGCGGAGAAAAACATCACCTTGAAGGAGGAGGAGAAACGGACCAAATATCGCGATCTCCGGTACAAGCTCCAAGTGCTGTACCCAGGCTACTCAGTTAAAATGGTCGTCCTTATTATCGGTGTACTCGGAGGGATAAAGCCTACGCTGCTCTCGGAACTGAAGATCATACCGGCCTGCCAAAAACCAGCCGAGTGGCTGGCAGGTCAAATGCAGAATGCGGTCATTTTGGGTTCTCTCCGTCTGCTTAGGGCACACGATTCTGGTATCTACAGTCACTAACCCTGCGGGATGTGGGGAGTGGCTGTAGTTGATGCGCCGGCGCGACTCCCGTGAGGCGTCGGAGGCCACGGGAGGACTGACCGGCATCGGGAAACCGAAAAAAAAAAAATTAAATTGTAATTTTTGTACTTTACACATTAATTAATTAATCTTTTGCATGTTAAACCAGCACCGATGAGCGGTAGTCGAACACAGATAATTATATTTCCTAATCAAAGTTCATTGTTAGCCGATAACCTGCCCGATTGACCCTATATTTGGTAGGAGGTAGTTATTTTGTTTACATCATTTAGCAATTTTGTTCTGTTCGATGCGTTCAAGCTGGAGATGTGTTGTGTGTATAGTGAGTATAAAGGCATTTTTTATTTAATCGATATTTTCCGTTTAGCGTAGTTCGTTAGTGGACGTAAAAAATGGCGAGACAGACCGCGTTGTTACGTAAAGTTTGCGAGTTAGATTGTCATAGGAGGCCATACGCGTAAAGCCGCTGCCCACTGGGATGAAATATGTGTCGTCGAAGAAACACCAAACGTTGATTGGCGGAGACAAACAAAGGCGTTGAAACAGGGAGCAGCTTTTATGTAATTTGATTTTCTTTTATACAGAGGAAAAAGGACTATTGTAAAATTTCTGGATATTATGCGAATTTTATGAACTATTTATGAGTTTTAAGATATAACCCAAAGTTTAACTCACCTTATTTTCTTGATCTTCAGTGATGGAGGGTCCTCTTGTCTATCTCTCAAATCAGGAATGTTATAATACCACTGATTTATTGTGGAATATATACAGGGTGGGATAATAGTGCGTCCTACTTCGATATCTCGAGTTCTATGATAGTTAGAAACTTGATTTATAAACATAAATAAACTAGACAAAAAAGTCTATGACCGGAAATTATTTTTGAATATACAGGGTGAGCCAAGACGACTTAATCACTACAGTCACAATTACCGATTTTAAGAAAAAATATGTTAATGCCAGTAATCAGATATCCGTGTGATGACACTCAACCATTTTCACTTCCTAAAAGTATACAGGGTGGCCAAAAATAATTTTTAAATTTACAACTATTTGAACTGAATTTTCTCAATTTTTTCAAATGGAGCACACTGTATATCTTTAGACGATGGGATGTAGAATTGAAAAACGAACATTTTTTGTACATACATCTCTATGGCTATTTGTAACCATTTTCGATTTATTGAACAATAACTGCAAAATTCAGCAATAAAAATTAATAATTATTTTTTGTGCTCCACATGTTGCCTATTTAGGTTGATACAACATTTCTATGCGTCTTTAGAAAAATGTTTCTACTGTTCATAAAATTGCCGGAGTGATACTTCTAAAAGGTGTTTCAATAAGAGCGCAAAATTTGAATTGAGCGCTAGTTTGGCTGTCATGATGTCACAATTTCTTGCCTTTGTTCCAAAATTCAGTATAACACCAAATCTAAAAGACATTAATATACCAAAATTTTTGTCGGATGTCGATTATATTGTCAGTAAAATAAATGTAGATGAAAGGGACTTAATCTTAGCACAAACTACTAACTTAATAGCAAACTGCTTAAAAAAAGATCCAAAGAATAATGATGTAATTTATAAAAGTTACATTAAATGTAAAAAATTTCTCAAAGACAATCCAGAACTAAAAGTCATTCAGTCTGATAAAATGAAAGTCACTACTATTATTACCACTGAACAATATCACACACTTTCGACAGAAATTTTGTCTGATAATAATTATTATGAAATACTAAATAGAGGCACAACTAGAATAATTCAGCAAAAATCAAATAAAATCATCTCACAATTGGAAAAAAGTAAAATGATTACACCTCAAGTATAGATTATATAATGGCACTATTAACAAATTTTATGGATTACCTAAAATCCATAAACCAATTTTAACTTTACGTCCTATCATTTCTGGTGTTAATAGCCCTAATAGAGGCATTGCACAACTAGGCACTAATATTTTGACCATTGCGTATGATACACACAATAACTATTTTGTAGAAGACACTTTTGAATTTTGCCACTTTATCGATGAATTTCAATTACTAGATAATTATGTAATAATTAGCTTAGATGTTAAAGCTCTATTCAATAATACCACTTTGCAAACAGCTTTAAATAGCATAGAAAATCACTGGGATGCAATACAGGCACATTGTGACATTTCCAAAAATCAGTTTTTAAAATTAGTGGAATTTTTGTTTGATACAACAGTGTTTAGTTACAATAATATAGTGTACAAACAAAAAACTTGGTATGCCTACGGGCAGTTCAGTGGCCCCCATAATAGCACAGTATGTTATGGATGATCTGTTGGACAATAATTGTCTTGGCAACATTGACTTTGCAATCCCCTTCTTGAAAAAAATATGTGGATGACATAATATTAAGCGTTCCAAGAGGTAGTACTGAACTTTTGTTAAATTTTTTAACAATTATAATACATATTTAAAGTTCACGATTGAAGAAGAAGATACAGTTAATAGTGTTCCTTTTTTTGGACACCAATCTGATAAGAAGAGAAGATAATAAAATAATTACGACTTGGTATACTAAACCAAGTGCCTCTGGTCGCTTTTTACATTTTGAATCCAACCACCCAAAAAAATGAAAATCAACCTCATAGTAGGTGTGAAAAATAGGGTGATAGCTACAAGCCATACATCACTTAAAATAAACAATTTAAAAAAACTTTCCAACTTTTTTATAGATAGTGGTTAGATAGATAGATAGATAGATAGATAGATAGATAGATAGATAGATAGATAGATAGATAGATAGATTTATTTAACCACTTTACATATAGAGATACATTTGTGGCAGGTCAAAATTACAAAAAAATATACAGGTTACAAATTATTTGAAACGAATAAAAAATATATACATACATATAATAAAAAATGAAATTAAAAAACAAAGTAATTGCTTTGTAGACTACAAGAAAGTATAAATAATAATATATACATATACAGATAAACATATATAAACATAAAAGTTAGATGTACACATAATGACTAATAATAAAAATACAAACGTATAAAAAAGTATATAAAAAAAAAAAAACGGTGGATTTATTAATGATGTGCAAATCAGAGCATCACAAGTATGCAGGAAGGCTTATAAAAGAATAATCTGTGAATTATTTGTTAATAAAATTGCGTATTAAAAAATTCTTCTATTGTATAAAAACAATAATTTAAAAAGTGCCTTTTAATCTTGGCCTTAAAGCCATTAAAATTAAGAGCTTTTATTTCAGTAGGAAGATGATTATATAATTGGAGGTTTAATGTGTTTTTTTTCGATTTTGTTAATCTAAGATGAGGCTGTCTGAGTAGGGAAGCAGATCTGGTGCTATAATTATGGAAATTTGAATTTGTAGCTAATTTGGCTTTATTTTTATGAATTTCTAATAACATAGTATACATGTAGAGTGAAGGAACTGGCATTATACTAAATCTCTTAAATATTGGTTGACAGTGATCTAACCAGTCAGCGTCACTAATCAGTCTGACCACTCTCTTTTGGAGACGAAAAATTTTAACTGCGTGAGATGATCCACCCCACAGAAGTATTGCATAACTAATGTAAGAATGAAACATGGAGAAATAACATGTTCTTAGAGTGCTGGGGCAAACTAAATTTTTAAGCCTACGGAACAAAAAGATTAAACTAGATAATTTGTTTGATAGTTCTTCAATGTGGTTGAACCAACTTAAATTGTCATCAAGAACTACACCTAGGATTTTGATGCTGTCTCCTTGTATTAAATGACTACTAGTAGAAAAGATGAGCTTTTGAGTCTTATCTTCATTTAGCTTTAACTTATTTGAAGAGAACCATTCGCAAGCTTGCTGGAGGGATCTAGCACAGTCGTTGTGTAAATTGCTAATATTAGGATTGTGATTCAAAATAGATGTATCATCTGCATATGCAATACATTTTACCGGAGACATAAAGTGAAAGAAATCGTTAGTATATAAAATAAACAGTAGAGGTCCCAGTACAGAACCTTGAGGCACTCCATGGTTAATTTTTAGAAATTCCGAATTTATACCATTTATTGTTGTCTGTTGTTGAGATAGGAATGAAAGAGATTTAGGCAGATACCTCTGATACCGTAAAAGTTTAACTTATCTAAAAGAATCTCATGAGATACACAGTCGAAAGCCTTGGAGAGATCGCATAAGCTGATAGCCACATGCTTACCACTCTCCAGACCCTCGACTATGTTACTCACTATTTCAAATACAGCATTTGTGGTTGAGCATTTCTTCCTAAAACCAAATTGACAACAGTTTAAAACATTGTGAGTATTAAGATAGTTAACAAGTCTATTTTTCAAGATAATTTCTATAATCTTTGAGAACATTGGAATGATAGATATGGGGCGATAGTTATCTTTAACACTGATATCACCTTTTTTAAAAATCGGTATGATTTTGGTAACCTTTAGCACATCCGGAAAAACGCCTTCACTAAAGCAGCAATTAATAAGTAGTGTAAGTGGGACTAGAATTATATCTATGGTATCTTTCAGAATTCGACTGTTTAAGCCGTAAATATCAGAGCAGTTTGAATCCCTTAAATTCTTTACGGCCTCAGCAACCTCAAATGTAGTTACTGGTTCAAGGAAAAAGGATGACTGGGTTGTAGGTAAATTTTTTAAAAACTTTGTTGCACTAACATTCACTGTAGGTAACAACTTTATAAAATGCTCAGCTATATTAGCGAAATATTTATTAAAAGAGTCTATTGAGATTTCATGTTCTGATGATGTGCTAGATGTATACTTGTTTCTCTCAAAATTTATTAATTTCCAGCTGTCGCGTGCTTTGTTATTAGAATTTTCAATAAAAGAATCATAAGCAGCTTTTTTTGATTTAATTAATTTGGATTTATAATCCTTTTTTAAAGTATTATATATAGTGAAATCCTTAGAGCAGTTTGCAATAGTTTTTACACAACAGAGTGTGTCCCTCATATCTCTTAGTGAGTCGTTAAACCACTGGACAGGAGGATTGTGGCTTATTTTACATTCCTTTAGTGGAAAATACTTGTCAATAAGAGAAGAATAAGTGCTAACTAAAAATTCGGACAAATAAGTAGCGTTTGAGTTTGAATTAAATAAATTCCATTTAATGTCATTTAGTGAAACTCTTAGCTTATTTATGCCCTTTGCCTTAATGTTTCTTCTCCAGTTCTTTTGTGTAGAGTTTTTGTTTGTTTTTACAATATTTATAAATTGCCCCAGATGATCTGATAGGCAAGGATCTATGACACCAGTCTCAAAGCTGTCATCCATTAAGTTAGTGAGAATGTTATCAATATATGTCATTGAGTGGGATGTAATCCTAGTATAGTCTGATATGGTGACTTCTAAACCAAAAGACGAGGTCAGACATACCAAATCAGATAATGAGTGGGAAGCACTCCTAAAGTTTATATTAAAATCTCCACTCACAATCATTTTACTATATTTAGACGAGGAATGTATCAACAGTTGTTCCAGCATGTCCAAGAAAATATTAATATCCCCGGAAGGGGGTCTATATAAATTAATTAAAATACAATTTATCCTCATTATTTCGATGGCACAAAATTCTGCATTGAACTGACTACAATATTCACTAAATTGTAATTGTTTAAATTTTACATTGTTTTTAACAAAAATTGAAACACCACCATGTTTGTTTTTATCTCTACAGAAATTGGCTGCTAGTTTATAATGCGGTATTTTAATACCATTTAAGGCAACTACATCAAGCCAATGTTCAGATAAACAGATTATATCGAAACTATTTTTATCTAAAAAGAGCGAGAGCTCTTCCAACTTATTTGAGATACTCTGAATGTTAACATGAAACAGGCTAAAAACATCTTCTTTTGAGAAGTCAGGTAACCTAACATTTGGATTAGAATTAAAATTAGAATTAATTTTCAGTCGTCTATTGTTATTTCCGATAATCGAGGGTATAAAAAATCCTGTGTTACGGAGCTAGTATTTGTTCTAGCATCCTCCACTATTTGACGGTCATCTAGCACTATATTGTTGGCATTACAAGATGTATTTGTTATATTATCAATAACTACTAACGGAGTAATTAAATTACTACTGTACCGCGCATCAGTATCAGCGTCACTTACATATGGTTGATTCGATGGAAGATTAGTATACCCTGAAACAGGTCCAGTTGCGTTGATAAAAACTAAGTTTTTATTCATGTTGGTACTGAGAACAATGTTTATGATAGCATTAGCAATTTCATTTTTTCTTAAATGTAAATTAACATTTTTGTTGACTTCTAGCAGTCTCATTTTTCCTGGAACATAATTGTTAATTTTGGAAAGAAATTCTTTTAACTTGTCATTAAATTTAAAAATAAATTTGTTAATATTTACACCTTTTGTAGACCTTTTTGTATAAGGAATAGAAGCAATAGAAATGTTCAAATGAGCACATTTTTTTCACTGTGTCACTAATGTCTTTGAATAAGGGGTATTTAGCTTTATGTTTACTGCTAAAGTTATTTGAACCAGCGATGATAATAATATGATCATTTTTTGTATATGATTTCGTCAAGGGTTCAATGTTCTCAAGAACTTGATGAAAAAGAGCTCCTGGTTTTATTACCATTTCAACAATATACTGTTTTGAGTCAACAGAGTCTGTTATATGTTTGTTTATATTGCGACCAAATTGATCACTGAGTATTAAAATTTTTTTGCGCTTATATTGAACATTATTATTTGCAATATTATTTTTGTTTTTTACGTTGCTAGTTTTGCATTCATTCTTGTTTAGCATTTCCATTACGGTAGGTTTTACATTTGTTTGAGTCTCCATATTTTTAACACTTAGTGATTTGGTCATTGTAGATGAATGTCTTGTTACCACTAACGTCTGAAGTTGCACATCTTTTGATTTTTTTTTACTTAAATCAATTCGTTGATTGAGTTCCTTTATGTATCCCTTTAATTCTTCAATATGTTGTCGTTGCTTATTAATAATCTCAGTCAGTTCTTGCTCTGACTTAAGTGCCTCTTCAACAAATAATTCTTTATCAGCTTTTAGTTTTTTAATGTACTTATTTTTATCTTCTGTTTCTTCAGTTAGTTCACTGATAGTCCTTTCCAATATACTTTTTTCATTTTCATTCTCTAAACTTACATTTAAATCTTCACAGCATATGATTTTGTTATCCTTAATATGTTTTATTTTGCTTGCATAGCGTGGCAAACAGCATTTATGGAAAACATTTGAGCATCTCGTACAAACAAAATGAATGAATGATTTTTTACAGCATTTGAAGCCTGTAGTAGGCATATTGCAGATTATTTAAGTGAAATAAAAATTACTTTTTATTTACAGTGGTGTGATAGGACTACCCACCACCGTTAGTCAAAAAACTATTGTTCAGCAGATCATCCATACATAATGTGTTACATGTTTCTCAAAAGGTACAACAAAACCCGCCTCAAACCATTTACTGCTCACTTCCGTACATCAGTCCACTTGATCACAGATTTAAAAAAATATTTTCTAAATTTTATAATATCACATTAGCATTTAAAAACAAAGTAACAGTTAGCAACCTTTTCTCAATATAAAGATAAAGACGATATTTTGGCGATGTCCAATGTGGTGTATTGCATACTATGTGATGACTGTAACAAAAAATATGTTGGCCAAACTAGAAGGAAAGTTGAAGACCATATAACTTCCCACAAAAGTGACATCAGACTTAATAAACAGTCGTGCACTTTAGCTAATCATGCATTATGACATAATCATAATGTTAATTATAATAACGTTCAAATATTAGATTTTGAAATTAACTATCACAAACGTAGTTTTTTGAAATGTGTCACATCTTCAAAGAACCAAATACTATTAATGCCAGAAAGGATATTGACAACTTAAGCATAATTTATACTTACTACATTTCAACCATAATGTCCTCAATGATAAAAACACCCTGTATAGTATGGAATAATAATTCATGTACCCAAATATAAGACATCTAGTTGTTGGCATCTACTGTCATTGTTCTTTTGTTTTACTCTAACAAGTTTTTATATCCAAATTCTTTTTTGTTTTTTACTTCATAAAAATACACATGATGTCTATTATAATTCTAAGAATTTAAATGAACATGGATCCGTAGTCATCCATTCATAATGTTGTTAACTTTACACAGTAGTGGTAGTACATTATCAACAATCAACTATTAGTGTATTTTTTCCACAATTCATCAAGAATTTGTAGTGGTGAGAGATATGTGAAACTTCTCATATGGTCCAAATACTACTGTCCGACCGACATCATAGATGTCTCTATGGCGGATAGCGACTTGCCAAGCAAGTCCCGAGAGCAGCAACCTCTAGCCCAGGTGGACTAAACTACTGTTATTAAATATGATTTGAACGAAACAACTACTCAGCGGACAAATACCCCGACCTGCATTGGATTATACCTTCAAATCATGATAGTTAGTAGCCAATATCATTTGTCAATTCCTAACGAGACATAGACCGGTTTCGAACATATTAGTTCTCCTCAGTATGCCATAGAATATGGAACAGACAAATGATAGTGGCCAACCTGCTAGTTATATACTGACTAAGGTAAATTGAGTAGTGGTGAGAGGTATGTGAAACTTCTCATATGGTCCAAATGCTACTATCCGACCGACTTCATAGATGTCTCTGTGGCGGATAGTGACTTGCGCAGCAAGTCTCGAGAGCGGCGACCTCTAGCCCAGGTGGACTAAACTACTGTTATTAAATATGATTTGAACGAAACAACTACTCAGCGGGCAAATACCCCGACCTGCATTGGATTAAATCTTCAAATCATGATAGATTAGTAGCCAATATCATTTGTCAATTCCTAACCAGCCATAGACCGGTTTCGAACTTATTAGTTCTCCTCAGTATGCCATAGGTTATGGAACAGACAAATGATAGTGGTCAACCTGCTAGTCATATACTGACTTAGGAAAATTGAGTAGTGGTGAGAGGTATGTGAAACTTCTCATATGGTCCAAATGTTACTATCCAACCGACTTCATAGATGTCTCTGTGGCGGATAGCGACTTACGGCGACCTCTAGCCCAGGTGGACTAAACCACTGTTATTGAATAAGATTTGAACCATATGAGAAGTTTCACATACCTCTCACAACTACTCAGTTTACCTTAGTCAGTATATGACTAGCAGGCCACTATCATTTGTTTGTTCCATAACCTATGGCATACTGAGGAGAACTAATAAGTTCGAAACCGGTCTATGTCAGGTTAGGAATTGACAAATGATATTGGCTACCGATCTATCATAATTTGAAGGTATAATCCAATGCAGGTCGGGGTATTTGCCTGCTGAGTAGTTGTTTGGTTTAAATCATATTTAATAAGAAATTGTAGTTTTCAATAAATACAACTTTAACTTTAACCTCACTTTCGTAAGTACTTAATACTTTTTTCATTCATAACTTAGTTTAATTAATTATAATAATTTATTGTAGAGTTCCTGATGAAAAAACAATAAAGGTTTCGAAAGCTTGAACAGAAAAAAAGAGTTTTTCTTTTATTACCTGTCACATGACTGCAATTCCCGTTTAAAAATTTATATATATATGTATATATATATATATATATATATATATATATATATATATATATATATATATATATATATATATATATATATATATATATATATATATATATATATATATTGTTGTTTTTTTTTTAGGTTTTCGCGGGTGGTGAATGTTAAATTCGTTTTCCGGGTATACTCCCGCGTAGGTGATAGGCCCCGAGAGGGACCGTGGTTGTCTGAACGACGTTTCGGCAGAATCTCATCTGCCATCTTCAGGTTCTAACCGATAACTGCTTACTGCGGCTTCTGGTTACTCGAACTGAAACGTCGTTCAGACAACCACGGTCCCTCTTATATTGTTATTTATTTTATTTGTTGGTCTACTTCATTAATTGATAATTATTATGTGTTTTTATTGTTCATAATTCGTAATAAACTTAAACAAGAAACGGAAACTGACACAAGACACAAGTTAAAATAAATACAACATAAAACATAAAGAAAAACTGCCTTTATTTTTATAAAGTAGTAAAGTTATTGATTTTTAGGGTTTCTGAAAATAAAACGATGTTTTCTTTAATGTTTTCTCAAACACTCTAGTAGCCGAAATAACCCCCTCAAAATCGGTCATTTTTTGTTAGTTAGAGAAAAGTGAGGACCTACAGTATATTGTGGAATCCAAACCACATTTAGGGCATCAAAAGTTTAATAGCGCGTTTGAGTTGGCAACAAATTTCAGGTTTCAATTTTTCTCAGGATGGAGTTGAACCAAGGAATCGAATTGTAAACATATCTTACAAAAAAATGTTTAATATAATAATTAATTCAAAATGTTCAAACATTCTGTTGATTATTTCTTTCAATATAAAATAACCGATTTTTTTGTTCTAATACGTGTAATAATAAACGAATACTGTGTGTTTTCGTTTTGTATTTCTGTTGATGATTGGATATAACCATGTGTTTTCGTTTTTGTATTTTTGTATTTATTGGTAGTTTTAATCAATACTGAAAAGTGATCGTGTTTCTATAATTATCGAAAGTAAATTATTAATACATATGTATATCAACTGAAATGTCATTATTTGATAAAATGAAAAATGAATTAAATTTAGATGACATTACATTTAATAATTGAAGGGGTGGATGGATAAAGGTTTAAACTGACATTGTTTCAAAAACTGGAGTATACATTTCAATAAAGGTGTTGTGATGTTATTATTACTTATCCTTATCATCATCGTTTTGTTACGTTACTGTGACTAGATACTTAGATATCGCATGGATAAAGGAGCTAAGAAACAAATAACTTCGTTTCTCTAATGAAGAAAGGTTCGTAAAAACGTTTTTCTGATAAATTAGCAATTTGTTAATCACTTTTATTGATCTACCCCCTTAATTGAAACAATTGGTTTTAACAGTAACATTTACAATAAATAATTGATTAAATCGTTTGAACGCAATTTAATTTTTTTTTAAGAAATAGTCTTAACAAATACAACTTGTTTAATTAAGGATTTACGCAAATTCGTTCTCTTTTCGAAGAAAAAAAGTTGCTTATAGGAAGCCACACTCGGCTAAAGCGTTCGTGTGGTTTCCAAGTAACATATTTTGTTTCTCAAAAATCGAACGAATTTAATTTTCGATAATCTTTAATACATTTGTTCTATTACTTGCGATTATCTAGCTGATAGTTATTTTATTAGATACTGTTATATTAAAAAAGTTGTAGATTCTTGTCACACTAGTGAGACCTAATGTATTGAAAACTTTAACATTCAACTTTTAAGTTCGCCGAAAGTAAGGAGAAAAAGTTTCTTTCTAGGCAAAGTTTTTTCAAGGAAACACTTAATTTTGGTGTTCAATTTAAACGTTTTCGTATGCAGGCCATGAGATAGCACTTTAGTATTAGGGCGTTCGTCCAGCAATTATAGAGCACGGGGCTAGGGCCAATGTTGGCTACAATTGTGGGCTGAATATCAAGTAGCCTAGGTCGAGACTACGATGGGTATCACCACACACATTAAAGGTCTGGGGCAATTTGGCATGAGGATTGTCACAGTTGCTCTTTTTTTAAGTTGAAAGTTTGAATGTTGAACATTTGATACTGCTACAAATAATCTCGTATTAATGTGGGATAATTCCATGTTTTGTAGACCAATGTTCAGCTAAAGTAGCACATGGTAGATGCTCGCAAGCATAAATAGGACAAGACAATAATTGTAAAAATTGTTCTACTCTAGTAATGAAAATAGCTAATTGTATAAAAATAGTCCATGATTATTTTTTGGTAAATTTGAATGTCTTTTTATACACCAGGTTTTTCGATGAACTTAGTAGTTGTTAAATATATTCAGTAGACTCTGGAATTTATTGTCATATACAGGGTGTCCCAACCAAAAGTAGGCACCCTGAATAACTTTGGAGATAAAAATTTTTTTGAAAAATTGGTGAAACATGTCGACCTTATTTCCAAGGGGGACATATTTTAATGTAATACTTGTATACCTATCATCATCCCTCTACCCTACACGGCCACTCCCTCAAAAAATTCAAATGGCAAAGGGGGTCGAGTGATACATCTTTTGAAATGTCTCTCAATTCCCTACATAACTGTGTATTTTTTTTTACTTTTATCGATTCGTTCTTAAAGAAAATAATTTTATTTTTGATGATTACACACAATCGAAATCGTTTAAAAAATCTAAAATACACGGCACTGGGTATTATTTATAAAAAAAACTACATTTTTTAGTGCTCTCAAATCAACACCAGTATTTTCGACAAAAAACACTTTCCTTGTCCGTTTAGTTTTATAATAATAAAAGACTTATAAGTATTCGATAGTCCTTGAACATGAATTTATTCGCAACTAATTCTAAATCGAGATACATTTTACCAAAGTGAGTTCTCAAAATGATTTATACCCTTCAGGAGTGAATAGAAATTGTCAGCATTTATTTTAAAGACGATAATTGTGCTAGAGCTACGGAGCGCATATTCAATAGAAATCACCCAGATAGAAGGATTGGTTCTCAGTATGTTTTACAATTATTGACAAAATTTATGGAAACAGGTTCTGTAGGAAACAAAAAGCATGAGCCTCAGCGACCGATTAGGAATGAAGCAGTCGAAGTGGCAGTTCTGGGTCATTTGCAGATGGATAATACTCAGTTGATCAGAAAGTTGCTGAGGCTTCCGGTGGATCACGAAGCAGTGTTGATTGAATTGTAAAGGCCCACAAATTTCATCCATATAAATTTAAACTGGTACACGAATTAAACGAAGATGATCCCGATTGTCGGCTTGAATTCTGTGAGATTTTTAGTGAAGAATTAAACGGTAATGCCAATCTACTGTACAATACGTGTTTTTCTGATGAAACGACATTTCAGTTAAATGGGGAGGTAAACAGGCACAATTGTAGGTATTGGAGTGAAACCAATCCATATTTGTTCATGGAAAGTCATACCTAAAGGCCTCAGAAATTAAATGTTTGGGCTGGCATATTAGCGGACCACATTGTCGGGCCGTTTTTTATTCCTGACATTTTAAATGGTGAAAGGTACCTCGATCTGTTAGAAAATAACATCGACCCAATGATTACCCAAATCCTCGAAGAAGACGATAATCTTTTAGAGGGCGAACTGTTTCTTCAACAGGATGGGGCACCCCCACATTTTGCTATAGCAGTCCGTCAATTTTTGGATAATCGGTTTCCTGAGCGATCGATTGGAAGAAGAGGTCCTGTGGAGTGGCCTGCTAGGTCACTCGATTTAACTCCCTTGGATTTCTTTCTGTGGGGATATCTGGAAGAGTTACGTGAAAAAATTGTTCGAGAATGCCGTTTATTGACTCCAGATGTGTTCAGAAATGCTCGTACAGAATTTCAAGACAGATTATACTACTGTATGGAAGTCGGTGGGGGTCATTTTGACAATACATACGATAATTTAAACTGCTTCTTTTATTTTTATTTCCCGAACCTAAAATAATGAAACAATTATTTCTTAGAAACTAATCGATAAAAGTTTAAAAAGATACACAGTTATGTAGAGAATTGAAAAACCTTTCAAAAGATGTATCACTCGACCCCTTTGCCATTTGAATTTTTTTGAGGGGGTGGCCGTGTAGGGGTAGAGGGATGATGATAGGTATACAAGTATTACATTAAAATATGTCCCCCTTGGAAACAAGGTCGACGTGTTTCACCAATTTAAAAAAAAATTATCTCTAAAGTTATTCAGGGTGCTTACTTTTGGTTGGGACACCCTGTATAATAGCTGCAGCAAATAGTTGTTATAAGCCTATATATATATTTTACATTCATTGAATCTGCACGCGTTGGTGTATTTATTGGAAAATAATGGAACACATTTACCGATTAAGTAGATATAAAAGACACCGGACAATTTCCATTCTTGCAGGGACTATGAGACAATAAAAATCATTTGTACAGAACAAATAAAATACATACTGTAGAAGGCCGGTCTTTGTTATAATTATTTAACTATATAATAATCAATTAACACCGCCTCTGTATAAAATTTCTGCTGAATTAACAGACAAATAGTAAAAAAAGGGTGGGTACAGGTAAGATAGTGCAAATGTGTACTCAATAATCATGTGAACTAGATATTATATTACAAGTAAATAACAAAATAACATTGGTACAATAACCAATATAAGTTAAATTATTAACTCTTAACTCTGTCCCTAAAAAAATGTTATATTAAAAGAAAAGAAACTCACGCTTGTCCTTGAGCCGCCTTGGGCAAACAGTAATAAACACTTACATACGCTTACGCGAACTTATCACCGTGCCCAGGAGTTGTTGTCGGTTGCAGTCAGGTGCTGGGGAAGCTTCACGTTGCCGATCTCTGAGATCGGTATTAATCACTCACCTCTCAACGATTGATCCAAAGCTCGATAGAGACTTTGGTAATACAATAATGATTTTTAAACACACCACAATTGACAATTAACATCAAAGTGGTTATTTGACCTTTTGTTATGGAAGCACAGTAGATTATGCTGTGATATAAACTTATTCTCGTGCCAGTCGTACTTTACACTTTCGACGTATTAACTTCTAATTTTCTTACGAGGATCACATGTGTGAAGGGCCAAGTCTTCCTTCCGACTGCCCCTCGCAGCGTTCTCCCCACCCCGCATCTTACGTGTTCACTGACATCACCCGCACTCGCGGTAACATGATACAGTTTTTAGTTTTAAGTTAAATAAACAATTGTATCAATACAAAGAGCTATTGATATTCTTAAGACTAAATAAAAATATTACAATTAAAATTAGTACTACGTATAGCGGCGCATTACAATACCTTGAGTGTTTTAACATTTCATAAAGCCTGTACTGTCAGAGACAACCCGAGACGTGCAAGTGGATAGAAAATTTTGTCCGATTTTAACATTTATTCGCTATCTCTATTTAATATAAGAATAGTCAAATATAGCTGTCCTAGTCCGATAAAATGGAAGGTGAAAGCAGAGGGTAGCACTTGCACTGCTGTCATTTCTGTTCTATCCCGCGCTTTTTCTGTGGTATTTATCTATCAACTTGAACTGACGAAAGAAGTGTTTGTTATTTTGGCGTGATTTTGATTATTTCTCGTTGTATTTTGTGATATTTGTGTGTTAAAGACTATTTCTCTTCTTAAAGACTACCAATTTCATATAACTGGTAAGTTATAAAATTATAAATAATTTTATCCGCTATATCTAACCTATAGGTATATTAATCAGAAAGGATAAACAGTATTAGAAAATGTGCTAACTGTATCCTTTACTTTTTCATTCCTCATAATAAACTTTGAAATTGGTTGTAGGTTATTTTTTGTTTGAGATGGCCACAGAGTCACGAATTAGATTGTGTTATGTATGTGGTTCTTCGGAGGACGATGTGGCAAAACTTCATTATTTTCCTTCAAGGTTGGAAAGGTAAATTAAGGCCTGCACTAAATTAACAACACTTCTAACAGCACAATTTTTTATGTTTTACAGGTCAAAAATTTGGCAAGAGAATATGGGTATACATTACACTGAAGAAACTCTTCAAAATTATAGGATATGCTCCCGTCATTTTACTGTTGAGAGTTATGTCGACCTAAGTAGTCATAGATTGACCCGTAATGCAGTCCCCACACTTTTTCCATGTCGTCAGTTGGCAACATACCAAGTGCAAGCAGGTAATATGTGTTTTACAAAATGTTGGTGGTGAGGGGTCCTTAGATATCAATCCATAGTTATTACTAATTAGCTTGGTAGAATTATCGCAAACTTTTTACTATTATTTAATTTATTCAAAATAAAGAAATATAGATTTGAACCAATAAACATGGTCGCTAATATCTATCTCATTTTACTTCAGATCTAGCCTCAAGCGAGGCCTCAACTTCAAAGAATATACCTTATGAGTTGGCGGAGGAATTTCCTAGCATAGTGAAGGCAGCTAGTGAATTTTTGGAGATCCCCAGCACTTCTGTATCAGATCAGAATGTCACCGTTCGAAAACGACCGGGGAATTATTAGAATTGGGATTCCTTGGTGGTGTAAGAGGCACAATGAGGCACAGAAGCAAAATAAAAAAGATGCTCGTGAGGCAAAATGAATAAAAGAAACATAAAAAAATGGTGCTCGTGACACAAAGAGAAAACTGAAGATTCTTTCGCATAATTAGAACCTTAATTTTTATAGAGCCATGTTGCGTGCCACACAATACATGACTTTTTTTATCTAGCACTTAATAACATTTTAAGGTAGTCTCTGCAAGTCAAGCCTAATAAATATTTTAAATTTAATTATAATCATTAAATAATATTCTTTTTCTGCAACCTTCTAGAAATTTAACTGTGATCAATTTTTTGAGTGGAAAATACATATTTACAGGTCTAGCCCGGCAAAGTGATAAGGATTTGTAAAGTCTTTACCGATTCCTTATGTCATTTTCTGTTGACAAAAAGTATCCGATAATAATTAAAAATGATTATTCCAGTCTTCCTTGAAAGTAAGTGTCTGATGTCTGTCAGTTGATTTTATATTTTATTAAAGTTAAAAAGTTTTTTGAGACTAGCAGGAACCATTGCAGAAAAAACATTGTACACAACACACCCAGAAAGTGACTTTACTGGACTCGCCAGGGCTTTTGCAATGGAAATTGCCAGCTCGCCCTGTTAAGAATCACTTTCCTGTCTTGTTGCATAAATAACTATCATGCTTTCTTGATATTTTCTGTAATATATTGACAAAATGTCCTAAATTTGCTTTTTTTGTATTTTTCTGCTTTTAATAAATTTTGTACAAAATATTATTACCCACCTACTTGTGTTTTGAGTGTTATGTTAATTATCCAATACAAAAACATATTTCTTTTAAATCTTATGTTAAGCGGTTCAACAAGGTTACAATTAACCTTTTGATTAGTTTAACATAAAAATTAATTGACCTCTAGTTTTGTATTCTAACTTTAAAATAGCTTTGTTTCTGCAGCAGTTGGTGATCGTTTGTGGATCATCAGAGATAGTCACTCGGTTAGTTTTCAACTTCCAGCGATTAGAAGTATTTAAAAACAACTAATCGACTACTTCTGGTCCACAAACGATCACCAACTGCTACAGAAATAAATCTTATAAATAATATCAATAAAATAATAAAAAGGGGGGTTTTGAATTTTCGCGGGCGTTTGCTTCCTGCGCCATCTACTTTCACCTTCCATTACAATCGTCCAATTTAATACTGCGGATTAAATTTTAGCACGTACTTGCGCGTCTCGGGTTGTCTCTGGTACTGTGTTCAAGACATTAGTATAGATTGCAAAGCATGGGCTAGACAAGTTAGATGAATCATATTACGATACCTGAATCGTAAATGCCTGGCAGATTTACCAATACACTGTGTCCCAGGATAGATATAACAAAATATGTAATGTATAACAAATTGTCTAATTTTGGAATGGCACTTTGAGATTCAGGTCTATTTAATGTAAAACTAAGATATATAAAAAATGAGTTGATCGGTGTTATACAAGGTGTATTAATCAATTTATAAAAATCGTCACTAATTAAACTACCTTCGTTTTTCAAGATTTGAAAAATTCCATTAAAAAAAATTTTTTAGAATGCAATTTGTACCCCCGTACAAATTTTAAAACACAAATTTACTTTGTAGGAACTGCTTCTTTTTTCGATAAATTAGTATTTTATTTTGAATTTTTAAAAAATCATTTTTCCAAGTTGAGAGTGCTCTGAAATCACAAATATCTTTTCGAAAATAAAGTAGTATTATAAAGAAATTTTTCTCCTAACATCTTATTTTCAAAAAAAAAAACTGATTGCTATTGAAAAAAGGGGCAAGTCCAACAATTCCAAATTGAATTATAAGCCATTTTTTTAATTGAATACAGATAGTTTATTAGTAACGTTTTTATAAATTGACTTATAACTGTATAACACCAGTTTAACTCATTTTTTTAGAAGACCACAGTTTTACACAAAGTAAGACTGATTCACGAAGTGATATTCCAAAATTCGAAATTTTGTTGTCCATTACACCCCTTGTTACATCTCTCCTGGGACACGGTGTATATACCGTTGCGTTTGATACAAGCAATAAAACCATTTTATTTTTACATTAGTATTACACAAATCATTTATCACTATGTCCTCAACTGTTCATTCATTAGTTTCCAACACCCGTTTACCATATATTTACAGTGGAAATGCACTTAAAATACGAATAATAACGGTAATGATTTTATGTCCCTGAAAATCTATAGTTGCGTCAACACAAATCCATATATACTGAGTTTTCGCGTTCTCCGAGATATTGTCGACATAGTTGTTACTAGTTATTTTTATCCTCGCGCTGTCTATGCACTACATCTGTTGAATAGTAAGTCTTTAGTAAATAAACAGGGTCTAGATCTTGGTGCGTACGTACAGTTGCTATGTTTTCCTATGGGAGGTCAGACAGGCCAGTTGAGAAACTTGCCCGGGACTCACGGAAACTCTCCGGTGTCTAGGAAAAATCTTGAAATAAAATATTATTCGGTGTGGCAAAGTGTGCCATACTGTGCCACATCAAATCTGGGTTGAGCTAATTTGAGTTAATCTTCTCGTGACAATATGTTTCGAGAATAATATAAAACTGTTGGTTTCGCTGTGACACATATAATGTTGTAAAATATGTATATAGTTGTAACATTTTACAATATTAACACACTAAGGATCTTCATTACAAAGTGGAGATTTGAAAACATTTCCCAGCTTAAAGGTGAAGCTTATAAATAAATGGTAAACAAATTCAATTACGGAAGTTAAGCATGAATTTTGTCGCTAGTTCAGTAATAAATAATAGACATGTCTCAGTGCTAGTTATAATATTATTCTGACAAAATTTCCTCACTGATGTAACGTGAAAATTTAACTATGTTAAATTTGTAAAACATGCAGTACGAGTTTGAATTTAAACATACATTTTATCTTCATTTATTTTATTAGAAATCCTTTTTAGAGATGAAAACCCCATCATAATAAATTTGGCTGTCAGACATTGACACCTTCTGCAGGATACTGCACTCAAAAAGATATGGATATCTGTTCTTCTAGCATCAAATTATGGTAAATTGCCAATATAATTTTATTGCCTATATCTTACAAGGGCTTGTGATATTCCTCATTTTATAATGTATGCATCCAGGAGAGCAATTTTGAAAAATTACTAGGTAGTTACTGTCTCCTACGTTGGCTTCTGCATTTTACCTTAAAGTATAAAGGAATATGAATTCATATTTTTTATTAAGAGGTTTACTTCAACGAACTGTAATTATTTTAGAAATAAAAGCGGAGCTAATTTTTCACGCATGAAAAATTATATTTACCGTTATACAGGGTATCCCATAATTAAGTATCTTCCCCAAGTCAGTATAGTAGAAATAAAAGTGGAGCTAATTTTTACTGCATGAAAAATTATATTTACGGTTATACAGGGAGTCCCATAATTAAGTACCTTCCCCCAAGGGGGTGATAGAACAAGAATAAGTAAGTTGTTTTGTATATAAACATTCGCTGAATAAGATTTGCAGGAAACAACTACTCAGCGGACAAAAGCGCCTACCCTTCATTGAATTAAACCTGCAAATCTTGTTTGCTAGCTTAGATCATTTGTCAATTCCTTACTAAACATAGACCGATTTTGAACTTTTTATGTTCTCGTCAGTATGCCATAAGTAATGGAAAAGAAAAATAATAATAGCAAACCAGGCTAGCCTAAAGCAGACTGAGCAAAACAGACATAGTGAGTGATAAGTGTATCTCTCTGGTGGTGAGTGCTACTACCAGTCAGACATTACAGATGTCTGAGTGACTGATAACGACCTGCAAAGCAGGTACCAAAAGCTTCGACCCCTAACCCTGGTGGGCTAAACTATGTACTGAATAAAACGACCAAACAAGATTTGCAGGTTTAATTCCATGCAGATCGGGGCTTTTGTCCGCTGAGTAGTTGTTTCCTGCAAATCTTATTCAGTATATAGTTTAGGAGCTACATAATTATTTGCCAGTAAATTCGAAACGTCTTAAGTTGCAAACTTTAAATTTCGGCCATTTGTTAATTTCATAATGTTACATATTTTGTAAAATTTTTATCTAAATATTATGATTTGTTGAGGTAGTTACAGGGGGAGTTAGGGTGCATTTTCGCTACAATTTTTTTGTCTTATTTTTAAAACGGAAAAGGCACCAGTGTTGCAAACTGCATAAAACAGGTACTGTTACTAAAGTTCGATAGGAGTCATAATTTGGAGTTAATTGTGTTTTAATATTGCAGTACAGGATAGGTATGCAATAATAGAAAGTAACTACATACCTCTACAAAAATAATTTCACCATATTTTCAACTATTGTTTTGTAGAATAATTTAAAATATCGCTTCAAGCAGTGAAGCCTGTAATTTAACAAATTTTTAGAAATAGCCAATTTATTTTTTTATTCTTGAACATCCTCTGAACTGAAGACACACACTATGAAAATAAATCCTCACCTGCCCCGTAACTACCTAACCTAACCTAACCTAACCTAACCTAACCTAACCTAACCTAACCTAACCTAACCTAACCTAACCTAACTTAACTATATACAAATCTCAATTTATTTTTTGTAGTTCTATCACCACCATGAAGGAAGGTATTTAATTATGCGACACCATATATACATTTTCATTCAATATTTACTTTATTTTATAAAGTAGTTGGTTGGAGTGCGCGATGGCAAGTGAGACTAGGTAATCTCTCCATTGCAGCTGCGGGTTCGAATCCCACCATCAGCGCGTATAATGTCGGTGCGAATGGTTGTGTGTCCTCGTTTATTCATAAGTGTAACCCTCGCCCATACAGCTTCGGCTCTAGATTCGGGGGTTGCCTAATTTTTTTTGTGTTCATTCCTTCATTTCAGTCTTCTCTGAGAAACGTTTCGGAATTTTTCCAATTTCAGTATTTTATCATTGATAAATATTAAAATAAGAAAAATTTATCAGAACTCTAAATAATGAAATTTTTTTAATTTTTACTTTCTTATACCTAATATAAGGAAGTGTAGTAATCGGTGATTTTTTTTTTCGACCTCGAGATTTTGATTGATTTATACGTTTTGAATCCTCCTGAAACCATTATGATTATTGTGGGTGTGTGGGTTTGTGGGTGTGTGGGTGTGTGGGTATGTGGGTGTGTGCGTGTGTGCGTGTTTGGGTGTGTGGATGTGTGCGTGCGTGCGTGCGTGCGTGCCTGAGCGCGTGCGTGCGCGCTTGCGTGGTGCGTAATGCGTGTGTGTGTATCCGCGATAACTAATACTAATGAGAAACTTCCCAAATTTGGCAGTTAAGATTGACAACAACATTTTAGTTGTCACATTAAGTTTGGTGAATGTGGTACCACCAGAAGAGATACAATGAATGAAAGAAGAAAAAAGGTACAATTTCGGGAAAAAAAAATTTGTTGCATTTCTGGACGAATCTCGACGAATTATAATGAAAAAACATAACTTTATGGAAAAATTTGTCTCTATGTCTGTAGTATCGCGATAGCAGCCACAGTTTTTGAGATAAAGCTTTCAAATTTAGTACATATGTTCTAAAGGCCAAAGACAACGACAAATTCGATGACGAGCAAAATTGACCAGTTCAAAAGAGGTCCACGGAACCCAAACTTTTTGTGTTTGCCTAAATTTAAATTTTTTATAAATTTGACCTCATTAAATGGGGTTTAGGATAAATTTAACAGTTTGACATTTGAAATGTCTAATTTAGTTACAAAAATGTCAATGTCAATAAGAAGAAATTATTAAAATATATGACATGAATTATTATTGACAGTATCGAATGACGCTGATAATTAATTATTTAAACATTTTAATGAAACATTTCAAGGTACGCTATTAAAATTTAATTGAGGTTTCTACGATAAAATGTATTGAAAGTATTGTGTTTGATTTATTACTACCTAGCGTATTCAGATAAGAATGTGTAAAATATAAAAAACTATAGGTATTTACAGTTGCTATCATATTAGATTTGAAAGGATGCTTATGTAATACCCAATAATTATTTTATTATTTTTTTCTAGAAACATATTAACATGTTAGGCGTAATATTTTGAAAAACCTCTGACGTTTTCACTACACAAAAGGAAATCGTTTGGTGTGAGTGCTGGCGACCTGGTTGGCCACAGGATGGTTCCCCTTCCCGTTATAAGGTGGTTTGAAAAAGTACTACTCACGTATTTTTGATTTGAAACGTAATTATGAGCCGGACAACCGTAATTTTGGAACCAATTGTTATGAAATATTTCCCCTGCTATCTGATAATTTCCGGAATAATATGTTGCTGCGATAAATCCAAGTACTTATGACCATTTAAATTACTTGAAGAATAAAGAATGGACCAAGCAATTCCTTCCGAAATATTTAATTTTTGAAGATACTGGGTTCCAATTACCGTTGTAAATTTTCCCTTACTCTGGATAGATGTCTACCCAGTAATGTAAATGCAGATTTCTCTGCCTATCGTGAACTTCTAGAAAATCAAGTTTTACCCGAGATAAGACAGCTATTTACAGAACAAGAAATAAACGAATTGTGTTTCCAACAAGATGGCTGTCCTGCACATAACACTAATAATGTTATACGGATATTGCAGGAAAAATTTGGTAATCACATTATTTCAAATAGAGTACCAGTATTGTGGCCTCCCCGCTCGCCTGATATAACCCCTCCTGATTTTTATTTGTGGGGTGAAGTGTTATGATATTGAAAACCCGGAAACTATCAATATTTTAGAATACAAAGTTAGGGACGTTTTTGGCACAATAAATGCCAATACTCTCAGAGGAGTAATCAGCTCAGGCGTAGATGCCAAAAAATGTATTCAGCTAAATGGAGGTCATATTAAACAGTTTTATTAAATCATCTTACTTCTTTACTCTCATTTCTTCTATTATGTTAATTTGCTGTTATTAAAACATTCTCTCCTTATCGATTATGTTCAGTATTTTAACAGAAAATTTAAATGATTTAAACATGTCAAACTGGTAACCTTAATATTACTGTTATTTTTTATAATGATTGGTATTAGGTATATCCATGAACTCAATATAACTTTTTGATTTTCCATGACCTACTATTATGTTTTGTTAAGCAATGGATAACTTTTCTTAAATTAGCCCCTTGATAAATAATTTTTACTCGGTATTTGAAAGCTCATTTAAATCGTAATCTGAAAAATGAATAATACAAAATGGCTGCCATAAGAAAAACAAAAGTTACCTCTGATATCTCCAAAACAAAGAATTTTCGAGTATTCGTTTCTACACCAAAATATTAGCCTCCAAAAAGTGTTCTGATAATATAAAAGTCTAAAACCTCGCTGACCAAGTATTGCTTGGCTACAGCCAAAAAGAGAAATCATAAAATTTTCGTTTTTTTTTGGAAAATCCCAAAATCGGTTTCAGTTAGCCGTGATTTCTTAACGGATTTGGAATCAGTATAAAATTTGCTAAACCTTACCCCCATTTTTCATCCGAATGATCCCATCACTAGTTTTGGTAGTAAACTGCTGCCAAAACTACAATGAGTGAGTGACTGTGATTGCTCAATCGTTGTGAAAAAATCACCAACTGTGAAATATCGCCCATCTCAAATACTAATGGCCGTGCTCGCCCCTTAATGGTTTTATTTGTACCTACACCGTGTCCCAAGAGCTTCTGCAATATGTATTTTGTACATATGCCACATTCCTACGAAGCCCAACCAATCGAGTCAGGTAAGCACGTGAATATTAACTAGCCTCGCCCCTCCTTGGGCTTCTCAGTCTGCCGTAAGGGCGACAATTTACAACACATGACACGCCCTTAAACACGCATTATTGGCTAGAGGAGGGGGCCTAACTTAGACTGTATTTTAATGCACAATGACCCACTTACTAGCAGAGATAACCCTTTGTTACTAGTCACGCCCAATTTGCAAAAGGTCTTGAGTCACGCTCTATATGTGTTATATTGACCCTATAATCATTTATTTACAAGTATAGTGTTGGGCAATGCTGCTGGGCAATGTCCTAACAAGGTATTCTATTATAAAGTATTCTAATGATTTTTAATGTGTAGGTTATGTAACCCGTAAGTTGTTTAATAATTTTATTAGATATTTGTGAAAATTTTGATTAACATTTATTATTTTTGTTATATTATTAAGAACTAGTCCATTAAATATACGCCCACTTAAAAGTCAACTTACACTTTTCAAATCGCATTATTGTCTAATTCTCCATATGGGTTTACTAAATGCTTCATCATTGGTATTACGTTGGAAAATGTAAATCTACTGTTTAAAAATCCCTCGTGTTTCCTAAAGCAATATGATTTATACCGATCGGTTTCCAATTGCGATAGTCAGATTATATTTGTAGTGGGCAAACATTTAAACGAGATGGTCTGTTTTTTAAGCATGATGTATTTTCGGTAGCGCAAACCACTTACTTTCAGTTGAAAACAGAACTTAGATAAAGTTTCAAACATCCAATGGCTATCAAAATGTATTCAACGTATGGTAAACATTTTTATTATCGATTTAGAAATTAGTTTTTAGTTCCTTCATAATAATTTAGACTAAATGACTAATTGTGAGCAACTTCTCTCGATTGAATTTTTTTGGTATCTTAAACAATGAAAGTATTCTATTGTTGACAAAGGATACTGCATATTCAAAAATGTCTTGCATCTAAAAATTAAAATAAAAATAAAGTAAATTTTATGTATAATCAAAGCCCTTTCGTAAAAGAATTTATGTTCGTTCACTTTTTACAAAAAATGGAATACTTAACCAAATAATGTTGTATAAAATTAAAAAATTACAATACTACTACTATACCAAAATTGCTTATCTCTATTATGTTTAAATCATAAATTGGTGGAATAATGTAAAAAATTTCTTTGCAAGATATTTGGAAAATGTAAATAATAATAATTATTATAATTATCAATCATTTATAAACTCTTGATAAGAGTAGTAACATTGGTTAATTAGAAACTTTTTTTACACTTTTTTAAAATTTATTTCCAGAAAACAGTTTTATGCTTTTGGGTAACATGTGATACACAGTGAGTGCTACATACACATGTGTAGGTGATATTTCAAAACAAGTAGTACAGTGGCTTACTGATCTTAGCTCATTTTTATAATGTCTTCTTGTGCAACTTATTTAGGTTTTATTTACTGTACAATTCCCATTTTATGATATGTAATGTTATTGCAAATTATTCTACATACATTGTCTAGGCAGCTTTCTTTCGATTTCATATTGAATATTAATCTAATTATACGCCTCTATGATATTAAAACTCCAACATCTTTCCCTTTACTTCATATTAGAATATTACACGATAATGTCGAATAAACCATGGCATAATGTACCTACATGCTATCGATGATCAGTCAGTTGTATAATGTAACAGTATAATAGGAACTATTCAGCTCTTTACAGACTGCATCAATTTTTATACTCAACGATAGGACATTATCGACTGATATACCTAGAATTATTGTACTGTATAACGTGTTTTTGACACAAAAATTAGACGATAATTTTTATTAAATAGTAATATACTATTAGTTTTTCCTTCAACTAGAATTAATTGGTTACTCCAACACATGTATGAGTATAATACATAGCTAACAAAAATTTCATTAATCAATAAAATGAAGGTAATTGGTCCCAGGACAGAGCCATGGGGGAATCTTATGGTTGAAGCAAGCTTACCTGAAATATTTATACTTAATGGAAATTTCTACCAGCGATAATAGTTATATGTAGGCTATTAGAAATTCGAGACAGGTCGTAAACTATACTTGCAATGATTTTTTTGCTTATCTTTTTCCATATATACCTGATGAAGAGAGTTGGCGCGATGGGATTAATTCCAATGTCGTTACCTTGAAAATGTAAAATAGGTAGAGGAGTTAGAAATAATTAAATGCACATACTTTTTATTTCGTCCACATCAATGGTTCAGTATAAGTCCGAGCAAATACCTGCGCCAACCATATAGCTTCTTTAGTACTCTCATTTAAACTCCTTCGCTTCACTGTGAATGTAGCAATATATTTTGAAAATGAGTGTTCTACCTCAAGAGATGTTATTATCGCATACGCAAAATACTACTGGAGGACATTTTCATAATTTCCATCACTTAGGCACTACTTAATGTGACGTAGTTGCACAAAATCCAGATTTCTCTTTAAAATGTCATTACATTTCGCGGCAGTTACAATTCCAGGGCCATTTGTTAAATTTTGTATAGCCATATATTTAAATTATCCACTATAATAAACAATTAAGTTAAAAATAAATTATTATCTTGTAATTGTTCAATAGTATCTGTTAATATACTATCCCAGCTAACATAATGACGTCATTATTACGTCAATTATTGGGCACTATTTGGTCGGTACTTACGTCAGATATTACGTAGTATTGACGTGAAAATAACGGAAATCTTGTCACATCCCACAGACGTCATTCGATCACGTATTATGTGACGTCTTAATTACGTGTGATATGACGTAACTAGGCATTTATTACACGTAAAAATGACGTCTTAATTGTGGATAAAATGACGTGAATAGTACGTCTATTATTAACGTATGTTCATGGATTTCAGTTCCGTAAAATGAAAAAAATATATATTGTGATGCATATATTTATTTATAATGACCATACAATAAGAGTTACATGTGACTTTAAACAGGTAGAACTATATTAAATAAAATAAATGAACAAACTAAATGTTTCTATATGTGTACACCGATCACATTAAAACACAAAACTTAAAATATAAGTAACTAATAACTATCAAGTATATTATTCGAGGATATATTTGTTCTTGGCAAATTGCAAAATAAATAAATTTAAAAATAACTCACTGGCTATTTTGACTGAGGTCCCTGGTTTTTTGTTTTCCAGCTTGACACGTTGGGGAGCAAGTTTCAACCATATTTTAATGGCATCATCAATTTCTTTTTCAGTAAACTGTGGATTTGCTTGGACAGACTCTATATAGAAAAAAAAAACAAAATAAAATTTATTTTGTAGACTTACGAACAACTGCTTTGTTTGCCAAGAGATCTTTAAATGGTTTCTTATTAGATCTTTTCCCAAAAAAAATTATATTCATTAGCCAATTGGTTATTAAGTAAACGCCTTAAAATGTAATTTGTTTTGGTCGTTAAATCTTCTCCCCCTAAAGTTGAAATGTATTAAAGCCTAAAATAAAAACTGGTTTATTAAAATTTAATATAAATATAAATGAATTTTTACCAGAGCAGTTAAATTCTCTAAGTGAGCCTCGAGGATTTGTAAGTTCTCATAATTTATTACCGGGATCTTAACTGGTAGCTCTGGAAGCGGGTGGCACTGTGAGGGTAATTGACCTTGCTTTCCTTTTTTCAACAACTCTAGTATCTGTCTATTTTGCTCATTAATATGCCCGAGCAAACCCAAAAGTTTCTTGTTGAATACTGAAATTTTAAAATGGGCCATAACAAAAAACATGTAAAAACTTTAAGCGATAAAAATCTTACTTGAACCTGAAGTTCCAGCAGAATAGTCTATATTTGTAGTAGGAGTTGGTGTTCTGCATACCGTTACATCAGTCATTGTTCTGCAAACCAAGGGGCTTTTTGAGGTTAAGTTGCTTATACTAGAGATACTTGTACTTGGTTGGTTGTTTAGAATTATTGGATTTTGTGTACATCCACGAACCCCTTCATCTAAAAAGAAAGTCTAATAAATAATTCAAATGCTACTGTTACTCTTAAATTCTATATACCTTCATCCAATTTATGAAAAGATTGATTTAATTTTGGTGGTCGAGGATATTTATTGCATAGGGGTTCTTCATTTTCATCGCTACTTCCATAGTTATAGGACAACCGTCTTGCTCTCTTGTTTGAAATTATCTGCTTATCCTTATTCGGTGTCTCATCAGAATCTGATGGAAGATCAGACGTTACTAACGTATATTTAATTTTTCTTTGTGCTCGATTCAAATCATCTGAAAATTGAATTGTAAATGAATTTTAAAATACATAATTATTCATTAATAAAGGTATGATACCATGCATGGCATAGGTAGGTAAGGACTCATCATAAAATAATGGTTTGCATGCAATTTCTGGTCAATATGAAGATACATTATGTATCACCATACCAGTGACAAAAAAGCTATGGCAAATCCCCTATGACTTCCATGAGTCTGCAGGTTCCTCATTATCCTTTAAGGCTTGATTATACCGGCTTTGTTCTTGGTAAGGGGGCCATAAAACGTGCTTCTTCCGTGGGGTTAGCCACGCAGTGCGAATAACGGCGATGCCCTCATCATTATTAAATTCTACCCCTTGAAACGCCATTTTATACGAAAACAACAGAGAAACCCAAGCTACAAATGTTTAAACGTGCGTTAGCATGCAGGTATAGGTTATGCGCTGATCCATAAGGCTCACACAATTCTACTTACCGAAAATTAATCCTACTAACACAACACTGTGCATCACCTAGATGATTTTATCACTTATGAACTTTTTTGAATTGGTGAAGCATAAATAGCAGAACGTATAATAACCATAAATGGCGTCGGTCACAACAACACAACAGAACAGGCATAGATAAATATATATAGAACAGGAGATCGACCATGGAAACGGGAGTCAAGAATAACGTGAAATTCAGTTCCAGAGTATATGCATGTATCCCATGATGTTGATTATTGAAATGACAATGTACCACCAATTTTATATAAGTTTAAAAAATTAGGATTGATAAATTGTAGTAAAATAAAGTTAGCATTTCATTTTTTATATTTTGTTTATGTAATACCTATAGAACCGAAAATATATGATGTGCTCCTTAAAAACGCCTTTCGTAAAAATTCTAAATAATTACATTATATGTAGAGTTATATAGTGTATATTAAGTAAATTAATTATTTAAGCTCTCAATTGCCTTATGATGGTTTGCTATATCAATACACCAATAATCTACGTCATATAGACGTTTACATAATGACGTCATATACTCATATATCGAAGCACCATCAATGTATGTCATATAGACGTCAATTTTGTGACGTCGTAGATTCGTCATATTTTATAACGAGACTATCACGTCATTGACGTCAATGACTGGTAAATGACCTTAAAAAATACGTGAATCTGACGTTAGCATGTTAGCTGGGATAGTGCATATATATTGTGCAAATTGGCTTCAAGTTGTTCAAACTGTTGCTCACTTTCATTGATTGATTTCGACTCTTTGGTGTAGAATTTGGAAACAACAGATTTAACTTCAGAAAAATGTTTATTACAACAAAAAGCTGCCTGCAACCATGTCTCTCATCGTATTACCTCTTATTGAGGTTCACTAATTCTAGAGCAGGCTCTGTGAAATTCTTTATTATGTTTTGGACATTTTACAAAAATCATCATTGTATTTGATATTAATTTCTCGACATCCAGATAGCTAATACGAATTTTTTCTGCCAGAATATGAAATGCATGAAGTAAACAGGTTATATGCAATAAATTAGGGCAACAATTTTTTAGTGATAAACCTGCTTTAAGCATATACACAGTTTCATCGGTCATATACATTAAAATATATACTAATGTATTCGACATATTTCAAGACTTTCTATTACCAGTTGTTGTATTGCTTCAGAATTACCATTTTCTAATCTTTTACTTGCAATTAAATACGATGTCGATGGCTGATTTGGTTTTAAAATTGGTACTAGAACATTTTCCACCTTGTTATTTCTTGCGTTCGTGGTTTCTTCAACAGTTTTTCCACAACTTTGTGTTAAAAAAATTCAGGCATAGTATTTTCAATTATTTATTAACACGAGGAACGTGACATCGTAGTTGTTTTCTCGTTGGTAATGGCCATTTAGAAACATACTTTTTCCAAAACAAATGGAAATCTTCTTTGTCAAATAAATTTTCCGGATATTATACACAATCAACATAAAAATAAGGTTATATAGAAACACCCAGTATGGAAATTGTAGTTGGAGATTTCTCTTATGACTTTTACTTTCAATATGCCCTACAATTACTTGAATTCCAACCAATCAAATCTAACTTGCAAACAAGGCATTGTACTACGGTTTCATCGTATGTTAAAAATGAGAAATTGTCTTATGAATTTACGAACGTGATGCACAAGTGGTGCAGATAGCTAGGAAAGTGCTTTTGCTAGCTAGAGCGGGGCGTGCATTCATCACAAAGCAATGGCTAACAATAAACTATCGTGAACCAGTCGAGAATGTCTGCTATACTATTTGTAAGTTGTCACTTAATATTTGATTAAAATTGTAGCGGACGTTCCTGAAAGGCGGTAACAAAATTACTTATTTTTATAATCTGAATTTCACAACAAACGAGCCTTCTCGAAACAATAAATAAACATTTAAGTCTACGGTCGGTTTTTCCATTATTTCACACTTTCAATTCTATTTATAGAAACCATAATCTTAACATACTCTACTGGAAACAATAATAAATAATTATTTAAGTTTACAATCGGGGTTCTCTAATAGTGACGCTTTTCAACTTAGAATAACACCTAGAATAACCTGCAATTTAACAAGGTATCAATGATTGCGGTAAAGTAAGGAATTTCCGTTCATCACTTTCAACCCCTTTACATAAATACCCTTACCTGACTAATACGTAATAATAGTTTTATCACATCTCTTGGAAGATACACATTACCTATCTTCACGCAACTGTAATTTTCATACTTGTTTTGTTTTCGTTAATAAAAAAACTTCTTCTGATTTCAAGTTTTATTTAATAGCATCAGCGCTACAGTTGGTGACCCCGACGTGATCAGAATAAGTCGTGTACTAGTGAAATAATTAGTACTTCAAACATTTAAAAATTAAAATGCAGAGTCCACAGCAACCAAGCGCTTCAGAAACCGTACATAAGGTAAATCGGGTGGTAGTGAAAGTTCCGCCTTTTTGGCTAGAAAAACCGGCGTCTCGCATTCATCATTTTCACCGATCATAAACCACTAACTTTTTGTTCTGAAACAGAAATCCGACAAGTGTTCACAGAGACAATTTCTGTACCTAGATTTTATCGCGCAGTTCTCGTCAGACATTCAACATATTTTCTTCAGGTACAATGTCGTGTCCGACACGCTATCACGCATCGAGGAAATTACCGCCACAATGGATCCACATGAACTCGCAATATTACAGACAAGCCATCAGGAACTGAAGGAAATAATTTCATCCAAGACGACTGGCTTAATATTTAAAAAAAGTGAATTTTCCGCCAACAAACGTCGAAATTTACTGTGATAATTTTACAAAGTCCGCCAATTTGTAACAAAACCTTTTAGACGTAAAGTTTTTCCTTCCTTGCATGGATTATCGCATCCTGGAATCTAAGCAATGCAGAAAATGGTAACACAACGTTTCTTATGGCCATCTATGCAAAAAGATTGCAAGGAGTGGACCAGAGCGTGTCTTCAGTGCCAAAAAATATAACATAACAAGACACATATCTGCACCGAAGCAGTTTCGGTGCACCGGCCCCTAGGTTCCAACGTGTATATCGACCTAGTGAGGCCCTACCTTCTTGTAAAGGATATAGATATATTTTTAAATCCGTAGATCGTTTCACACGATGGCCCAAAGGAATACCCCTACAGGACATCACCGCAGAAGTCGTAGTAAGAACACTCGTCGAAGTGTGGATATTCCGCTTCGGAGTACCTGCGGCAATTACCACAGATAAGGGTAGACAATTCGAATCGTGCTTATTTAAGGAATTAACACGCCTAATTTGAACATCTCACTTTCGCATAACAGCCTACCAAACAGCTGCCCACGGTTTAGTAGAAAGGTTCTATTAGCGGTTAAAAGCAGTTATTAAATGCCATGAACACGAGAACTGGACAAGCAATCTTCCAATAGTATTCCTTGGCATCCGTATAGCAATAAAAGAATGCGGGTACTACGTCAGCGGAAATGGTTTACGGAATTTATTTGCGCTTACCAGGTAAAATAATCGCCACACAAACTGGTGCCGCAACTAATACATCAGAGTTTGTCGCAAACCTATTCAAACATATGCATGCGTTGAAACATGCACCTATACGCTGTCAGAGAAATCCTCAAACTTTCGTTTTCAAAGATTTGGCTACAACACCATATGTTTTTGTTCGACATGATGCACCACGTGCAGCACTACAATCAACTTACGATAGCCCTTTTAAAATACTTAAACGCAAAGAACGAAACTTTGTCGTACAATGGGGAGACAAAGAGGTTAACATAACCTTGGATGGACTGACCTTCTAGGCGATGACTTCGGGGACAACACAATGGAGACAAGTGATAGTGAAGTGGAAGTGCAAGACAATAGTGGTAGTGATGTGACAGACAGTCAACGCGTTTCGGCAGAGGAGTAAGTTTCCTATAAAGATTCTAAGAAAATATATAGACATTATACAAAAAAATAATTAGTTATATACCTAATAGTACCTTTTTTTTATGTATGTATCGTTAACACTAGCAGGAGGGTGAAGTAGCGGATGTTCTTGAAAGGCGTTAATAAAATTACTTATTTTTATAATCCGAATTTCACAACGAACGAGCCTTCTCGAAACACTCATTTAAGTCTACGGTCGGTGTTTCCCAATATTTCACACTTTTAGTTCTACTTACAGAAACTACAATCTTAACATACCTTTCTGGAAACACAATAATAAATAATTATTTCAGTTTACAATCAGGGTTCTCTAATACTGATGCTATTTATTCAACTTAGAATAACTCGCAATTTAACAAGGTATCAATGACCGCAGTAAAGTAAAGAATTTCCGTTCATCGCTTTCAACCCTTTTACATAAATACCCTTACTTGACTAACACATAATAGTCTTATCACATTTCTCGAAAGATACGGATCTTCACACAACTGTAATTTTCATACTTGTTTTGTTTTCGTTAAAAAAAACTTCTTTTTATCTCAAGTGTTATTTAGTAGGATCTGCGCTACAGACATATAAGGGATATGGTCGCCTAGTAGTCAAGACCTTGTAATGCAAAAAACACTGTTTTTCAGGAATCACATAAACATTTGCGGATACAAGGTGTGCAACCTTGAGACTGAAGTACGAGCTTTTGAATTTTTAAAGTGAGCATTCGTAATATTCACGATATCGTGATAAGGACAGAAATAATTTATTTTGCAACACTCACAACGCAAAATCAACAAAACTTGCATTACAAAGTTTTGATTTCTGGTTAAATATGAAGTTAAATTAAAAAACACGTTAATAACGTCATCAAGTACTCATTTTTTAAATGTTCTGTACCAAAAAAACGCGTAACTGAAATTAAACATCAATATGTGGTTTGTGATTTGTTCTGAAGACATGCGTACTGTGACTATTTTTAAATTACTATAAGCGGCAAGACGATAGTATTTTGCTGGTATTTTTCTTATCTCAATTAAGAAAATGTTTTTATAATTAAAGAACTCTCACTCTTTAGTGGTACGCTTTTATATAGACATAAGTTTGGTTCAATCGACATAATTTGGTCTCCACATTAACCAATTAACTTTTGTCCAGACTTTACGGGGACACCCTATATAATAATTTTAGATTTTGCTGTTACACAAAAGAATAATATTCAATAAGTCGATCTTCCACTTCAGATATTATACGTGTGTATGTAAGCCAACGGCAAGCTGTTCACTAACAAGCCTTTGTCAGGTCAAACGCCGCAAAGGAAGAGCCAAGTTTGTTGTTGCTGGAGGGAAATAGGGATGAGTTGGGAAAACGTATTCTGGAAATGTCTTTTAACTTCTATTATTTTTGTACGTCCTTTTTGTTAATTACATTGTTTCGTTTTCGTCCAAGTCTTCTGATTCTCTCACGCTGTATTATATTCTTTTTAATAAATTGTCAATTCTTTGTATGCGTTTGGTATAATGTCCCTATTTTGTTGAAACATGTTAACGTATAATCTATGTATATGACACTATTATAGAAAAAATAATCATGTCTACAGGAAAATAAATATTTAAACAATTGCACTTTTTAAAATGTCCGTGCTCAGTAGGTAAAATGATTTTTCGTCGACATTCTTAATCTAAAATATTTTTACCCAAAATTTAATTTCTTATTACCGATATTTTTTAAAAGTTTATTGGTATCTACAATTTTCCAAATTGTTATAGCATTGTTGCCTGATGATGTGAAATAAGTCTTAATTCACGAAACAAGTAGCATCAATAAAGAATTAATGTGAGACATAAACCTTTTTCATATCCTATTAAAATAATTTATTGGCTGAGAAAAGACGAAAATTAAATATAAGTTCAACATAAACATATTTATTTCGTTTTCAAAAAATCAACCATATCGGTTAGATTCGTCCGTTTTGTTAAGTTTTACTAAGGTTATAAAACGGCTATAATAGTTATCTATTCTAAAAAAGGTTTTCTATGTCGTAAAAAGACCTAACACTCAAAATCTGTTGTGCCATAAAATCACAATAGGCGTCCTTAAAGATTATCCTTTAAGAAGAATTTGAAATCAAAACCATGATAGGCGATTATTCTACCTGACTATAACAGCGATATAAAACGTATTTTTTTTATAGTATATGGTGTATAATAAATTGTGTGACAAATTATGTACAGGGTGATCAAAAATTAACTTCCCAAAACTATTTTCTATTTACCTGTTCTCAAAGGATAATTAAATAGTACAAAAATCTACAAAACTATTAGATACACATTGTTACTGTTTCATAAAATAATATTGAATTCTTTAATTTTCCTTTCTTTTTTCCAATATTCTTCAAAACCCCGTTTAATAATATGGTAGTTATTCTACGAGTGCTCATAAATTTTATTTGTTTTAGTTCTCCTTTTGTGACATAATTATTTTGTACAAGCTACATATTGAAAGTCTAGATGATTCATCAATATAATATTTGCCACATTCATAAGGAATACTATAAATACAATAATTTTGTGTCATTGTCCTTCCAGATGTTAAACACACTGACAAGAATTAATATGCAAGTGCAAGAAACATCGTTGTGTTAAATGTGGACTCCATTGCATCTTTGGTGTATATTTATTATATGTCCAAAACATATTATTTTACAGCTTTTGGTCTGAACATGAATATTTGATTAGTCGAAACCGGTTTTGAGAGCATAATAAGTCTATTTATTTAACTTATAATAATATGTATTACTTTCAAATGCGAGACAACCAATTTTTTTGTTTTATGTTATATTGTAAAGTGGGGTTTGTACCAATTTTTTAAAGGTTTTTACTTTTACTATTTGTTCGAGTTTAACAGCGTGAGTTTCAGATATGTGAAATTTTAATGTTCTTTCTCCAAAATTCTGAAATATGGGTGCCATACAATCCTGCTGAGTATTTTTTTAGTAAAATACCTGACAAAGTTACCATTAAAGTGGGGTTACTTTGCCAATGACTGTAAAATTTAAAGTTTTAGCAGCATTACCTCCTCTAAAGGCTTATTTCTTCCAAATCTCGGCGCTAGGATTGCTAGGAATGTAGAGCGCTTATTTATTGAATTTCCAGTGTTGCCAAGTCTGCATGATATCAAGAAAAATAAATCAAACTCATTTCACCACATACAACGTTGGCCCTTTTAATAATAAATTAATGTTTTCAATAAAGAATAGCACCATATTTGTCGAATCAGTGTTTGAAAAACTATATTTGTAAGAGTTAAACAAAATGGAAAATCCAAATATCGAACTGTTGAATGTACTAACAAGCTAGAGCACAAAGATTTCTAACAATAACATGATTTTACTTAGATACGCACCATTTATGCGGTCTAGTAAATACAGACATAGTGAGACGTAAATCCTATGGTAATGCCTCGCGTCAGTTACAATTTAATCAAGGGCTTGAAACATTATTTTTTCTTTTTTTGTTAGACACTGGCAAATAAATGTATTTGTGGATAATTTAAATATATACCGATTTGATAATAACATATATTTTAAAAACACAAAGAGGTCTTCAACCTCAACTGTAATTTTTGGACTCAAAGAGGCCATATGAGCCTGTGTAAATTTTATACATTATTATACTTTTTATTTAATAATATCTTTTTATTCGGCTTCCTTTCCAAACTGAATTCAAGAATTAACGATATCTTTATCAACTAAAGTAAACATTTAATTATTTGGTACTTGCAAATGTCCTGGCGCCCAGCCTAGATTTTGGTGAGAACTCAGTTCAATCTAAGTCCTTTTCACGACTCACTAACTGAACTACCAGTCAACAAATACAACCACCAGCTATTTGTGTTATGCCAACAATTGGGCGGGGGGTGTTGCTGGCTTCTAACTGGAATACTGTAGGGTGGCTTCCTCAGCTGGATGATCGGATCGCCCAACAGCCTGAATCTTGTCCAGTATTTATTCATTACTTTATTTCTTTAGTCTTACGTGACTCTGGTGTTAACGTCATGATATCTCGATTCACGGTGTGCACATTTGGATTATCCAAGGTACAGTGAACGCTAGCATTGCTGGGTCCTGCTTATTACTTTATTATAGCAGTTATTTAAACAATAATCTTTATTCGGTTATCACTGAAAATTGAACAGTTGAAAGCATTATTCAACATAACACTTTTAGTTTTAATCACAGACTTACGATATACACAATATTTTTGACGACGCACACGTGTATTTACTGAGCGGACTACTACGGAGAACCACTTGTTGCAACGCGCGTTGCAACAAACCGGCATCATAGTGTGTGTTGGAAGGAAGAGAAATGTGAATATTGTCCAGTTAATTGCCAGTTTTGAGGTTCGAAGCATTTATTTCTGATACTGCACCATAGTCAAAGTCCTCTTACTTTACGGTATCCTATTTAAGATCCGTATTTGGTTTCGTTTCCAGTTCATCACTATTTTAATCAAACTTCTTAGTTGCAGGCTGATATTTATTGTAAACAAATTTTGTTTTCAATTTTTATAAGATTGACATTCAAAGGCTTATGTATTTTCAAATTTATTGAAATATAATAAACTGAAATTAATTCAAAGAAAAAAATGCTTTCAACTTTTTATTGCACCACCAAGTTAATATAAATTGTGTTTTTAAAATGTTTTTATTTTATTTTTCTTTGTTCTAATTTTTTTCAATCTCAGTTCTATCTAGAAACGGATGAAAATCCTCCTCGCTTTATAATACACCTCCGCATGAATCATTTCTGTACACCTCATGTTTTAATTATGAGTTTTATGTTACACAAAGCATTCACTTGACAAGATTTAATCACAATATATTTTCCACGCCATAGAATTTCACACAGTATTCTAGGAACAACTGTTTTAAATTGGAAAAAAATTAGAACTGGCTAGTGAATAAAATGGCATATCTCCAAAAAAAAAAAACATTTAGTTTTAAAATAGAATTATTAAAGCTTTAGAAATATAGATATGAGAATCTGGAATGCCTTGAGAGAAAGCTTTAGATTTTCAGCCGATTCTTTTAAATTTCTACCTTTGTATTTACGCTTAGATGAGCCATTGAATAAATCAAGTTGAATAGAATCAATTATGACATTTTTCTGTAGAAATAGAGAAAGTTGCACCAGAAAGAAAGATTGCAAGTTTTTGACCTATCTAGCGTTGAAATATTTGTATAATATGATAACCCCCAAAAGCCGGGTAATATGAATATCTGTTCAATCTATATGTTAATTAGGTTTCAGTAAAAAGGAAGCTTTAAGAGTTATTGGATATATTCTCTTTTAAATTACATATTAAAGTTTGCTATAAATCAGGCTGTTGGACCGTAAACTCTCGTTAACTAGTTCTCCAATAGGTTTTATTTTGCATATAATAGATTTAAAATTGGAAATACGTTGAATCTGGAACATCGTTGAATATACAGGGTGTCTAATTGGGGGCTTATAGGATCCATATCTCAAAAACTACTGGGACAATTTTTGTGAAAATTCGTATGTATAATAAATAGGGTATGATTTTTTCCAAAACATTTTGACAGTTCTGTCAAGTAAAGTATTTCATAATGACAAACAAAATCCATTATGTTCCTCATTGATATCATAAAAATCTTCATCTGTTGCATTTAATTCAACATTGGAGCAAGACTGGCCTTGACAATTGGTACATACTGGTGAACAAAATAATCCGACTTTTTTTACAGCCACATTTTGCACTACAACCTTTTTTGCAATTGCAAAAAATAGTGTTAAGGAGTCTTTCCGGAGCAGGTGGCAGAAAAGTTTGAATTGGCTCCAAAGTATTATCTATTAATTTCCAACCCCAGTCTTCTGGGTCCAGCTGTTTGCATAGCCACACTTAAACTTGATAGTATACTCTATATAAGTGTTGATGGGCAGAAGCAGATGTTGGAGGAAGACAAGATAGTTATACTCTTTTATTGTTCCGTGTATTTTTTTACAAAACTTAAATATCTATACTTGTCTAAACAATCAATTTTTTTTGGATCTTCATATAGAGCAAGGAGAAAGTGAATCCCGTTTGTGATGATGACTTGTGGAGAAGAGTCAATCTTTTTAAATACTTTAGCACTATCAATTAAATGATGTTATTCAAACAATTTAAATACTGTGGTTTTACCCCTTTTGAAAAATGCTGATGTAGTATCGCAGCCAGTTATTGCATGTTAAAATAAGATATGATTTTGACATTTTGGATAAGCAGATAAACATTTCGATGAATATATTTCTGTTGGTTGTTGAGCTTTCCCAGCACTGGCGGTTCTTCTATAGGGTCATTTGGTCAATGACCTCCCATATACAAATGAAAAAATAGAGCTATTCATTTTCTGAAGTTTAAAAATATATAATATATATAGTTTGAATATCCTTAAAAATATATATTATATTTTTAAACTTCAGAAAATGAATAGCTTTATTTTTTTTATTTGTATGTGGGGTTCCCGGGTTTCAAAAAGTAAATAATCTTATTAATTGGAGTTCGTGCAGTCAGTAGTACTAATAAATCAACATCTTCACAAATGAAGTTAGGGATTAATAATAATAATAATAATAATAATAAGAAAAAGAGCCGCAGATGAACTCGGTCTCGCATTTGACATCAGGCGAGGAGGCCGGCGAGGTGCTGATGTTGAGTCAGTCACCGAACTTCAGCCAAATCGTCTGAAAGCCCGAATTAGAGCTGCCGAACAGGAAAATCTGTTTCGGCAGCACGTCGATAAACCCCAGCATGGTGTCTTCTATAAGAACATCGAAACACTGGGTTTATCGACCAGGCTGACCTTCGCCTTTCTAAGGTCAGCAGGGCTTAAGTCGGAGACCGAGGGATTCATTATGGCCTGCCAAGATGGTGTTATCAACACCTTGGTCTACCGTAGCCGCGTGTGGCGTGTAGAGGTTCCTGATATCAACTGCAGGACCTGCCATCAGGCGCCGGAATCGCTCATGCACTTACTTTCTGCATGCCCCATATATGTGATTTCGGCCTACATCCACCGACATAACGCGGCTTTACGAGTGCTATACTACCATCTAAGGCACTCGTACGGGGTAGACTAGACACCAGTGCTGCCTTACGTCCCCGGAGATATTGAGTCCGTTGTCGAGAACGAGAAATGCCGGATTTACTGGAACTACTCGTTCCCGACTGTCAGGCTAATCCAAGCCAACAAGCCTGACATAGTCCTCCTCGACCATCAACTCAAGGTGATGTATGTTATCGAGTTCTCGGCACCTACGGAGAAAAACATCACCTTGAAGGAGGAGGAGAAACGGACCAAATATCGCGATCTCCGGTACGAGCTCCAAGTGCTGTACCCAGGCTACTCGATCAAAATGGTCGTCCTTATAATCGGTGTACTCGGAGGGATAAAGCCTACGCTGCTCTCGGAACTGAAGATCATACAGGACTGCCAAAAATCAGCCGAGTGGCTGGCAGGCCAAATGCAGAAGGCGGTCATTCTGGGTTCTCTCCGTCTGCTTAGGGCACACGATTCTGGTATCTACAGTCACTAACCCTGCGGGATGTGGGGAGTGGCTGTAGTTGATGCGCCGGCGCGACTCCCGTGAGGCGTCAGAGGCCACGGGAGGACTGACCGGCATCGGGAAACCGATAAAAAAAAAAAAGTGCTGTACCCAGGCTACTCGGTCAAAATGGTCGTCCTTATTATCGGTGTACTCGGAGGGATAAAGCCTACGCTGCTCTCGGAACTGAAGATCATACCGGCCTGCCAAAAACCAGCCGAGTGGCTGGCAGGCCAAATGCAGAAGGCGGTCATTCTGGGTTCTCTCCGTCTGCTTAGGGCACACGATTCTGGTATCTACAGTCACTAACCCTGCGGGATGTGGGGAGTGGCTGTAGTTGATGCGCCGGCGCGACACCCGTGAGGCGTCGGAGGCCACGGGAGGACTGACCGGCATCGGGAAACCGAAAAAAAAAAAATAAAATAAGTGCTGTACCCAGGCTACTCGGTCAAAATGGTCGTCCTTATAATCGGTGTACTCGGAGGGATAAAGCCTACGCTGCTCTCGGAACTGAAGATCATACCGGCCTGCCAAAAATCAGCCGAGTGGCTGGCAGGCCAAATGCAGAAGGCGGCCATTCTTGGTTCTCTCCGTCTGCTTAGGGCACACAATTCTGGTATCTACAGTCACTAACCTTGCGGGATGTGGGGAGTGGCTGTAGTTGATGCGCCGGCGCGACTCCCGTGAGGCGTCGGAGGCCACGGGAGGACTGACCGGCATCGGATATTCCGAAAAAAAAAAATAAAATAAAATAAAAATAAAAAATAAAGCGGCTTTATTGAATTGTAAACATAATTTTACAAAACGAATTTTAAGGCGATTGAGTTTCTTTTATGTGCATATTCTGACAATCGTATAATTTGCATGTGTAAGCTACACAAACCAATAATTTTACTTATGTTAAACATACGATGATGTATTTAGGCGGTTAAGCGTGCATATTATTGTTTTCGATGTTTCAGATGATGATATCTCAGGAATGGTGATTCTTAGAAAAAAGTATAACAACAATTTTTGTAGATAATTTTATGATCTACAACTTTTGTCTCACCTATTTTTATGATAAAACTTACCGTTTACCAGAAAAATGCAAAAACCAATATTTTTGACATTTGACATTGAATAACTTTTTTAGCAGACTTTGGGATCGATGGGGATTTTGACATTTTGTTTGTAATAGTGTTCCCAAGATCTGTACCAATTTTCAGCTCTATGCGAATTATTGTAAACTTACCACTACTTTGACCGGATAACCCGCCACTAGTTTTGCCGGAATTTTAGTATAAATTAAAAGGCACCGATTAAAAGACATACTTCTCTAATCAATGCTCAACTTGGCTGCACGCAGCTCCAGATATCTAGTGTACTCCCCCGCAACCAGTTAGTGGTAAGAATTACTTTCACCGTTTTACTGTTTTTATTTGTATTTCCGTCATTTACCGTTTGTGTCCAAATTTACTACTGTATTATTTTGTCCAAAATGCCTGCTTTTCCGAATAAGTCAGAGATATTTGGGAAATTTTGCGATTCATTGATGAAAGTCGGGGTATTTATTCAACGACGGGAATATTCGGTTGTCATTATTTATTCTAGATGTAAGGATAGGATTTCAAGTCCATGATCTTAGGACGGAATCCCATCGCAGTCATAGTTTTCATAAGTACCAGTAAGGTCGTAAGTCCATGGTCTTAGGTTATGACTTTATCCGGTACACGTGACATGGCACGAGTAAGGTTTTAAGTCCATGATCTTGGGTTGGAATATCACAGTGCCCGGGCTGTAATGTATATCTGATCCGTTCGATACCCGTACCTACATACTATAAGTTGTAAAACATACAGGCTCGAAGTCGATGTGATAACCTATCACTTTCAGCTAAATTAACTTCATATATTTTAATATACTCATGTATATCTCTGATCTAGTTAATTCATGGAACAGTTTAACCTAGAAAACGAGTTAGTTAACTAAAACCTCAGTATTACATGATCTTAGGTTGAAATTTTACAGAGTGCCCCGAGATGCAATATATTAACAGGTCCGTCCGACATTAGGAGCTAATATAAAGATATAGCACGCTCGCAATTAGACAGTCATATATACCACCTGTTCCTGGATTGATTTCCTGCCGTTATGTCACGCTTGTACTCCGTAACTACTTACCACTGAATGTGAATATACCTGCTGCACCGACTGCCAGCCGCAATGCCGCCTTATGCATTTAGTGACTAAAGGGTCATTAACCGCTTGCTGTAAATACCAGTAGTAGTATAGTTTATACGAGCACAATTAAAATCGTATAAAAACTAAAAGCCAGCAAAAACAGTCGGCATCTCTTTATTGTACATATAAAATAATATATAGAATAAAGAGATGTAACGATCCATTTTTAGAAACAATTAACTTGTGTTTTATTTAATGCTAATTGCATAATTTGGTTTGAGGTAAACCTTAAAAGTTCTAGAACCGACTTTTATTAATTTGTAAATTTGTAAATCTTTGACAATGAGTGCGACACTGGACCTTTAGTGCACCCGCGCGAACTCCGCTGTGTGAGGGACAAGGGGGACGCTAGGACGAGAAGAGTGAGGTTTCGTGGAGAGACTTGAGTAGACCTTTGAGCGAAGTAGTCGTAGTGTACATTGCTAAATCTGTGTTGCACGATTTTATATGGTTAAGCTGTTATAGTGGTGGAGTTACGAATTGAGGCATAGGAAAGCCATGTGAGAAGGTAGGATCCATCATTATTATTAAAATAGGTACCTATTCGAAAATTAAATAGTTTCCGCTCCGAGTTGGTGTTGGAAATCTGCAGATTTAAACTGGCATCACAAGGCTGATTTGCCGATATCTCTAGAGGTGGAGAAAGCCCCCTAGAGTTTGTTTTTGATCTTGAACTGTGCTATAAACTTTATGGAAAGGTAACCGTTGTTTCCCCCTTTCTACGGCCCTAGTGAGTGTAGATTTTAGACTTTTTAAAATATGTAACTTTCCCAGACTAAGTATAAAAAGAAAGGCGGGTGGCGCCCTAAAAAAAAAGACTTATTAGTTGAAATTACTTGAGATTTTCTGAAGCTTTTATTTTTTTGTATGTACTGTATGACACCTGGTATATTACTTGTTAACCACGCCGTGAGATTCTTTTGCTCTATATATTAAATATATGTATTTATTTTCTTTGTGCGTTTTATTTAAATAATAAAAAAATAACGAGGGAAAACCCTGGCGTTATAGAGATGCCTATTGTTTTTGCTGGCTTTTAGTTTTTAAACGATTTCAATTGTGCTCGTATAAACTATAGCTGCCGTAACTGTGATTTATTTTGAATAACCGCTTGCTTGCCTTTGTAGATGCTTGTAGTAAACATTTGAATATAGCCTGCTGATAGTAATACCGTAGTAGTAGTATTTCTGCGTAACTTAGCTTTGCTTGATATAACAGATCACCGCTTTTGCATTATCATAACCTCTTGCTTGGTTCCTTGGTTGCTTACTTGTAGTATAGCTTAGTATCTACGTTGCATTAAAACACAACTGTTGTATTATTTATTATTGTTTCTTTTCTTCATTCTTCTGTGCAGCATTCTTAAATAAAATAAAGTAAGTAAAGTTGCAGTACTGCCTTTTATTTAAAGCAGAGATATAAGAAATAAATTTGTACAGTACTGTACAGTTTGTACACCGAGAATCATTTTCGGTAGGTAAGGTGAAGTTGTCCATTATTACGTAACCGACAACCGTACACACAGATCCCATTTCTTCACTGAGTTATCCTGGCATCTCTCACATCGCTGATAGAATAAAGTGGTGTTCCTACAGTTTAAAATAGGAACTGGCACTCGAGACCGTACCGTAATAAAAAGTTTAAAGTACCGCTGCTGTACTAGAGGGTGCCAAGCTGTCAAAGTAACAGCATTCTCAGTTTTTTACGTCACACAGTTGCTTTTTGGGATTAACCGGAGTCAGTTGGAAGATGTACCATGATGTCTAATTCGCACGAGTTCTAAATACCCCGAAATTAGTTTATCACGAGATTTACAGCATCAGCCTGCATATCTGTCCGGCTATTCGAATGTGTTGACGCATACTTAAAAACATCGGGTCTGAGAAGAAAATCTCATGAGATCTAAATCCCGCGATATCAAATTTCAACCAGTTTACTGATCTCGTTGTACATCTTGTAATGGTTAAAATACCCTGTATAAGGAAACTTTACAGTTTAGTCAATACCACTTATATGCAGGCCTCTGTATGGCAATAAAATATAAAAACGTATTGTTAATTGCATATGTGAATTTAATTTAAACGGTATCATTTACAAAAAGAAAAAAAAAAAGAAATGCGAATAAAAAAATGTTTAATAAGACTATATTAGAATACATGAATTAATTTTAAAAATCCGTCAAGTGCAAGGGGCCTATTTTGTTAACACCAATATCCAAGAAGGATTGGGTATGATAGTTCTGTGCATACATGACCGGCTAGATCACCATATTATAATCTGGGAGTACATGAAGGACAAAGTGTACGCACAAGTTTTAAACATTCGAGAGGAATTATTGGAGCAGATTCAGTAGACTACCTAAGAAATAGGAGAGAAGGTCACTGCATCTATGTGGATACAAGCACAAGCTTGCAGACAGGCAGTGAAGATCATTTTGAAAATATCATTAGTTAAACATTTGTTGTCCATTTAGTCTATGATTTTAATGTTTCTTTTTACTCGTCAAAAGTTTCATAAACCATGTAGCTTCGTAACAGATAAAAATGGACATACCATTTTTTGTGTTTTTTATTTGTCATAGAATTGAACTTAGCTCCCAATGTTTGATTATGCGGAACACCTTGTATGCTAAATTAGTTTCTTAACTTTACTGCTCTTTTGCACATTACGATTTTTGACGACTTCGGGATTTTGAACCATCAGTACATGAGCAATCATTTTACATAATATTTAGCAGGTAACAACGAAACCCCCACAAAAAATTACTTTTATGCGTGTATATGAGCACCAAACACTCTACTATCAAAGACTATTGTGATTAGGCATAGGGATGTAAACGTACAATGTATCTCAAATTGCTTGTACTTAGGGGGTTTTGCCTATTTTTGAAGCAGATGGAGCGAAATAGATTGTCCATTCTTTGCTTCGTTTTTTGAGAGAATGGATTTCTATAAAATTCTTTTAAATAATTGCCAAAACAATAGAAACTATGACATATTGAAAAGTATAAAATATAAGAATTTTTTTAGTCATTGCCAACTATTTTCCATTGAAAACAAATGGAATGTGCCTTTTGTAGAGAAGAATCAAGGATGATTTAACTATTTTTCTCTCTTAAATCCAATTCTAAGTTAAATTTTGTTCTAAAAAAAGTTTTTCCTGCATCAATAAACCTCCACAATTAAGAAAGCAGCGCCAGTTGAAAAAAGTGTAAAAAATCAATTTTGACTGATAGCGCGGGTACTAGAAAATATGCCGAAACGGGACCTTCACCATTGGAATTCCCTCAAAAAACAAAATAAAGAGTGTGCATTCATTTCACTCTAACTGTATCACAAATAGGAGAAATTTGGGATGTACCGTACCCTACTCAAATTCATAGCCGTAGAATTCAATATAAAAAAAATTGGGGTGTCCATTTAAAAAATTGTAGATATATGATATATTTTTGCTCATAACGTTCGCAGCAAAAGATATTTAATTTCCTCTGTGAGTTATTCACAGGAAGAATTTCTTTAGAGGTCTGCAGCCGCCAATTTTTCGTTAAAAAAGTAATATTTCAGAAACTGTAAATTTTGGGTACTTATAAGGTTTATTATACAACGTGCCTTTAAATTTTTATAAGCTATCAATGTCGATAATAAAATTATGGGTGTAGTATTGAAAATAACAAATAACATCTCTCGGTGATGTCAGCTTCCTTGGTAAAACACGCGTCGAGTAGCAAATGTTTTGTTATTTGTGAAAAGGACTTTAGTGTTGGTGCATTTTATTTATTTAAATCAGTTAGTTGTTTTATATAACGAATAGATCACATTTTTTAAGCTACGCTGTTCTGATGAGGAACAATAATTCCAAAACACTAGCGTCTGTAACTGCAGTGATCGTTTCTATTTTGGGGTATACCGCATAATTTTTTCTTTGTATGTATTCTTTGACCCAGTAAACTTGTTTACAAAAATAAAGTTTAACGTTCACATAGAAAATTTCTTTCGTGCAATACAGTTTTAAATTATTGTAGGTAAACCATTACTAACGCTCAGCATCCGAACTATAACATTTTGAAGTTAAAATGAATGCTGGAAATTGCGAACATGGATGTAGTGTTGCAGAACCGCATTACCCGGAAACACGAATAATCCACCTTAGCAATTCTTACTTCAACCTGTAAGCCTATTTCGGTTAGCATTCGCCACGATTCTCATTAGCAAACAATATATCACCCCTCGTTAAAGGTTTTGGAACACTAAGGAATATTAATTGGTAGTCTGTTACAGTTAGCTGTAAAAATTACACAATCCAAATTCTCGCTTTAAATTAGAGACAAAATTAAAATTTTCTTTTTTTCTTGACATGACAGAATTCTCTTTCACTAAAGAACGAAAGGAATGTGAACAATGTTAGGACAAACAAAAACTATACTAATATGTTTTCTTCTGCATTGTTATAAAGAAGAAAACAAGTTTTACCATCACACATAATACATACATCCATATGTATACATTTTTTGTTAAATATACTGATATAATTGTCAAAATTTGATTAAAAATAAAATAGATGACGTCACTCCCGATTGAACCGGACACTAAAAAACTGTAAAAATATGAGTGAAATTTTACATTTAACACTATATACAGGTTCTCAAAATTTCAAATAGATACCTTAATAATAAATAGAAAAATCGAGTTGTACATAACATCTGGGTCACTCGGTATAGGCTTTTATATATTATGGAATAGTATTATGCATTTTAATCACATAAGCCATAGATAAAACAAGCTGGCGATGCAAAAGACAAATGAAAAGTGAAATTCATTATTTAGATTATTTTTAAACCAGTGTATATGATATAAAAGGAAACAGATCTTAACCTAAATGTTCAAAATGTCGTCCTTGCTGTTAAAGATACACAATACAATCGTAGTCTCTTCTGAATATCGTTCTGGACCCTATTAAGTATTTCTTGAGGAATTAACGCGCATTCATGAATTCATCTTCAATTATTGTGGGCGGATTGTAATACACCTTATCTTTAAGGTAACCCCACAAAAAAATATCGAAAGGTGTGAGGTCGGGTGATGTCGTAGACCATGGGATAAATCTGATACGACGAATTCATTTTCGGGATACTCTTCGTCATGTTGCGCACGAACTTCGCTGAGGTAATGTGCAGGAGTGTCGTATTATTGGTATCATATAATTTGTTAGGTATTTATGTCAATGTCTCTTAAAAGACGATGTAACTAGTCTTGTAAAAATTGTAAATTTTGTACATCTTTCAAGAAAAGAAAAGGTTCAATAATGTTATTCTTTATAATAAATCACCACACATTTGGAAAAGTTACTACCCGCATCCTATTAGGATTTTCGATAGAATAATAATGCATATTATACCGATTTACTAAGCCATTAGATTTAAATGTCGACTCATCAATTATCATCAAGTTAATTAACTCTTCTTTAGAAAAATTTATTCTTAAAATACATAGAACACCAAAAACCAATTAAGAAAATGGTGTGAATCTCAAAAAGTTCAACACTATCATTGGGTTGGTGAACGCTTGGGGTAGTTCTCCCTTCCAAAATAAAGAATATCATCTTGCTTAAGTATGTGACCTAATAATTTCCTTCTCGTTTTATCTCACATTATATTGTCTAACAAGTGCAATGTTAAATATCAATTTCTAAATGACATCAATAATCAATTGAATTTAAATGCTCTAAATTTATTAAATAATTGATTCCTTTCCTTGTATATTTTTATTTTATCGCATTTTTACCACAGACTAGGAGATGTTAGTCTATTTATTTTGGACCAAAAGGCACAAAATACCCAAAAGTGATACGATTTTCGTTCATATGACAAAAATATCAGAGGATGATTTCTCCTTCTAGCAACTATACGCACACGTAGTTCATAACATAAAGACGGTGATATTGGTGAAATGAATAAACGAATGAAATGAGTGAAATGAAAACAATAGTTTAAACGTTGCAGTGATCATATGACTACCCAAGCAACATTTTACCAACTACCGACTACTTTTTCACTAATTCCGACGTCAGAATTATTACAAATAGTAGTCGAGTAATAACTTAAATTTTGTAATTGTAATACGACGTCGAACCAAATATTGCGTCGACCTCGCAAACCTACTGCTTTAGCCTGGACGATTTACCAACGTTGATTTACCGTTAGAAAACGACTTAATAAGGTTTGATATGTTTTCAAGTCATTATCCAACGTTGATGAGACGTTGACAACTGACTAAAATAGGTATGGTTATATATTTAAATAACTTACCAACGTTGGTTAGACGTTGACAGCTGACTAAAATAGGTACGGTTAAATTTTGAGTAACCTACCAACGTTGGGTAGACGTTGGTGACTAACTAAATAGGTGAAGTTTGTTATGGAACACTTGCCAACGTTGGTTAGATGTTGGTTAGTGGCTTAATAGGTTTGGTTCTTTTTTAGTTATTAACCAACGTTGGTTAGACGTTAATGACTAACTTAAGTAGCTCCGATTAATTTTTCGGTAATACACCTACTTCGATATAACGTTGGTAACCGACTTGATAGGTAGCTACATTCATCCCAAGTAACATTTTACCGACTACCGATTACTTTTTTACTAATTATAAGGTCAGAATTATTACAAATAATAGTCAAGTAGCGTCTTAAATTTTATAGTTAGAATACAACGTCGGAGCAACGTAGCTTGCAAACCTACTATTTACATCTAGCACATTTATCAACTTTGGTTTGATGTCAGAAATCTATTTAATACGTTGAGTGTGTTTTTAGATTATTATCCAACGTTGGTTAGACGTTGGTAACTGATTAAGTAGATTTAGGTAATTTTTGGGTAACATTCCAACGTTGGTTAGACGTTACTGACTGACGTGGTCGTCTAGCAACGTCGGCTGGACGTTGGTGTTAGGCTTTTTGGCCATGGTCTAACATAACCTCAAAATTAATGTCAATAATTCAGGTACTGGTAGATATTTAGTAAAGATTTATACACCAACTGCAACAGACGGTCGATATTATCGCCGTTGTTTGGAATGAACCTAAGTGTTAGTGAAAATTTCTGCACCAAAGCCTACTAGAAGTTGGTGCAGGTAAAATTATTTAACCGTGACGTCGCTGTTAGTAAAAATAGTTACACTTATTCCCGCCTTCGCCATATTTTCTGGTTCCACAGAAGGAAATAATAGGCGGCCATGTTGATTATGTGTACAATTATCTTAAATACACAAAATTTGTCTCTTTTTTCAAATAAAGTAAGCAAAAAAGTTTTTATTTACTCGTAAAATTAATCAAACAATATTTCAATTGCGCTTTTTTTGGAAAGGGAAAATATTTTTTGAAAGTAAAAAAATAAAAATAGTACTTTCGTTCTTAAAGTAAACATTATTCTTATGGGTTCACTATATTTTTCGACCTACTTTATATATATGCATCAATAAAATTTCTTTCGTTTCAGTTTTTGCCCACCAGATTTATTAAAATTTTATTCGAAGTATTTTGGATATAATACGTACTCAATGATAAACACGCCTTATCCATTTTATATAAATAGATAGGTACGACAAATAGAATAATATACAAAATTACTTAGTTTCACTACCTACACTCGACTTTTGTAGGTCAGATTAAGGGCTAATTTTAAATAAGGTTGGTAATAGCCTGACAACCAACTTAAGCTGACGTAAAATTTGGTGAACATTTGGTCGGTAATCACAACGGCTAAAGTCGGTACTCTACGTCGAATCAACCAATATGTTATTGACCAGATTAATACAAATATGAGTCAGCCCGACGTTTTGCGTACGTCGCACACCGACTTTTAGTTGCGAACAGCAACGTCGGTTCGTCGTCAGAATGTTGCTTGGGTATTTTGTCACGCTGAAATGATGATACAAGGAAGGTTTTACAAACGACCAATAAGCATTTGTTGACAAAAATAATCTTCAACATTTTCACGCCTGAATAAAAATTCTTCATTTCAAATTATCATTAGTACCAACTTGTACATTGAAACTTAAAGCTAGCACACTCTCAGTTAGTGATCAAAGTCGGGGGCGCGGGCGGCTGGATGCGGCAACTTCAATAATTAAACGTTTCTTCAGGTGATTATGAAATTTTTTCTGCAATAGATCTTTTTAATTCTCTTTCGATCCTTATTTTTTATTCTGGAATAATTAGAGTTATCGGTCTTAAACTTTGTAATATGCATTATTTGGATATTACGCATTCATACAATAATAATTTCGTCAAATTATGTGTTGTATGCTACTGGTTAATTTTGGGTTATGGATTTAATTTAATCGATTATTTTCTAACTTTTTTTGTCTAGGGAATTCTTGATATCTCATGCAGTTTTCAATTTCGATATGCTTTATGTAGTATTGCAATTTTGTTGTTATTTTAGAAAACAAAATAATTAACGAAATAATTTATTTTATCTTATATTCCACCACTACAACTAATTAAAAATTAAAAAATAATGAAATATTGTGTGTCTAGTTAACTTAATACAGTACTTACGTTTATTACTTGTCGGAGTGAAATGGAAGATCAGTCTTCAGTGTTCACACTGTAATCTGAATTTCGCTCCATGATTTTTTTCCTTTATATTTGCATGTGTGAATTTTTTTTTATTTGCAGAATATCTACATTTGTAAAATGAGGAAAAAAAATAAAAGATTTATTATTATTATTCTCTGTTATTCATTTCTGCATTTTAGAAGTTATTCCAAAGAAGATCAAAATTGAATACGATATACTTATATTTTTGGTTTGTACCTATAAAAAAGACTCACCGTGTCTAGCCGGAAAATTATTGTGATATCATCATTTGTTGATTTAATTAGATTCGACCTCATAATAATTGAAGTGTGTCAAAATTATAACCCATGAATAACTAAATACATATTTTTAAATGTGAAAATACTATAAGTATTCTCTATTTCAGTCATAAATTTATTTATACCAAAATTGACATTGCGAATAAATGTAGTCTAATCCAGGAATATTCATTAAAATTTGAAAGTGTCCATGCTATTCCAGCGTTCATCTTCTTAACTTCAATCCTTTTTAATCTTTCGTTACACAGAATATTGTAATCGTGGTAAAGCTGTTATCAAGAGATCAAAGTTTTAGCGGAAAACTTCCGACCGGAGACAAATGTTCAGTACGAGAATAACATTAATGCCATGCGGATGCGGAGGTTACGATATTGTCATAAATAGATTTTCTGGCATTATGGTATTATAGTAGATAGCTCTTGGAAACTTTGAACTTCCATATTAGTTTTTGTGCACCTGAAAAACAAATTATTTTGATTAAATTTGGAAAGATCTGCGATATTTACAGTAAGTTATAAATATTCGCTACAAATAAGTTTTAAAGAAAACTATTATTATTAAAAATACAAATTTTTGTTATAAGTAATATTACACATCATTAAATTTAAGTATTATCTCCCTGGGAAATATTTCCCTATTCATTCATAACAGCACCCAATAATTCATTCACATATAAAAACTCACCCTCACTCTTTCAGTCCCAGTTTCATTCTATTGCAGACATGTTCAGCTGGATACATATTTGGAGATAAAACTGGTTTATTCATCCGGACAATAATCCCCTCCCTCAAAACTTCGTTAACGTCCCGGCACGATGGGGTCGAGCGTTGCCATCGACTAATACAAATCTAGCATAAGAATTTAACGTTTTTCTTAAACACAGTTCCTGACAGTTTGTTCAGTAACATCAGTATCAGCTCTCAAAGAATCGGTCAAATACCTTGCAATTTTGGTACGTCTCTTTCTTGCTGTCATCGAAAGAGAATTGTCATATTCAGCAGTAGTTTTCTTTCTTTCCGTCCACCATGCTAATAATTAACATTTCCAACGTTCTCAAGACGATTTAGCTTCTCGATGAAGCTTTTAGATTTCTCCAAAAATGTAGCAATTTCTCTAATAGAGAAACCTCTCTTGGTCTTGCCACTATCACAAATTGTTCATTATTCAATCGCAGTATTTTTATTTTCCACTTGTTAAAAAAATGATAAAAGAACTCAGTAATAGCATTGTTTTTCGGTTTATATAACGATCATAAGTTGTTTTCTAAATTGACTTGATCTATCAAGCCCTATTTTGCAAAATGATTGAAATATACATTAGAGACTGAATTTCATCCAGAAGGCAATATCTTGCTTTAAAAATGGTGGAAACATTATTGTTATCGTCACGATAGATGAATGAGAAGAACAACTGCATGACAAGATAACTTTCTACAAACGGGAGTTCAATTATTTTCGTCCAATTTGCACAGTTTTATATAGCATTCTATACATTTTTCTTTTTAAAACTGATTTGAGGAAACTGATTCCATATATTGAACGCAAAGAAAATGGCTTTTCAAAATCTGCAAAGAAATTTGAAATAGGTTTAGGGTCTTCAAATTAAATATCTGATATTGACGGAGTTGTCAAAAATGCGTTATTGTGAGAAAACCTTGATATTTCAAATATCAGAGCTCCAATCCAAAAATTTCGTAAGGATTGCGTGAAAATGCATCGGCCTTCATAGTCAGTCATAGTATCAGAGATAAACAAACAATATATTTGCAGACACAGGGGTGAATTTTGGTCGAATTTGCACAGGTTTATATATCACTCTGTAATTTTCTAAAAAGCAGCTGGAAAAACTAATTGGGCTTTCAAAATCTGTAAAGAAATCATTCCACAGCACCAGAAGTAACAATAATTGTTCAAATTCCAACGAAATTTGAAGTTGTTCCATTTTTGACCAGATTAGTTGCTCATAATGGATTATTTATACTACACTGTGCACAGAAAGTTAAGCATATTTCATATTTTCATGAAAGGATTGGAGTAAATAGAAATTCGTTATGGGGGGATTGACTGCTTCTTTATTAAGCTTTTTGCATAATTTGGTTATGAAAAAACGAGGAAAACAATTTTAATTTAAGAAGTGCTTAGCCGTGAGAAATCAACAAAGTCGCAAGCTTGTCATCAATACTTCTATTCTAGCCCCTCACTCTTTTCTTCCTATAAAATGGAAAGAAAATCTGACAGTTGCCTAATGCTCTTTGGAGTCAGTAGATGGTTTTGCAATGCTCTACCCAATAAATTTCACACATGTTCAACAGGATTTAAGTCAGCAGTACGGGGTGGAAGAAAATCATGATCAATACTGTGAGTGTCAAGGACGTTATAAACTTCACACTTCTGGACTGTTCGTGTACATAATCAATTTCCAAAAAGCGATACTAAATCTTACTAATGACGCTTTGACTCTTACTCCGAATTCTGTAGCAAGATCGACTTGACGCAAGCTAGCTTGAAGCATACAAATGGCACTGTTGGCCCTATTAGAATTAGGTTGTGATAAATGATGCCTTGCTTCCATATTCTTTCACAAACTCCACAAAATACGTTTCAAACACACGTGAAGGCAGTTAACCACAGAATTAATAGTATTTATTCGAAAATTAGAAAGAACAAGAATGCGATGAAAAAGAGACATAACTTTATTATTTTGGACATCTAAAAACCATTCAGTAACATACACATGGAGAAAAATATTTGCAGGGATGTATTGAATTAAATCTACTGCTACTACTTTAACTATTGGTATCTTAAAAATGGTGGGGCAGATAAAATAGGAAATATTATGCATTTATTATGTATCTGTTGTAACCACTAAATGATTAGGTTTAAGTGTTATGGATATTATTTAATTTATGCAAAATCTGTACAATTTTCAACGGTACTCTTGTTACACTTAACATGAAGTGGTCATTTTTCGAAAACCACTTCTTATTAGTTTTATGTCCAATTTTGTCATTAGTTTTGTCAAATTTTGTCGTGATATGAAGGATTATCAGGTTTATATGTGGTAATTTTTTAACATTTATATCCAAAATCTTCGCAATTGTTACAAAAACATACCACTATGTTAGTTCAGTTATCTCTGGAGATATAATGATTATTTTTTTTGAACATTAACCAACATGGTATTGTCTCACAATATTCCACAGCTACAAACTTACTTTGCATAACACAGTACTTATGCGAAATTATAGACGATGGTGCTCAAGTCGATGTCATTTATACGGATTTTACTAAAGCCTTTGACAAACTAGACCATGGTATTCTATTAAAAAAAATTATATTCAGTCAGCTTTAACCTACAGTCATCCATTTCTTTGAGTCTTATATTCTTAACAAATATCAATTTATACAATTCATGGGTTACAGGTCTAACGAATTTATATCACCCTTAGGCGTACCACAGGGATCGGTATTAGGTCCGTTGCTATTTATTATATTCGTAAATGATCTCCATTGCTCATCTCTTTTGTATGCTGACGATTTAAAAATATACAATAAAATTAACAGTTTATCAGACTGTCTTAAGCTGCAAGAAGATTTAAATATTCCTCATAATTGGTGCAATAAATACAGGTTATCTGTAAATATAAGTAAATATAAGATGGTCTCACTTACTAGGAAAATAAATAAAGTACAGTTCCATTGTAACTTCGATGGAATTATCTTGGATCGCCGAGACAGTTTTAAAGATCTAGGTGTCACATTTGAATCTCAGCTCTCGTTTAAAGACCGCATGAATAATATTGTGGCGACATCTTTCAGAATGATTGGCGTCATTATGCGCAATTCCCGCGATTTTTATAATATAGATACACTACAGATATAACACACTAGTACGACCTAAGCTAGAATATGCAAAAGTGGTATGGAATTCATACTATGATGTTCACATTAACAGTATTGAAGACATTCAAAGAACTTTTTTAAAATTTCTTACTATTTAAACTGATCATAAATATTCTTCTCTAGAATATGAACACCACTTATTATTAAACTGTTTCAAATACCGCTCTATGAAGCAGCGTAGGGACAAGCAAAGTATTATTTTTCTCCATAAGCTTCTGAATAATACGATCGACTGTCCAGTTATTATCGCAAATTAACTGCAGGGCATCTTCTAGGCCAACTCGATCTATATCTTTATTTTATCTATTAAATGCATACACAAAGATCTTACAGTATTCCCCATCATATGTTGTGTGCCGCAATTATAAAGTTACTGAAAAAGATGTCGGCGTTTTTAATAGTAGACTAAGTCAAATTAAATAAAAATTTTCCCAGTAATTTTTGTTTTATATAAAGAAATATATTTAATGTAAGTTAAGTTCTGTATTTGAGTTGTATCTAATTAATCCTAGTTTAGTTTAATTAATTTTAATTCAGTAGTGGTGAGAGGTATGGGAAACTTCTCATATGGTCCAAATGCTACTATCCGACCGACATCATAGATGTCTTTATGGAGGATAGCTACTTGCGAAGCAAGTACCGAGAGCGGCGACCTCTAGCCCAGGTGGACTAAACTACTGTTATTAAATATGATTTGAACGAAACAACTACTCAGCTGGCAAATACCCCGACCTGCATTGGATTATACTTTCAAATCATGATAGATCGGTAGCCAATATCATTTGTCAATTTCTAACCAGACATAGACCGGTTTCGAATTTATTAGTTCTCCTCAGTATGCCATAGGTTATGGAACAGACAAATGATATATATTTAATGATATATGTTTAATAACAGTAGCTTAGTCCACCTGGGCTAGAGGTCGCCGCTCTCGGTACTTGCTTCGCAAGTCGCTATCCGCCATAAAGACATCTATGATGGCGGTCGGTTAGTAGCATTTGGACCATATGAGAAGTTTCCCATACCTCTCACCACTACTCAATTTACCTTAGTCGGTATATGACTAGCAGGTTGGCCACTATCATTTGTCTGTTCCATAACCTATGGCATACTGAGGAGAACTAATAAGTTCGAAACCGGTCTATGTCTGGTTAGAAATTGACAAATGATATTGGCTACCGATCTATCATGATTTGAAACTATAATCCAATGCAGGTCGGGGTATTTGCCAGCTGAGTAGTTGTTTCGTTCAAATCATATTTAATAGTTTTAATTTAGTTTTATATATACAATTTTCCTTTATGTTTTACTGTATGCCCGGCCCTGTTATTGGAATGTAAATTATGTTGAGCTTGTGTATGTAAAATAAAATAAAATAAAATAAACAATTATTCTGAAAATAATATTCAAATTTTGCTGTTACGCCGTCTTTAAGATATTCGCAGTTTAAGCGAGGGCTGAATATTTTATTCGGTGTATATAGTGATTTATATTTAAAATAACAATTTTCATGTAAAATTTTTATTAGGTACTGTATATCGGGAACAAAAGTTTGTACTTATTTCTCTTCGGTGAAATAATGCATTAGTGCTATTTCTTTCGCCTGTATTCATAAATCTTTTTTTATAAAGTGCCTCTCGTTTATCTTTATCGCCCTACTATCACAACATGCTAGGCATCATTTATTTAGTTCAAGGTAAAATAGGTGTTCTTATATCGAGGATATTTTGTTAAGGAAAGGCAATTTTCGTAGCTATTCGTCTGATGATATAAGAATCGATTTGTGGATGGTGTGGCTGACAGAAGGTGATTTTTTTTAATGTTCTTGTGATAATGTCTTACATATACCTTTTTCCTACAGCCAATTATATTGGATTTTGTAGAGAGGTTTTTATATAAAGGGCTACTTATTGAATATATCTGTAACAAGGTAAAAATGATGAAATTTAGAAGCAATAGGCGGTTTCAATCAAAGAATTTGATTGATTCTTATTATTTACTAAATCATTTGCGTGTCGAAAAAATTTGAGGTATATCTTTGTGTCCTTAAGAAATATTTATTGATGGGAAGTTCACTGGGATAGGACAAAAGAGAAAGGAACTAATTCAGTTCAATTGCTAACGTTTCGACTATAATTTAGTCTTCTTCAGAGCTCTACAATAATTAGGTTACAATTATAAAACTAGTCACAATTAAATTGGTGTTTTTGATATAACATAATTGATTAAAACAAATAAAATTTAATAAAATTACACAGAATGTGAATTTAGATTTAAAAAAATATATATTATATATATATATATATATATATATATATATATATATATATATATATATATATATATATATATATATATATATATATATTATCACATTTAGCAATATTATAAATTATTTTAAAAGGTTTTAATTATTTTCTTTAGAAAAATAAAATGCAGATAAATAAAGGTACAAAAATAGAGTGCAAACGTGCAGTAAATATAAAAAGTTTAATAAATATAGTAGCATGCATACATTTAAAAATGAACAATTTCAGAAAATAATTTTAATTTAGTTTTTAACATATGTGTAGTAGTATTAAGTACTTATTGTTCATATCAAAAATATAGTTAGGTATAAGGTATTTGCAAAGCCAAATTGGCCATAAAAATTAATGAAAAACAAATAAAAACAAGAAAAAGGTGTCAAGTCGAAGTCCTGGATCTTCACTGGCAGAACTGACGAGAGACCTATTGTGTATTTCCTGCCATCGAAAAGGTGTCACCAATGTAGTCCCATATAAAAATTTCACTTCAATTAACTCCAGTAGTATTAAAAGTTGCATAATTTCAGGGGAAAGATTTCACCTATAAAAGAGACAATTGTTATAGTATAAACTTTTAAAAGGGGAAATTTATTAAAAATCTAGTATAGAGTCAATGTAATTGAACTTTAGATAAAAGTTAAAAACGCAACATTCAATAAACAGGGGAAAATATTGTAAATTATCTTAAAACTTTCATAACGAAACATAAAAAGTGCATGGTCTGTAAAAGTGAATATAAACTGAAATAAAACTTACCAAACAGGGGTGCAGTAATGTGTTTAGATGAATGCCATAATAATTTTTCCAATATTGGGGTTGAAACATAAACATTTCTTGATTTTTGTATGTGTGACAGCATAGTTGAACTATATTTTCATCAAAAAAACTAAACAGGAAATCCATCGATGTGCAAAGACATGCCATTAGGACAAAGGAGAAACTCAGTGCTTCGTATGTGAGTGGGGGTAGCTCAAGACCCAGTGTTAAAGTGTGTGTAAAAGGGGTGAAACCAATTTCGACAGCCTACAAAATGTAGAAACAAAAATATTAGTTTTGAGTAAAGATATGTTAACCTAGATATGAAAAGATTTGTTATCAGTAGTTATTTAGTTCTAGTTATATAAAAAAGGAGTTTGTTTAAAATGATAGGGCATTGGTTAAGAAAAATTTTGAAAATGAGATGTGAAAGATAAAAATTTTTATACTGAACGTAACACATGCAAATTTACAGAAAATGCTAAATAAAGTATCAAGAAAAGAATATTGTTTTAAAAAGGCAACAAAAAGGTAGTATAAAAGTTTTTATTTTCAAAATTAAAAATATTTGACACAAAAAAAATAATTTGTGACAACTAGTCAATTTTGAAATTTGGTGATTTTACTATATACAAAATTAAAGTAAGCAGAGAAAACAATGGATAGTGGGTTGTTATTGATAGAAGAAGAGAGTTTTTAAAAATTTTGGAAGAGAAGTTTAAAAATATTTTGAGAATTTGTAATTTGATAAAACATACTGAAATTAAGGATAAAATAGTAAGAAAACAAGTTAATATATGATTCAATAGTATAAACAATTAATATAAAAGAGGTACTTACCCACCATTGTATGAAATCCAGTAGTAATCTCATAAAAAGTAATTCAGTCGTAACGTGCATCGGAAAAATAAAGGGTCCCAGGTAAATAAAAAAAGAAAAAAACCAAATTATATTCACAAATAAGCACAATAAGAAGCAAACACAGAATCAGAAGCCATATTTCGAGGTTAATCACAGCATTCACAGCTGATAGCGGCACAGGTGCAGAGAATACAGAATTTGCAGAGCAGGGAGATTTTTCAAGAAAGCAACCGGTCAACCGTACGGTTAAATAAGGTAAAATCTCGAGATTTTTAAATTTTTGGTTGGGTAAATGTAAGTTAAAATTGTAAATATTTGTTAAAATTTAAAAAAAAAAACCTATATTAAAAACAACTCCTTTATTGTTTTCTGAAAGTGTTTAGTTTTTTTTATGTGTACTGATTTTGTGAATTTAAATTTTGAAATTATACTATAGAAAGAACCAAATTGAACCTGCATCCTGAGTGAGAGAAAAAGAAAATAAAAGTAAGTAAAATTTGTAGATTAAAATCTGAGCTAGTTTGGGTATACAAGGGCATAAATTTTAATAAACCACAAAATTTTCAATTTTTACACTTTTAATAAAAAAATTAAAATTTTTTTCAAATTATATAAGTAAATAAAAATACAACAATACAACAATCCTCATTATCACAATAATATATATATATATATATATATATATATATATATATATATATATATATATATATATATATATATATATATATATATATATTCCGTAGTTAAAATCAAGGACAAAGAAACAATTATTCAATGTGACGTTATAAACAGTTAAAAAATTAAAAAGAATTAAAAAATGTGGAAGCATACCTGAGCAATATACTTTAAAAGAAAACAAAATTTGGGACATCTGTGATGTGCATTGGATATGGACAAAAGTGTAATCTATTATTTTTGCAGACATAGGTTCACCACGATGATTGTTTAGAATCTACTAAAAGACTAGATAGTTGTTGTTTCTGTTGTTTTTTCCCGTTCCTTTTATTTTTTTATTTAAAAATTTTATTTATATTTTTATTTATATATACGAGTATACGGACATATCAAAAAGAGAAGTACTTGTTTTTAAATAATTGAACTGAATGTGGACCAATTACATACAATGGCCCAAATTATTAATGATTTATTATTAGAAATACTAGTGTTACTTAATTATGGTTTAGTTAAATTTAATGAGATTGCTGAATATTATGCTTAAGTTATTAATGTCTGTTTTTAAGTTTATGCAGTTTTCGTAGTTTTTTATATATAGCATTCTAAATTATTCTTTTATTTTTTATTCTTTTAAGATTTATTTCATAGTCTAAAATAGTGACATTAAAATCGAAATTGTGACCAGTGGTAAACGAATGAGTAGCAAGAGCAGTTTTGGTAGCTTTATCCGCGTTCGTTATTATGCAATCATTTCTATGATTAGAGATCCGATTTCTTAATTTTTGTTTTGTTTGTCCTACGTAGCATCCAGGATATCGTAAACAATTAACTTTATATTTTAAATTAGACCTATTGAGCAGTGGAGTTTGATCTTTTACGTAGGTAAATAAAGAATTGGCAGTTTTTAAAGAATAAAATATTAATTTTGAGTTGTCATTTTGTAACGTGTTTTTTTAATTTATTATTTAAACTTAAAAAGTTTTACAAAATACCAAATATTGATGGTTAATTTGTCAACAAAAGTTTTAAAAATTAAATCATGTACTTGATTAATGATTAAACGAACTTACCTTATATGAAGTTCAATCATGATTATTTTTACTACATTATCAAATTGGTAGTATCTACATTCTCTGCTTGAGTGCAGCACAATTGAAAGCCATAAAGTTTTTCATTTATGACTGGTATTTCGGTAACCCTGGCCCCGAATACCATTATTATCTCCATTATCTTTAAAGCTTAGAATCTCTAAATTGTAGGGCGAGGAAATGATCATCGGGTAAAATGGCGGACATATAATTATGATCGAACTTCATTTAAGGTAAACTCGTTTAATGATTAATTATATTTCCCGCCTTTTTATTACATGATCAAATTGGTAGATGTTTAAAATATACTTTTTTCAATTTAGAGATGCTCACCTTTATTAACAAAATACAATTCTATTTATTTAAATTTAACACTGTCTCAGCAAAACAATCTCTATTAACTAATGCCCGATTGTAAAATCTTGCAAATACTTACAATTTTTCTGTCTAGCCAGCAATTTCATCTATGCTGACTCTTGCTCTATTAGCTGCGGACGTGCTAGTATGTCTGGTTTTATGGGCTTCATATTCCTCTCTATTTATCCCATTTTTGCTAAGAATATCTTTAATCCATCGGCTAAGTGTCTAGCTTGAAGCTTGTCAACGGGGTTTATTATGGATTATGAACAGATTATTAGCCACCCTAATACTCTCTGTTCTAAGTACTAAATTAGTGTTCTACCAACACAGATATTAAAATTTTTATTATAGAACGGAAGTCTTAGGATAGGTTGAAAATTATTAGGATTAGAAGTTTTTATTGTATCTGTTATTAAAATCTGTATTTCGGTATTACTATGGATAATATTTTCTATCTTGATAAGAAAGAACGTTTGAATATGATGTGCCGTTGTAAGGGCTAATAAGGTAACTTCTTACCGAATAGTTCTAAGATCATTCCCTCGTTTGGACCTATGGATTCTATATATTGTAAAACTACAGCGGGATCCCACGTAAATTTATATCTAGGTGTCGCAGGATTTGCTCTATATGCCCCCTTAAGAAATCTTCTATCATTGGATTAGAACCGATCACTGGTCCCATGACTAAGGATAACGCAGAACGTAAAGAATTAAGTGATTGGTAAGACGCCCCGATACAAAAGTAGTAAGATAAACATTTAAGTGAATTTTCGACAGATTTTTTATAAGGATTTTTATGATGTAAGGTACAATATTTCCACCAGATCTTAAGGCAAGAGTCATACTGTTTGATTGATGAAGGTGCGAGGGATTTTAGTGTAACACAGCTATAGCTTCACCTGGCATTCCCTGCTGTCTAAATGCTTTGCGGGTAAAACCCAGTCTGTAGGAAAAGGTTTCTCCATAGAGGGTGAAGGCTTCTGTTAACAGAAAAAAGTAAATTAACATTCAGCTTAAAAACAATTTTCTGCTTGCATAACTCAAGAAAAACTGAATACCAGGGTTGCGTTGGTCACGAGGGCACCACTAAAATACCCTCGGGTCTAGCTTCCCCTAATCTTTTTCAACATTCTTAAAATAATGGCAAATGGTGGAAAAGCGTGGAAAAATAACTTTTCCCACGAAAGGGAAACGCATCGACTACGACTGCGTCAGGGTCTTTTTGCTATGCGCAGTATTTTATATATTGCGTAATGTGTTATTCTGTTGAATGCAAGATGACTTAATTCGTATTAGATTTCCGAATTTAATGATCGTGACGCAAAATCGGCTTCAACATTATTTTTAGAAGAAATGTATGAAGCGGAAATCCATATTCGGCGAACCTCACACCATTGCCAAATTTTTCTAGCAATGATCACTAATTTTAGAAACTGAACACCGCCCCGCTCTATTTATGTAAGAAATTGCCATCATATTGTCTATACAAAGTATTATTTGGCAATCTCTTACATTTTTTGCGAAACATTTCAATCCAAAGAACGTAGCTAGTAGTTCTAAATAGTTTATATGATGGGCTGCTTCGTTTGGAGATCAAATGCCCTGGGAACTTTCGTTATTACAAAAGATACCCCAACCTATATTAGAAGAGTAGGAGAAAATCTCTAATAAAAATTTTGAATTTCTTATTAGACAACTCGCAGTTCGAATGTTTTGGATCCACCACTGAAAATGTGGTTTATGTAAGGTTTAAGTACCATACTTGCATTAAAGTCATTGTGATTATGTCTTAGCGCTAAAATTTTTTCTCTTTCTAAAAGTTTGGTGTAGACCCAACCATATTCAATTACAGGAAAAATAGCAACCAAAGAGCCTAGCAACCTCGCGAATTTTCAGATTTTGTATTTTGATTCTTTATTAATTTCTTGAACAAATTTAGAAAGAGTTCCCCGTTTTTCTTGTGGTAGTTTTACTCTCCTATTTTGTGACGGTATTAAATTATTTTTCACAACGTTAATAACGAAACCCAGTTCTTTAAGCAATTTAACTGTAAATGTTACATTCCTTTTACACTCATTATAAGAGTTACCAAGCAAGAAAAAATCATCCAGATAAACAATCGAGAGGAAACCTAATATCATATGGGTTACCACAGGCTTCATAACTTTTGTAAAAATGTAACGAGGCAGCTTTCTGCTCTATTATTTAATTTAGTAAGTCACAAAGTATTTAAGGCAATAAAACAAAACTAATAAACAAATACATATATTTAGAAATATCAAGATTTTCGACTCTCTTCTCTGGGCGAGGAAGCGAGCAATTGACCAGACAAATTTTGTAAACTTAAAACTAAATATATATGAAAAACAGTAACTAATAAAAAATTGTTCAATTTATATAAAATATTTTGTTATGCGCCACCCTCTTTTTAAAGTATTTTTATCCAAGCTCTGACTAATTAAACCCACTGGTAATGCTAAAAAGAGGAAAGAACGTGTACTTCAAATAGTGTCTCATCAAATTAATCGGTAATTTAAAAAAAAAGTCAAATATGCTTTACACGTAAAGTTCAGGAAACGGACAGATGGGCAAATCAAGGAAAGTCAAATTATTGGTATTACACTAGAGAGCACTTCCAGCTAACACAGACAGGCTTATTCTCATTGCTAGTTACCTAGTTTTATAATTTATCAAAAATAACCATACCGATTGTTATGCACATCTCAACATATTTTCATTCCTTACTCAATTCCTCTGCAGAATAGAACCATTCTCGTGTTCATAAAACTGCTAACACACTTGGGCATCACACAAGTGTCCGTTGTGCCAAGCAATACTTATCTTCAAAAGAACTTCAAGTCAACAGATCATCTCTAACGTAACAAGGTAGGATACAAAATCTAGACCACACCGGGCCGGGACTACAGCACTTCTCCACGTAGCAAGGTATGGTAACGTGTCCAAAATCCAGATCACACTATGGGTCTACCATGGACCGCGGATCCCACTCGTCTCCAATTCAAGACCGTTCTCTTCGGCCGTGGCTCAGACTCTACTGTTTTTCGCGCGTTTTCTACTAAAACTGGAGGTATTATTCACCTTTCGGTAAATATTTTTGAACGTATTTTATGATGGTGTTGGATTATTTGGATACAACAACCTATATGCTCTCTTTGCTGCATGTTTATTTTTGTTATTTTGTATATAATAAGTAAACATATGGCTTTTTCTTCCTCACTGTAAACCATTTTGATTACTTCATTAAAGAAATGTCACTTATCAAACATAATAGTTGTCATTTTCATAGCTCATTTTAATAATGTTAACTTTTCCATATTTACAGTAACTAGTTTAACTAAGATATTCGACGTTTAATAACTCAAGAACGGTATATGGTAGGGTATATTTTTGAAATTAGGTACAAAGGACCATTCCAAAAATTTAATAATATACAGAGTATCCTATTTAAAAAAAACATTTTTTTTTGTATCCCCTGAAATCTACACGTCTACACGCTACTGTACTCTTGATGGCATTTTAACAAAATTCAGTCATAACCACACAACTGTTATATACTTTTTTTCTATAGGCAATAATAACGATGATAAGGGGTGAGTAATTTATAATGAATAACCCTCTACAAAAAATAATTATAATTTTCTTTTCTTATAGAAATCGGGCGGTAGCAATAAATGACATCAATTCATTAAGAGTTTACAATTTATATCTACGTCCCGATTTCTACGTTGAAGCACGAAATAATTATCAGTTTAAAAATATGCAGATGTAGAAAATAAAACAGGGCATCTTTCTTTATCTAGGTCAAGTTAAAAGTGCGTTTTCACCAAATATCCCATTTAAATCTATAATTCGCTGTTAAAATTTTTCTGCTAGTGGTATTAAAAAATGAAAACTAATGATTCATTCTAAATACTATACAGATCTAATATATAAAATTACAGGCAATACTGCTGCGTTCTTTTTTTTCTATTAATAGGATATACAATTATTTGGTTTCATAAAGTAACACCAAATATACGTATTTCTTAATAATAAAAAAAAATACGCATCAGTATTATTGCCTGTAATTTTATGTATTAAATGTATACAGTATACATATGTATAAGAAGAATTATTTGTTTTAATTTTCTGCTGTCATCAATAGAAATATTTTAACAGCGATTTAAAGTTTTATGTTGGTGATCCTGGCGATGAGAACGTTGTCGCATACGCAGTCTTTAATGCTGTTCCATTCCCGCCTATTTTAACGTCCAGTCTACGATACAAATCTAATCTAATTCCAGTAGTCGACCTGTGAACGCCGCCAGTGTAGTATGTATACCGTTTAGATCGGAGAATATTTAATTGTTGTGGAACAATTTGAAAATGTCACATCCACTTCTCTCTGGAAGAGTTGCTCTAGAACGATGGATAAAGGATTTAGAGTGATGGCACAGAACTTCGGTGTAATATTTATGAGAAAAAACTGTTTTGGATAATAAAAATGCAGGTTGCAACATACTGTAAGCATGATAGACTGAAAGACAAATCATTTTAATTTAAATTTAGTTAAAGTAATTGCGGCGTGTAACAAAACATGGAAAAAACTAGATAAAATTAATTTTAAATAGTTTATACAAAATTATGTTAATGCAAAGTACAATAACTTGCCTGCGGAATTCACATTAAGGTAAAATTATATATCGTCAGTGTGCAATGAAATTAAAGCAGAAATTATCTCTGAATTGCCAGACACACGTATGTAGATGAAACCGTCGCGCCGACGCCAGTGGGCAGAACATCGCATATTTAATGTATTGATTGGGAGATGGACTTCAAGATTCGGTTTTTTACAAACTAATTTAGGTAGATGTAGGGCTGCGCATGACATAGCGTATGCAGTGGCAAAAGAGAACGACGTAGATCTGATTATCATTTGTGAACCAAACGTAGATATTACTAAAAGCAAAGGACTAATCACCGACAATAGGATCGATGTGGCCATCCAAGTAGTAAATAAAGATATTGGCAGCTTAAGAGCGGAGAAGGGCGAGATGTTCGTCAATATAAATGGCAACTGTATGGATGCTATATTTCACCAAATATACCAATCGAAGCTTTCAGGACGTACATAGATGGAATAATGATCAACATAAGGGATAATGGAGAACAAGCAATATTTGCAGGAGATCTAAACGCGAAGTCTATAACTTGGAGCTCGCCTCTTACGGATAACCAGGGAAAATACATAGAGGAATGGGTGGCCGAACTAGATTTAGTGATAAAAAACTCAGGAGATGTGCCCACATTTGAACGAGGGAGCAGTCGGTTCTTTATAGACGTAACAGGGGCTACAGCGAAACTGGTAAAAAAGATAAAGGGATGGAAAGTACTGCTGGGAGAAGCATTAACATATCACCACCATATACTATTCAAGCTGGAAAACAGTCACATAATAGGACAACAAGTAGTAAGAAAAAAGCCTTTTCGATGCTGTAGCTTTTGAGAACGGACTAACAAGAGAACTGAATCGAAGGCAGGTGGAAACAGCAGAAGAATTGTCCAAAACGCTCAAAGAGGTGACGGATGAAAGCCCAATAATGACAGGGAGAAATCAAAGAGCTATGCCATATTGGTGGAATATACAGATAGAAGTACAACGAAAAAGCTGTCTACAACACAGGAGGAAAATAACCAGACTACACAGAAGACCAGAAATAAACACTGACGAAATGATAACATCCCAAAATCTGTATAAACAATCTTGCAAAGAATTAAAAAAGAAAATCTGGAAATCGAAAAGACAGCTATGGAAGGATCTATATAATGACCTGAAAGAAGATATTTGGGGCACGGGTTATAAGATAACAATATATAGGATATACGCTCCCATGTAACCTGAGCGATACGAGAAAGGTAGAAATCGCAGAACATCTGTTCCCCTATAAAGATGACTCATGGATAGAAGGTGACAAAGTCCCTCGAAACATTTCCCCCGTTACACTACAAGAACTAAAACATGCTGTAGAGAAAATAAAGCTAAGAAAAGCGCCAGGCCCCTATAGAATACCCCCCGATGCAATCAAACTGGCAGCAACAGGTGCGCCAGAAGTTTTCTTGCAGGTATTGAACAGCACAATAACAAGACAAGAGTTCCCAAAAGTATGGAAGATAGCCTCAGTCACCCTCATTTGGAAAGGAAAACCTCCAGAATCCCCATCCGACTTTAGACCTATATGTATGCTGAGTACGGTAGGCAAACTAATGGAAAGAGTGATAAAAGAGAGAATAGAACAGGAGTTAGAAGAGAAGGGTGGGCTTTCTGACAGTCAATTCGGCTTCAGGAAGGGTCACTCCACGGTTCAGGCAATTGATAAGAGAGTGGGAGACGCTAGGAGGTGTGAGAAAAAAATGGCTGGCATTAATAGCAGTAGATGTGGAAAACGCGTTCAATTCGGCAACCTGGAGCATAATTATAAGGGATCTACTTCTCCGAAAGAATAATTAAGGTCACAAGAAACAGGAGTATGGAAATGACAGCGGGGGTCCCACAGGGTTCTGTATTGGGGCCACTACTGTGGAATGTCCTATATGATCGAGTCCTAAACATTCCCCTTCCCGAAGGAGTGACGTGTATAGCATACGCAGATGACTTGGTTATCATGGTGGAGGCAATAAACAATGTAGAACTAGAACGACGTGCAAACGAGGCAATGAGACGGATAAATAACTGGATGGTCCAAAACGGGATGAAACTGGCACCACAGAAAACCGAAGCAATTATCCTAAAAGGCAAAAGGAAAAGAGATCACCTGAACTTAAACCTCCAAGGCATCAGAATAATACCAAGGAAGCATATAACATACCTGGGCGTGGTATTAAGTGAAAAAATAACATTCACGGAGCATATTAAACAAATAAGCAAAAAAGCGGATAGTAAAATGGCAGCACTGACAAGGATACTGCCGAACATAGGAGGACCAAGTAGTCAAAAAGAGCAGTACTATGTGGGGTCATACACTCTATAATCCTATATGGAGCACCGGTATGGTACGAAATATTGAAAAAAAAACATATAGAAATATCCTATCAGGGGTCCAAAGAAAGGCACTGCTGAGAATTGCGAGAGGTTATAGGACTATTTCCACAAATGCACTGCAGGTGATCACAGGTATTCCCCCAATCGCGCTGTTGGCAGAGGAGAGACATCGTCTCTTCAGAAAAGAAAATTCGTACCTGCAAGCAATAAAACAGGGCGAAAGAGAAGAAACCTTGACGAAATGGCAACAATGCTGGGAAAGGAACACGGAAAACGCAGCTTGGACAAGAACACTGGATTTCCGCAAGTGGATAAAATGTAACATAGGAATCTGAATTTCTTTTTGACACAATTTCTTTCGGGCCGCGGAGCTTTCAGGGCGTACCTGAAAAAGATGGGACTAACCCAGGAAGACCAGTGTATCTATTTCGGGATGCAAGACACCGCCGAACATACAATACTGACATGTGACAGATGGGAAATGTGGAGGAAAGAGCTGGAGACGGAAGTGAGCGAAAAGGTGGACAGAAACAGTGTGATAGAGATTATGCAACGCAGCAAAGAATACTGGGAAAAAATTAGGAAATTTGTGGGAAAGGTTATGCAACAAAAGAAGAAAGAGGAAAGAGTATGGAATGAAACTGGAGTGGTGCCGTGGGAACGACAAGAATAAACACGAAAATAGAACATTGCGATGCCCCTGACGATATGTCACAAACGAGACAATTTCGGGAGCACCGTGAGAAAAAGAGGGGTTTTTAGTCTGAGTAGCGCCAGACACTGTTGGTTGCTGCGCAACCTTCGCCATGCGGTTTTCCCCTCACTAAAAAAAAAAAATGTATTGACTGGGGAGATAGATGAGACAGTGACAGTGCCAGCACGCTTAATATCAATACTGGTGTTAGAAGGCACAAATGCAAAAACGATATGTGAATGTATAGATAGCAGTCTGAAAACACTATGGAGCGAGATCTATGAAAATAATAAAGGGCGTGTCTTGTTGTTGTAACGGATCCTGAAAAAAAACAAAGGACCCCCACAAAACACACACCAAACAACAAAAAAAGAACACCCCCCCCCCCCCCCCCCCCCCCCCACCCCAACCCCCCCCCCCCCCCCCCCCCCCCAACCCACACAAAAACCCCAACCCCAACCAAAAAACAAAAAAAAAAAAAAAAAAAAAAAAAAAAAAAAAAAAAAAAAAAAAAAAAAAAAAAAAAAAAAAAAAAAAAAAAACCCCAAAAAAAAAAACCCAAAAACACCCCAAAAAAAAAAAAACCCAAACACCCCCCCACCAACAAACACAACCCCCCCCAAAAAAAAACCCTACCCAACTGAACCATAAAAGAAAAAATATTCCTGCTGCTACCGAACTCGGTAGCGCAGTGGACCAGAGCGTCAAATGACAAACGTAGCTGGTTTATTGTATATCGACTCCGGGGTTCAAATCCCGGTTTCGATTCTGACAAAATCAAAGGGATTGGGTGTGTATGTCCGAATATTTTCAACTGTGTAATCCCCTTCCGTGCAGCTCCGGCTTTGGTTTGGGGGTTGTCTAATTTATGTGGTGATTTATGTTTTTTTTATGCTCCTGTATGTATCATAACAGATGAGTGCACATTGGACATCTATGAATATTGAAGATTTTACGGCAATCACAGCCCATGTTATAGACAATACCGCATATTTAAAATCAAATTTATTGTGCATAATCAAGGGCACACATTAGAAAATTCTTATCAATTATTAATGGAAAAATTACACGAATGGAGTTTAGATAACAAAGTTACCACATTTGTCAGTGATAATTCGGCAAATATCAGTGTTGCCATTTGTTTGGCGACATGAAGACATTTGCCCTATTTCGCATACATTCTCAATTGGATTGTGCAAACGAATTTAAAGAATAATAAGATACCTAACAATTTTATGGATAAAGTCGATTGTGTTATTTAAAACAAGTTCCATTGCTCGTTCCAAATTGCATTCTGTAGAGGAGGGAATGGGAATAGCCAAATTAAAATTAAAACAAGACATAGCTACTCGCTGAAAATCTACTTATGACATGTAATTTCGCATTTCAGAACTAAAAGATGCAGTTGTAGCAACATTGGCTATTGTAAATAGCGATTTAAATAGAATTTCTACTGAGGCTGACTAAAGGCTAGTGATCAAACAGATTAGTAACAAATACGATAAGCGCAGAAAAAATAAAAACACTATCTGAATTAATAATGTTTATTAATATACTTAAAAAACAGATCGATAGTTATCTTACCTATGAAAAATATTTTGCTCTTGTACCCGACGCTCATCAAATGCTATTTTTGTTAAAAGAACAAATTAATAAACATACGAAATATATCGAAAAAAATTAAATATGTATATATTCAACGTTACTCGACCTTCGATACAAGAAATTTGGGTTTTCTACTTCAGAAAAATATAATAATGCCATATTTACATTCTGAAGTAGAAAACCCACATCTTTAGTGCGTAAAGCTCCTTCTATAAATATAATCACAGCACCAACTCTCTCAACTTCGAGCAATGTCAATGTCAATATGACAGAATTTTAATAAAGAAGTATCAAGTAGGATATCTTCCATAAATCCTACCGCAGCCGAAATAAGAAAAGTGAATAATATTTTAAAAGAACCGATTATTAAAGATGAGGACCCTTTGGTTTGATGGAAAAATAAAAAGGAGCAGTAATCTAGACTATGTGATCTAGTAATAAAACTTGTCTGTGTGCGAAAGGGTATTTTCGAAGCGTGTCCAATTGTCAGCGAAAAGAGAGTGACATTGACTTCAAGTACACACAAATAATATTTTTGGAATAAGAGAAATATTAATTTTTCATTTGTTGTTTTTTTTTTATTTTCGTTCGTTGTTTGATTTAAATTTTTTAGCGTACCTAGCAGTGTCATTTTGTATCCCAAGCATACATAACTGCGATTAATTTAAACAGTTTTTTTTTCATAAATATAATCCTTTTACCATAACTTGCAATCTGTAAGATCGTAACCGGATGCATGTTGTCTCTTTTTTCTAACTAAGGGCATTTTCTCTTGGCGGGGTACACTTTATACCCTACTTGGGGCTAGAGGTAGTCGTTCCATAAAATATACGCACGGACATTGGGCATTCTATAGTAAATTCGTCAAGTAAACCTAACCTAGAAACCTCTCCAAACTTCCAATGAATTTGCACTACGGAGAAGACAATATCCTTAGTGGAAAAAAGGGCCGAAGTTGATTATATTTCTTCAATTAGGAGTTGAGCTAATAAAACCTCATGTAGAGAAAATAATGAAATATATTAATGGCTTTCCAAAAGGAGTGGTTGATGCTATGAGACAACTGTTTCCACATGAAGAAAAACCTAATCCGTCAAACCCAGAGCGGCCATTTGGACGCTGCAATTATTGCCCAAGAAAGAACGATAAGAAGTGCCGTAGTCATTATGCAAATTGCGAAAAAAAATTATTTTCAGTAACCATGGCCAACAAAGAAAAATTAATTATTGTAACACATGCATTATATATGACAATTGGAATAGCAATAGAACCCATTTAAATTTTTTTTTTTTAATATTTGGATTAAAATTAACGAAGCAACAAAAAGTGTAGTATGATTATTTGTGGTAAAATGGTACAATTAAATCTGCCGAAAAGTAAAAAAAAATGGGGTACAATCTGTACACCGCTTGGGATATCCTGTTTCTTAAAAAGCCTGGTATGCCAAAGGTTAAGACAAGAAATATTTATTGATTTATTAATATTTTCTGTTTTTATTTATATTATATTTCGTTAGTTTATTTTATATTTTAAATTCAATTTAAAACTGAAGTAATACTTATTGACTGTATAGTTTTTTTATTTTTATTTCCATTTCCACTTCATGCCTAAATCCCTCCGTATCTAATATTAACGCTTCATTATTAAAACAGATAGACTATAATAATTATTTCTGCATAAGATAAATTTTAAATTGTTGATATTTCGTACGCATATCAATCCCAGATAATACCTTGTTAATCACTCTTCACATACCTTTATTCGTATCATAAAGAAATGATTATTTAGAGCATTGTAAATCTGCGATATTGTTTTCAGTATCTAAGTGACAGCAGGTTTTTTGTATTACTCGAGGTAATTAAAAATGTGACATTAATAAATATTAATTTGCAATTTAGCACATTTTCTCAAACTATGTTCCAAAGTTTCAATAAATTTCCGGCAATCCATCATTCAACTTAAACTTCATGCTGTTTTGTAGAAATATAAAGATACGTCTCCGTAAAGATGTGTCTCATCTGCAGAGTTGTAAGGAATTTCAATTTATAATTTTCGAAGTAAAATAGTTACAAATACAGTATCTTCTGTATTTTAGGACAAATGAAATCATTTTAATTTCTTTATAGTTACTATTTCTTACATTTTTTTATGCGTTTTCTTTATTCTTTTTTATTTCGCGTTAATAATGTGTTTAGGTAAAAAACCAAAAGATAAAAAACAATACAATAAATGAATGTAAATACCACTTAAAAATCTGTATTTCTTTTTATGTATAGGGTGGACCAAACTCGATGAGACTTGGGATTTTCAGATATAAGTGAGCGATTTCACAATATAACTGAGCGGATATCAATGGTTTACTTTTTCTAAACAAATTCAATGATGTAACCAAATTTGTTTTCGAGTCATTTTTTCTTTAATTTTGCAGCGATTTCTAGATTTTGTGTCGCCTTTGGAGGGTTTTTAATTTCTTTTTTTGTGTCATGCAGTTTTTCATGAGGATTTTAACGAACATTTTCTATCTTCTTTTATCCTCAATCCTGTAACGAAATTGCAGGCCATTTCATTCCAGTTTGTTGTGTTCCACGATGAATTAAGTTTCTGCCAGTCTAGTCAAGATAGCGTCACTGATTTCTACTGGATAAGTTGGTTTTGCAGATTTTTCCACTAAATATCTATATATCTTTATTGCTCATACTCTACTCTCAAATGTCTGTCTCTTTCTAAACTATAACCGAGTTTAGGTGGGAGAACAGAACGAAGCTTCTTTCTTCTTACTAGTGTAGCGCTCTGATGGAAACCATCTCTAGTTCAACGGTCTGGTAAAATTTATATGTTTTCTGATATTACTATTTGATTTTATGCTCATCATTATTTAAAAAGTTGCTATATTGATTTAAAGTACCTTTGAGGTAATTTTCATAATAATATTGTACCGTAATTATCTTAATTTACGCCTTGGGCGAATTTGCTTTTCGGTGATCAGTTCACCTTGATTGTTCTTTGGAACAGCCATCATTAATATTGCTTATTATCAATTTATCGTGCCTTGCTGGCAATTTATCTAATATCCCTTTGATATTGTAATAATTTCGTGTGTTAATTTAAACTAACTTTCGGTTATTGTAAATTTTAGATTTACTCGGTAACGGATGTCGCCATTTTGTATCGTAGTTAGTTGTTTTCTGTCTTTGTCTGTTGAAGTTTTAGGTCACTTAGCTACGTTGGTAGCGCTCTGAAAAGTGGTGACTGGTGACATTTGGAGATTGGTACACCTGGTTGGACCAAACCTATTGGTTTATAACCTCTGTGAAAATTATCTAATTTGGTGCATTTGTTTTGTGGTGGATTATTTTCTACCAGTGCATATATTTATCAACCAGATCTCAGAAACGTAAGGGTTTTCTAAATTTAAATTATCGAATACTTACTTGAAAGTTTACCTAGTATTTATTCAGGAACGCTGCTCTAGTGGAACCTTGCCTAGTTCTCTGGCAAAGATACCTGCCTAGTTATCTGGCACTTGATTAACTTTTAATTATCTAAAGTAAACATATAGTCAAGTATATATCTTTATTTAACTTTATCTGCAATTCATTAGAACCTCTCTCCGAGGAACTAATAAATGATTTAATTTAACGTTACCTTTAAGTTGAAAACTCTCATATTGTTTTATATTTAGCAAATATTTATTTACGTTATCTTTCTAGTTGTCTGTCTGTATACAGACATTCTAAATTCTATTTTCTTGAAGATTAACTTCCTTTTAGTACAAAAATATCTTAACATTTAGTGAATACCTATTTCACTTGTTTATTATCGTAGCTACACCTAGTTTTTTTGTTGGATTAGTATTTTTTATATTTAACGTAATTTTTATTGATACTTAAGTTAGTTGAAGTGTTCAACTTCCTAAAATATTGTAAGATCCTGATCCTAGTTTGTTTAGTTTGCAATTTACTCTGTAAAAATAATACCAGATTAAAATTATTATTAAGCGCAACATCTTAGTAAATAGCAGGAATAGCGTCAGGGACAGTAGTAATTTTATTTATCTCCTTCAAGGCCATAATAATATCAATCTCTTTGAATAGCGATACCTGAATTACCGAATTAATATTGAAATGGGGCTTGGTTAGCTATCTAACGCATTTTCTGAAGGATTGTTACTAGTTGCATATGAAATAACCAGCAAATGCATTTAAAATCTCTTTAGGATGGAGTCATCATATTTCATAAAATTAAAAACTTTCGTTGCCCTATTTTTTTTACTATTTAAAAATACCCTAAACCTCGATGGTTCGATTCTAATACTATTTTTTGCTGCTATAACTATGTTGTATAATGGCTATAACCTAATTTTGTAGTTTATATTCAATTTGATTTTACTTCTTAACTGTTTGAATTCAATATGACATATTATGTTATCATTTTTCTTAAATACATAAAGTTTGCGTGTCTTCAACTTGATATCTTTAATGGTATTATAAGAAAACTACGGAGGATATTTTTTAGATTTATTAGATCTAAATTTTGGTATGCAGCAAGAATCAAAAATTGAGTTAAGTAGCTCATAAAAACTTAAACAGTTATCCTCCATATTTAACGTATTCATTCTTTAGATCAGCTGAAATGATGAAAAATATATATTTCTTGTAATATATAATCCTGTAGCACTTTTAAACATCTCAGATGTTTGTATAATATGTACTAATTAATTCAATTTAATATTTGCCAAATCTGCATTTGGCATCGCTTCTAGAATGTCTCAACGTTGACCTATTTTCTATGTAATTTAACGAACTATTATATTAGTACATTGTTGTTGTGCCAGAAGTTCTTTTGTTTATTTCTTGATGTTTAGATTTAATTATTAGACTTATAATAAGTTATTTTCTTTTGGATTTATTTTAAGATTTTGCTTGCTTCGCAGCTACTTCGCATATCCACCTAAACTATCCAATTTTAAATATTTGAAGAAAAAATAATATTAAAAATATGACTTGAAACGGGGGTATAATCAGAAATAATTTACTCGGTTAAATTAAAATTAGAGTGGACGGAAAATTGTATGTAACGAGTGATTATAAAGTAAGGGATATATTTCAACTTATTATATATTATTCTTAACAAATCAACTTAACAACAAAAAGTAAATGGAATCTAGTTGCTTACATAATGGAATTTCTGATGTCAAACACTAGTTACCGCAAATGCTCGATATGACCTCCATTTTGTTGTTGTAAAATTACCAACCGTTCCTCCAAATTGTATACAGCACTATTCAACATTTCTGGTTGAATTGCACGAATTTGCTCTCTAATACTGTCCTTTAATTCCCCCAGCATTGTTGGCCGTGTTCTAAATACCAAATTTTTTAAATAACCCCACAGCCAGTAATCTGCTGGGTTAATATCAGGCAATCTTGGTGGCTATGAATTTGCAAAATGTCTCCTTATAACACGATCTTGAAAAACCGCAGTTAACGATTCTTTAACTGGTCGGTAAATGTGCGGAGGTGCTCCATCCTACATAAAAATCATGTTTTCAATTCCTTCGTGCTCGTTTTGCACCTGTGGAATTGCATAATCTAATACATTTGCAGATATTGTTCACCAGTAACAGTTACAGATACGGCCTTCCCATTCTGTATTTCCTCGAAAAAGTTTGGACCAATGTTGCAAAGTGTTCAATATAGAGGTAACTTGTACAATATTCGTGTTGATCGGTAAAATAAAGGGATAATATATAATACTGATTCAGCAGTCTTTTTACTACAGCTTTAAGGGATAACCATCTTGTTGCTGCGGGATGTAATATATTTACAGGAGATATATTGACGAATTCCTGGAACTTCTTTAATTCGCCTGCTCCTTTAGGGCTATTTGTGAAATAAATATATACATCTCTGATAAGCTTTTGCACTTCTTGTGGAAGTTTGTCACATTCATACAATGCACAAAGGTGGAAGCTATGGCAAACACACTTCATAATGAAGATTTTTGGAAGGGCTTCTTTTAATCGGCTAATAACTGAATTGTGACCCCACATCATGTTGTTTGCCCCATCAGATGCAAAGCCGATGCAGTTATTTAAATATGGAATTTTACACTTATATGGGCCAACAGAGCAGCGCCTCTTGTTTCTTAAACTGGGATGAAGGCTAAAAAGTAGACCTTCATGTTTTCATTGTTGCAATTAATTCTTGTAACAAGGCACTCATTTTTCGTGCAAGAACAATCGGTAGATTTATCTATAGTAATCCTGATTTTATTTGATTTTATAAATTCACTATCCTTTGTCTTGTTGTAGTTGCAATGACATTGGTAATCACAGATTTGATTTTTGTAGGATCACACATAATTTTTTTGCAATTGAAGAGACACTGCAAATTGAACTTATTAAATTTGGTAAATGATCCATTAATTCAAATGGCGAATTATGCTCCGCAATAAAGCCTGCAATGCGTATATCGGCTTCTTTGGCGTTTGCTTCGATATCCATTTCTTTGGCTGAACAATGTCAAAATGCTTCTTTGGTCAGAAATAGATTTTGAAGACTTCTTATATTTCGCCGTCTCGCCATGTTTGAATAGATCTGTTTTACCGTGAGATATTGTCACGTCACAATTACACGATTTACACCTACAAAATATTTGTTATTAGCTATTGATTAATTTAATAACTTGACACAATTTACCAGCCAAAAGAATGACTGCTTTTGCTCGATGTGAGCCATTTTATTTCTTTTTCCCAATCCATTTTGTATTTTTGCTAGTATGAAACTTTCTTTTCTTTGGGGGAGTTGAAGATATCGAAGGCACATTGTTGTCATCGTCACCAGAACTTTTAGTGCTGGACATTTTTATTAAATGTTATCGAACCAATCACAACACTGCGCAACTATACCCAATAATAATGTCATACCGTCCATACCGAGCGTCACAGTAAATGACTATAATAATATAAGTAAACTAACACTATTATAACACCTTTAATTTGAAATTTGAACAATATTTTGGTCCTGTCAGAATTTTCAGGGAATTACCTTCTTCTTATCATAGACGGCATATAATAAGCTACTACAGCGACGCAGGCGAGCGTATAATAACAAATCAACAAAGGTACAAGTTGCATTGGAAAAAATAACAAACTATAAACTAATTTCAATGTCGTTTCGATTAAAGGGCTCTGAAGAATACTATAAACTGTAAACTTGGGGCCTAAATTATAAATGTCTGTAAGCTACACAAATAAAATAAGTACATATTCTTATTTCATTTCAATTGCAAAATTTCAAAATAGAAAACTGTAACTGTATTAATTTGTTTACATAATCGTGAGATTTCGGGAATGTATCATGAGATTGTGAGATTAGATGTAACGATTTTACATCCCTCTATATCCCTCTGGTGGTCAGTGCTACTACACGTCAGACGTGATGTCTGACGGGTAGTAGCACTGATGTCTTAGTGACGTAATAGTCACGTAACAACCGAGCGAGCGCACTACGAATAAATGTAGTGCTGGGAAAGATTATGCTTAGAAATTAATTAAACAGTAATACTATGTTGCTTTTATTAATGAGAATTTATTCTCGCAAGGAATCGAGTGAAGACGCTACCAAAGAGTATATAATAAGAATAAAACATCAAACAGGGAAAACTGAAGTATTTAAAAACTACAATAAAATTGAATGTTTGGATTTTTTTGAAAAAATTTCAATATGTCGATTATAAAAATTGACAATTCAGTAATACTATGTTGCTTTTATTAATGAGAATTTATTCTCGCAAGGAATCGAGTGAAAACGCTACCAAAGAGTATATAATAAGAATAAAACATCAAACAGGGAAAAATAAAGTATTTAAAAACTACAATAAAATTGAATGTTTGGATCTTTTTGAAAAAATTTCAATATGTCGAGTATAAAAATTGACAATCCAGATATCAGAATTCATAAAACAAATGAATTAGCAGAACTAGATCATATATATTAAATAATAACAGTAGAAGAAAAACCTAAATGCGGTGTTTGCAATATATTTATTTATTTATTTTTTAATTGTTATTTGCCCAACAGAAATCCACTTACAGGACAAAAACTAATAAGTATAGCATAATAAAATTGTCATAATATAAAATAAAGCAACAAAAAAAAAATAGTAATAATAATTAATACGATAATTAAATGAAAATATTGGAGATATGATTATAAATGCAACTATAGAATTAATTTTTCTACGACCATCATTTTCTCGCTTCAATTGAGAACAGAAAGTTGACATTTAGTCATTTGTTTTCTTGTCTGTAACTCGAGCAGAAAGTATATTTTTCGCTCTGGTTATACACATAGATAGCAATTTTATGGCATTTTATAGATATGAATATTTATGTAATTAATTTGACATCATTGGAGATAATGCTAACTTAGTTGGCGAAATATGGGTCGAGTATAGTATCGAATGTTTGTGGCGTTTGTGAAAAAAACGTTAATGTTAATGTCGTCACTATTTTCTTAATATTTAATTTCTATTTACATTATTATCATTTAATCCATCGTCGATTAACATTTTTGAAATAGATTCAATAGACCGATTACACTCTATCTGTACATCTGTACACCTCAAATATTCGTCACAAGATTATTTTAACCATGGTCTCAGAATTATAACAAAACGAATTAATGTTAAAGTAATTTAGAAATTTTTCTTTTCAATATTTTACAAACAGAAAATATTTAATTTACACTAATATATTTGCATCTAATTAAGTTTGTAATTAACCTGTAAGCGAATAAACTACAAACGTAATTAAATTTATTTACATGGTTCTTCTGTCTATCTACGGAACTTCTCTGAATCATGCTAACATCTTTGCTAAAGTTAAAACAGTAATCATTCGTTACTAGAATTAGTTGTTGTTTCCTCGGTTTTATGAAAAATAAGGCTCTAGAGCTTACATTTCATATCTATATTTGCATGAAAAGGAAATTACTTAATACAGTAGTGGAACACACCGAGTTTTAGTGTATGAAGTTAACAATTGATAAAATTGTTCTGAGAGGAAATTATGTTGAATTTAACTTTTAAGTATGAGAATTGTATTCTAGCCGAGATTGCTTTAGATAAAACACTGTTTGCTATTCGATGAAAAATCTGAAAATGATATATAGGTAAACGGGGTCCAACATACTGTTTAAAGTCTATTAAGGTGTATCTAAAGTTTATTTAACTTGATGTGATTGTAACATGTCAAATAATTCGTTAAACCTTAAACAACTGCGTGATTTAAACAAAAACTGGTTTTTGGAAAAGTTTGGTGTATCGACCATATGTATTTTAGTTGATGCTTAATTGGTTTTCTGTTTTCATATTAAGATTTCCTGCATTCTTCATTTTTTTCCCAGTTTAAAATCAATGGGAAGAAATAGGATGAGCGACCCGGTATTTCTAAAATATAGTTACGTGTTTGCTATCCATACAAACAGTTTAGGTAACACTTACTCACTATTTTATTACCTAATTAATAATTAACAACAATAACTTATTTCTTTTTTTCGTTCCAAATTAAGACTGAACCCTTGAATCAATCGTGTGCCTTATATATTCATCCATATATGGTCTAGAATTTCTTGAACATTCTCGGCCCTCTCGAACAGTTCTAGTTCCGTCTTTATAAATCCAGATCAACTAGGCTGCTTAATTCACTTTAATAGTGGTACCGCCATATCGGTGTACTCCCCAGAGCCAGTCCAACAGTATACAACTGTTTTAAAATTACCTACATAAATTAGTTTCATGCATTTTCATTGGCACTGTGGTGTGAAGGACGATAGCACGTGACTCCATCCAAACTTCCAGAGTTCAAAACTGAGCAACACCAAGCCTATGAGGCATGGTGGATGAGCCGATCTGTTCACGTTATTTTAAGGGATTTTAAATTAAGTTTGCGATGTGAGCACGTTAGTTTCTCTACCCTCAAGATAAAGTGCTGGGATCGGCAAAATTTCTAACTTATGGGAGCCAGTACTTACACAAGTACTGATGAGCTTGTTTCGTGGCGTCGTCGGTAGCGAAAATAACTTATTTAAAAAAAATGTATTTTGGTTCCTCAATGGTTTCTAATAGGAATTATTTCTAATTAGATTTTGTGTAGTTTAATAAAAATTCTCTTTATCTAAAATAAAAACTTTGTTACCTTTGTCAGTCTTTAATAAATATTTTCCAATTTTTTTTTAAATTTGCTTATCTAATAATATTTGAAAACCTAAGCTCCTCAAATCTTTTTCGAATTTTTTGACCAATAAAGGGATAACAAATAATAGCAAAGTTTTGAATTTTAGTTCCATGACGTCATTCGACTAGGATCGCACTGAAACATAAGCAGCTAGTTAAACCCAAGACGATACTATCATGTTGATGGATTTACCCAGTTATGTGTCTCTAGTTATAGCGTATTTATTTCATTATTAAACTTTAACGTTTTATAACAAAAATCAGGAAGCATTTGTGAATTACAACTGTTAGAAATCAATAACACACGCCAGAAAAAGTTATTATACTAAATCCAATAAGTGTAGTCAGTTAAGGAATGCAATTACATTACAAAATATGTAAGTATTTATGTTTCATATTCTATGCACAAGATTGCCAAATATCCGGCGGTCATCAGGATTTTTGACTATGATTTCCGATGTCCGGCAGAACCCACTGAACAAATAAAATGTATTTCTTTTGTTCACCAGTTACATAAGAACATATGGGAAAACTTAATCACATAATTATTACATTATACTGCTAAAGGGACCAACCGACGCGACGGTAAATTTTATCTTTATTTTTTTTGGAATTAGGCCATTAGCCATACAGCCAGACACAAAATGATGGTATGGACTTTTACCTACATCTAACCTATACCAAAAGAAGGAAAACGTACTTAAAGAAAGACAAGGGACACATCACTTCTCGTCCTGAGAATACTGAATACTGTTTTTTACTTTCTTATACCTAATATAAGGAAGTACAGTAATCGTGATTTTTTTTCGACCTCAAGATTTTGATTGATTTATACGTTTTGAACTCTCAATCCATTCTGATTATTTTCCGAATGAATTTTGTCAGTGCGTGTGTGTATGTGTGTATCCGCGATAACTCAAAAAATACTAATAGGAGACTTCCCAAATTTGGCAGTTAAGATTTTCAATAACATTTTAGGTGGCATATTGAATTTGGTGAATGTGGTACCACCATAAAAGACATAATGAATGAAAGAAGAAAAAAGGTACAATTTTGGGAAAAAAATCAAAATTTTTATTGCATTTCTACGAATCTCGACGAATTATAATGAAAAAACATAACTTTATGAAAAAAATCTGTCGGCATGTCTGTAGTATCGCGATAGCAGCCACAATTTTGAGATAAAGCTTTCAAATTTAGTACACATGTTCTAAAGGCCAAAGACAATGATAAATTCGATAATGAGTAAAATGGGTCAGCTGCAAGGAGGTCCACGGGACCCAAACTTTTTTGTATTTGTATTTACAAAAAATATATTCTTGATGGAATATTATAAATCATGTCTACAATATCAAGCCAATAAAATATATTTTGGCCCGATAAAATGTTAGGATAAATTTACTAGTTTGACATCTGAAAGGTCTAATTTAGTTACAAAAAATGTCAATGTCAATAAGAAGAAATTATTAAAATATATGACATGAATTATTATTGACAGTATCGAATGACGCTAATAATTAATTTATTTAAAAATTTTAAAGAAACGTTTCAAGGTACACTATTAAAATTTAATTGAGGTAAGTGAAGTATTAAATAGAATGATTTTTTAGATGATAAGTACTGGTATAAGATAGTTATGTGCTTGCCACATCAGATTTTTTTAACAAACAAACAATTTTAAAGGACTATCTTAGTATAAAAATTCAAAGACACAGGAAAATAACAAAGCATACAGAGCATAATTTTCAGAGTAAGATGATGCAGTCAAACACGATTTTACTGTTGAGACTGAGAAGGGAAAATATATTAAAATGAGAATTAATATTGCGATTCATAAGATCGTTATTAAAGTGTAATACTAGCTGCTATGATTTTCGCACATTCAAAGAAATTGTGATCAAGGTCTCCTTTCGTGTTACATGTTTAACAAATATACTCTTATTTTGTATATATATATATATATATATATATATATATATATATATATATATATATATATATATATATATATATATATATGTTGTTTTTCAGGTTTTCGCGGGTGGTGAATGTTAAATTCGTTTTCCGGGTATACTCCCGCGTAGGTGATAGGCCCCGAGAGGGACCGTGGTTGTCTGAACGACGTTTCGGCAGAATCTCATCTGCCATCTTCAGGTTCTAACCGATAACTGCTTACTGCGGCTTCTGGTTACTCGAACTGAAAAATTTTTCAGTTCGGAATAGTGGTGAGGTATGAAACTTCTCAATGCTACTATCCGACCGACATCCTAGATGTCTCTGTGGCGGATAGCGACTTGCGTCACAGCAAGTACCGAGAGCGGCGACCCCTAGCCCAGGTGGACTAAACTAATGTTATTAAATATGATTTGAAGGAAACAACAACTCAGCGGGCAAATAACCCGACCTGCATTGAATTACACCTTCAAATCATGATAGATCGATAGCCAATATCATTTGTCAATTCCTAATAACATTCAGACCGTATGAGAAGTTTCATACCTCTCACCACTATTCACTTCACCATAGTTAGTATATAACTAGCAGGTTGGCCCTCTATCATTTGTCTGTTCCATAACCTAGGGCATACTGAAGAGAACAAATAAGTTGGAAATCGATCTATGTCTGGTTAGGAATTGACAAATGATATTGGCTATCGATCTATCATGATTTGAAGGTGTAATTCAATGCAGGAGAGTATTACATGCATCCATTTTTTCAGTTGGGTGATAGTCATGAATAACATTTCTATCGCTCTGTTGGAACTTTTACATTCCACATGAATACAAAAGTCATCGGCATATTGCACTATACTAAACTGAGGATCCATGATTTTATATATCTCTGCATATAAGTTAAACAGGATTGAACTCAATACAGAGCCCTGTGGAAGTCCTATACTGTTATAACGAGGTCCAATTAATTGGCTGGTAACATCACTGATGAAAACTAATCTGTTTGTAAATAGGTTAACTATAATATTTTTTACATAATAAGAAGGTTTAGTGCCATATCCCCAAAAAAACAACTATGCAGCTACGGACACGTGTTTCGGAGTTATTGCCCCTCATCATTGTGGCACATGGGAACATGACGACACTAATTGAGTACGTGTACTGTACTTTCCAGCTTTATTTTAGTTCTTGTTCCTGGTCCAAATCTCACAGGTGCCTCGACGCGTGTATCTGGTAAAGCCCCAACCTAAGATCATGAAATTGAGACCTTACTAGTACTTTAAACTATGAGTGAGATCATGGACTTAATATTCTATCCTTACGTCTGCAATAAATAACAAATGACAACCATGCATTCCCGCTCCAATCTAATTATATAGTACTGAGATTAAAGTTAATTATCTTGTTTTCTAGGTTAAACTGTGCCATGAATTGACTAGACCAGAGATATGCGAGAGTAGTTCAAAATGTACGAATTTAATTTATCTGATAGTGATAAGGCGTCTGCTCAACTCCGAACCTATTTGTGTTACAACTAATAGTAAGCGTGTACGGGGGTCGAACGGATTGGATAATACTTTACAGCCTGGTGCACTCTATGATATTTCAACCTAAGATCATGGGATTAAAGCCTCACATGTGCCGCGACGCGTGTAACTGGCGAAGTCATAACCTAAGATCATGGACTTACTACCTTACTAGTATCTTATGAAAACTATGACTGAGATAGGATTCCAACCTAAGATCATGGACTTGGGACCCTATCTGTATGTCTGCAAAAACTAATGACAACCGACTATTCCCTTCTCGTTGAATCGATAACCCGACTTTTGTCAATGAATATCGAGCGTCCTGAATATTTCTGACTTATTCGGACAACAGATACTTCGGAGACAAATGGTGAATGCAAATAAACACAATAAAATAGTGCAAACGGTAAATGCAAATAAAACAGTAAAATGATACAAACGGTAAATGCAAATAAAACAATAAAATGGTACCAAAAATTTAACAATTGTGTAAAACAGTATTAACTTGAAATAAAAGTATTGAATTTAAAGTATTGACACATACAGTAGTTGCAGTATTCAAGTTCGCTTAATATAAATTGTTACCACCCAGCAAGAGCTGTGAGGAGGTATGAGCATTTCTTGTCAGGAAAGGATGGATACGGAATATTAGTATAGAATAAAGAAATTATTTAAAAAGTAACAAGCAACCTTTAAAAACAAAATAAAAACAAAAAAATATTTTTCTCAATAAATAAAATAAAAATAAATTATAAGAGTAAAGTTATTACTATAATAAAAGTATGTATTTTTGTCAAAATGAAAAAAAAAAACTTAATAACATCCTGAAAAAGAATATTTCTCAAGTACTGAATCACGAAAGTACAAAAACGGAAATAAATAATGCAGTTGATATCACAAAATTCATTTCATCACTTCATATCACTTCACTTTACCTCACCTTACATTGCTTCTTCCACTGAATCCTCGCCCTTCTCACCCTCTTCTTCATTTTCAGATGAACTACTATTCTCGTTCAAATTTATAATAAACTTATTTCCACCATTTATATATGACATTCGGTAATTTTTAAAATATCATCCTCAATTGTAATTACCTTTCTAATTCTTTTTTCCCAATCTTCCTTGTTAATTTTCGACACTCCATTTTGAATTAACTCTACGACTTTTTATCGAATTTCAGAAAAAAGTATTTCCCTTTCTGACATTTTTCTTTAATTTACACCAAATTAATTCAATCCGGTTGAAAATACAGAAATATGGCGGATCTCAACACTTTGTGGTAATATATCTCCGCTACAATGTCTGTAATATACTTCTCATAATTTTTGGTTTGCAGTACTTCCAAGAGTTGTGCTTTATTATAATTTTCCTCATAATAGAGATCATGTTCCATTAAAAAAATTTGTAACTCCAGCTTAGGAGAACTCTTATTAGGAATTTTATATAGTTGTCCCGAATAGTACTTTGCATTGTCAAGAACAATAATGCTTCAGTTTTAATTTTGGAACGGGTATTTTCAAACCATTCCTCAAATATTTTTTCCTCTATGTTCTTGTGGTAATCCACGTTACAGTCCTCTATGTTTTTTCCACACAGTTTCAATACATTATCAACCCATCCTGATCCACAGTGCAAATAAAACAGTAAAATAATGAAAATAATTCTTACCTCTACCTGGTTGTGGAGTACACTGGAGATCGAGCTAACTTGAGCGCTTACTGAAGAAGAAGTGATTTTTTTCAAGCGGTGCGAGTAGTTCTGTTCCGAACGGATGATGAGAAAGTCATGACTGCCTGCGCGAGGAACGAAATTGCGGTTGATGTGGAGGGACAAAATTTTTTAAGCAACCTTAGCGAAATACGTTTAAACAAATTCCCTGCGTTATTTAATATAAACAAATGTTTATCAAATATACTAAGGCAGGGAATCGCTTTCTCATACTTTTTAAACTATATTTCCGAAAAGAAATGATTTGAAACGGCCAAGTACTAATATTTAAAATAGATCACGTAATAATTTAGCCGGCAAATTATTGAAACAAATAGGAACATATTTGTTTATCATAAATAAACAATTTCAACTTGATTTTAAATCAAACTAAATTAAATTAAACTAGTTTCAACTTACTTGATTTAGTATAAACACAATAAACGATTTATCATTAGAATAATAAACAGCCTAAGATTACCCTGGAAAGGAACCGGTTTGAAACAATTATATTTGAGAAATAATTGTTATTTCAAATACTGGATTTGCGAAATAATTTTAACTTTGGTTCAAAACAGTTTTAACAGAAATCTTAACACAAGTTGTCGTATACAGGGTGTACCAAAGCAAACGAAAAACCCACTTAAGTCCGATTACAATAGAAAATTATCAACAGAAAAATCAATTTGTTACAAGATAAACCAAATAAATTGCAAAAAACTGGTGTGTATGAGCTAAAATGTTCTGACTGTGATGCTATATATTTTGGAAAAACTGGTCGAAGTGTAAACAAATGGATCGAGGAACATAACAAATTTATTTTGAATAATATACATAGCACCGGCATGTCAATGTACTGTGTAGAAAATAATCATTTCATAGATTTGGATAAGATCGACTTGCTTCATTCTGAAAATGAAGGAAAAAACATTAGACTTATTAGAAATTAAAAAAGCAGTAAAAAAAATAATAAAAATGAAACAAATGATCCAATAATTTTTACCAATCATGATATTTTAGACAAAATAGGGTAAGTTAAAGAAATTTTCATCGTTTCATACCATAAAATTTAATACTTTACATGTATTGTTCTGCCCAGATGTGATACATAAGTAAAGAACACCATATCTAAAATCTAGTATCATCTATACTCTTGAAAAAGGTGTAAAAAGCCGAAACACGTGTAGAGTTTTAATAAAATATTTTTGAAAAATTAAAAAGCAAAAAGTTTCTTTATTTTTAATAAACTAAATATATTGTTAATCCAAGTTTTGTTTTAATAAATCCTAACTGATCTCTATATTATTATCGAATGTGCGCTGAGTATAATATAGTCTGCGGTGTTCTGCTAGCTGCTTGGGGATGCTATTTCAGGGTTAGTCATGTCCTTGTTAGGAAAATTAATTCAAATAATAGCGAGTTATCACTTGGTAACAATATTAAATATGCTATTTTTAATAAAAAAATACAACACCATGAATTAGTGGAGCAACTTTATAGATACTGCTGACCCCTAGTATAACATTAAATTAATTTCATGCAGCCTGGATACAAAGCCAAAGATTGTTCAAATTATCCGGAGGATGGGGTAAATATCCGGCTCTTCTACCAATCATATCCCAGGCATATTTGATCGGAAACAGATCGGATGACTTTGGCGACCATGAAAATACCACACCACAACAGCTTATTGTAAGAAGTTTGTTGTATTTCTTGCCACATGAGGATGAGCAAATCATTCTGGAAAATTGGATTACTCAGCTCTTGCAGGTAAGGCAGTACAAAAGGTTCCAACACGCCTGTTATATAATTAGCAGCATTAGAGTTAAACAATGTCTGATGCTATTCCTGGATCCACTTCATTCTCTCATTATACCACGCCAACTAATATGAAGTAAGTGATAGGCATCAAAAACGGTTGGTAAGAATGAAGTCCTAAACTTCCAATTCGGCAATAACTACACCATACCTAAAACTTATGTCCATTGATTTCTTAGAGCTCGCTTTATAGAAAATCTATCTCGTAGGACCAAAGTTCGTAGATGTCGTTCTTCTCGATTCGTGGTTGTACTATGTTCAGTCGGACTTTTACACTAATATTCCAAGATATAGATAATTTAATGAAGTAGACTCTAAAAATGACAAAATAAAGTTTATTTTGCTCTTCAATGTAAAAACAAATGCTGTGGTTAAAAATTTATGTAATAATGAACACAGTTTTCTTCTCATTTAAAACATTATTTTTTCATTACGATCCGATCATTTATTCAAAAGTTATTAAAGTTTTTGTGCTGAAACCCATGGAAAAAGCCTAATTTTGGCGTTCGCGCTTTGTCTCGCGACCCCACAATTTTGATTAATTTTTTTACGCGAAAACGGTTGCATGTAAATTTTCATTAATGACATTTTTTTGTGTATAATTTTGTGTTCTTTAATTTTTACCTCAACGATTTTGTCTGCATTTTGCGTGTTTTAAAAGTTTGACGCTATTTTGTTTGTAGCCTTGAGAGCTATTTTTTTATACTTTTCCACTACCAAAAACTATTTCCGTGCAAAATTTCACGTAAGAATTATTTTATCCCAGCTTGTGCCGTTATTTTTTCACTGGGGACTATTCCGGGCGTTGCTTTGTCGGCTTTCCTAAGGCTACCTTGACTAACATCTTAATACCGTTGCTATATTACAGCCCATATAATTGACAATATCCTTTAAAGAATGCCCTGCTTCTCTCATACCGGTTATTCGGCCTCGTTCAAAGTCACTTAGTTAACCAAAATTGGCACTTTAACGATATGCATTTCTATATATGTATATCATTCAAATGATGACATTAACGTCCAAATTTGTCAATTTTAAATAAAAAGGCACTGGAAATAATCAGCATTTTAAAACAAAAAAATTCAAAAATAAATAACGTTGCAATTTTTTGTTCAAATTCTTAACTACAATGAAACAAAATATCTCTGGAAATGTCAACAAAATTTCTTAACGTATATTTAGCATTTCGTTTTTTATTCAAACCAGTATGAGTTAACTTCATATGCACCTAATTATGCATAAAATGTAAATGAATAATCAGGATGTGTATGGCCAATCTGCCGTTTTAAATCGTTTCCTCCTTCATAAGTTCCAGCACAAATACAACAGCTCATCAGTTTCGAACTATAGGAAAACCTGCTGTAATCCTCACTACAGTTTAACATAAATCCATCATAACAGCTTTGTTGGAGACTACTGGCAGCTGTGGGTTGTCCTGGAAATAAAACAAGTGGTGCTTTAAATGCTGGATTTTAACAAAACTTGGTATTTGAATTAAATATGTTAATAAATCATTTGACATTAAGCATGCTTTTTTAAATTAAATGTCCTCTCATCAAATGAAAAAAAAATATACCAAAGAACTCCTATGTCATTTTGTGAGAATTCCCATTCCCCTAATTTCATTATTTTTAATATTTCGAAAAAATGGTAAATACGAAAGGACTTTTTATGTAGATTTTGAAAATTATATGAGAAAAACAATGAGAACACACAAAATATTTCAGTTATTAATTTTATTTTTTTAAACCCTGCTTATTTTTGCATATTTGAATAGAATGCTTTCGCTCAAAATAGTGATATAGGCATTGATGGATTTATCTCTAATAATAAAAGATATATGAGGGAAATTTTGTATCCTATCCCTGTTAACTGTTATTTCTAACTATTCAAAAAATAATTCATAAAAAAGTTACAAGTTTTTTAAGAACATTTTGAAAATCGTATATATCAAGGCAATCGGAGGTATTTTCAATAAAATGTATTTTCCATTTCCCATATAGCCAGAAATAACAAAGTTAACAGGAGTGGGACTCGCACGAAAGTTTCCATTATATCTCTCTTAGTATTAGATACAGACCCTATATTATTGTGTTCGTGAGAAAGTATTCTACTCAAATATACAGTGTTTAATTATAAAAAAATAAAATTAATAACTGCAGCCATATTGTGTGAGCTCAAAGCTACAATTTGAAAGAAAACATCAAACCAGAGTGATCTAGTTGGGCATTTGAGTGTATTGAATGAACTTCTCAATGACCAAACCCATGGACGTAATATCAGTTAGGGCCGAATTGGCAAAAACTAGGTGGCCAATGCAACCTAGTAAAGTCCCCCGGTGGGAGAAAGAACCGTTCACCTGGTATACAAACGTGGTCAAAGGTGGAGATTGATGGGAATAGAAGTATAGGGCCAAAATATAGGCTCCCAAAAGCATGGGGACTCCTACTATCTTTCAGGCACCTTTATCTGTAGAAACTTTGTTCAGAAAAAAGCTCAAAATGTCAACGCCAAATTTTTTCTTTGGGTCGCATACTTTAATGTTTACTGAGACATAGCCCTATTTGAATTGGTCAGTAAATCCCTCTAAAGTAGACTCCAGGACAAAAACAAACGAAGAAGTTTATAAACTACTAGCACGAAAGCTAAAGAGCTACTGAAGAATACTCTGCAAACTAAGAGCTAAGACCTTAAGAATATGCCTTCTTACAGGTCACTCTTCATTGAGATACCATCTCCAAAAAAAGTGCAAAGCTGAAGACGATATTTCTCGTTTCAATACATTGAGACTGCGGAATATATACTTTCTCTATACAAAGGCTGCGCATAAATCTCAGGATTACCACAAAAGGTCTATCCTGGTCGCGGTAAAGAAAGGCCACGCCAGCCTTAATCATCCACTCGTAATATAATTGAATATAATTTCCTTTCTTTTAGTAGGGTATATGGGAATTAGGCTGAAAAATTAAAATGAAATGAAACGAAAACTAGAAGAAAATTAATAATGTTTTGAAATTTTGGTGACATGCTCAAGATGTAGAAAAAAATTAATAACTAAAAAGTTACCACCGCTAATTAATCCAGTTAGTAGAGAGTTTTGCCCTACAAAAGGTGGGGTAGAAATGATTTTAATATATGTTGTTTAAGTCGGGATCCTGATGAAAAATCCAAGTTTTCGGTCTTGGAGGGGGGGAGAAGCGCGAGCCGCCATTTTGAATAAAAGGTGCAAAAAATTTGTTTCTTGAAAATAACTCCTTAACGGTTGATCCAATGACAAAGTTAAAGGAGACAAAATTCCTTGCATTTTTTGTATCTACAATTTTTTTGTCAGTTTAATATACATGTTGGGGCAATAGTGCGTCCGACTTCGATATGCCGAGTTCTATGATAGTTAGAAACTTGATTTAAAAACATAAATAAACTAGACAAAAAGTCTATAACCGAAAATTGTTTTGGAATATAAAGGGTAATCCAAGAAGATTCTAGAGGGTCAACTCAAAATTTTTTTAAATGGAATGCTATGGATATCAGAACATTTTTTGAAACCTATTTATGACCTGTTTCTACTCCTGTACTATTGACTCTCTCCCAACCACTTGGGTGTAATGTCTTTTTTTGTTGAAATTATGCCATTTACACGAGTATATTAAAAAAATCACTAGTCTCAATTACCGATTTTAAGAAAAGATATGTTAGTACCAGTTATGAGACATCTGCGTGATGACACTTCCCAAACGTATACAGGGTGGATATAAATAATTTTTTAAATTTACAACTATTTGAACTGAATTTTCTGAATTATTTCAAATGGAAACATCCTGTATATTTTTGGACAATGTGATGTAGAATTGAAAAACGAAAATTTTTTTGGCTATGGCCTATGGCTATTTGTAACCATTTTCGATTTATTGAACAATAACTGCAAAATTCAGTAATAAAAATTAAAAATGAGGGTTTTAGAGTTTTTAAAAAATTTAGTTCAAAAAGTTGTGAATTTAAAAATTCTTTTTGGCCACCCTGTATACTTTTAGGAAGTGAAAATGGCTAAGTGTCATCACACAGATCTCTCATAACTAAAACTAATATATTTTTTCTTAAAATCGATAGTTGTGATGGTAGTGATATTTTTAATATGTACGTGCAAATGGTATAATTTTAACAAAAAAAAAAATCATTACGTTAAAGTAGTTGGGAGAATGTCAATAATAATACAGGTGTGAAAGGACGCCACAAAGATGTTTCAAAAATGTTCTAATATACATGGCTTTCATTTAAAAAAATATTACTTGACCCTGTATATTCGAAAACAATTTCCGGTTATAGACTTTTTTGTCTAGTTTACTTATGTTTTTAAATCAAGTTTCTAACTATCATAAAACTCGAGATATCGAAGTCGGACGCACTATTGCCCCACCCCTGTATAACAAATTACAGCGGCGGAAAGATGAACATTTCCAAAAAATCGTCAAACTCCTTTTTTACTATTTTTTTTATTCTTTTTGGCTATTCATTACATAATTATAACAATTTTGCAAACTCAAAGTAAACCCATGTTTACACCACCATTAGGTAGAGTAAATGTCGCGGTTTTTGTTGTGGTATCCACAATAGGAATAATCCAGAGATGTTCCAGTTTCGCGAATATATTATTACTTTTTTTTCCTTTTCGACAGGAGGCGATTTAGATACAATAACATATGCATGCATACTTGCGGATACAGGTCACTGTAAACTGTAAAGCTGATTTCAAATTGATGTAATGTATCTTTCAAATAGATCAGTCGTTAGATTTCTAGTTTCTGTCTACTTTTAGGTAGGATTTGTGTGTGGATCGGGAGATCGGTAGAATTCACTGAAAATCGGTAAGGTTAACAACACTGGTAACTGACCCGGTGTGTGTTAAACCAAGACCACGGGCGCGCGATATGCCGCCGTGTCGGTCTCTTTAGAGAGAGAAAGGGACGCTCTTTTCAATAATTACAAAAGAAAGAAAGGAAGACGAAAGACAGTTTATACCTGCTCTAGGAAATATCTGCCATAAAGAAAACTGAAACAAAGAATGCAACTTGAAACATCCATACATTCACATTAATATTCTGTACTACTAATTTCTGCCTTCGTGGTGGGCGCGGCGGTAATAAAATTTATATGTAACAAGAAATATTCCTCTCATTTGAAATAGATTTCACCATATAATCTTATTGTGGTGTGGAAAAATTATTAAATATGTTTTGAAGGACACAACTACTCAGCGGGCAAATACCCCGACCTGCATTGGATTATACCTTCAAATTATGATAGATCGATTAGCCAATATCATTTGTCAATTCCTAACCAGACATAGACCAGTTTCGAACTTATTTTGTTCTCCTCAGTATGCCATAGGTTATGGACCAGACAAATGATAGTAGACAACCTGCTAGTCATATACTAACTAAGGTAAATTGAGTGGTGGTGAGAGGTATGAAACTTCTCGTATGGTCTAAATGCAACTATCCGACCGACATCATAGACGTCTCTGTGGCGGATAGCGACTTGCGAAGCAAGTACCGAGAGCGGCGACTTCTAGCCCAGGTGGACTAAACTACTGTTATTAAATATGATTTGAAGGAAACAACTACTCAGCAGGCAAATACCCCGACCTGCATTGGATTACACCTTCAAATCATGATAGATCGATAGCCAATATCATTTGTCAATTCCTAACCAGACATAGACCGGTTTCGAACTTATTTGTTCTCCTCAGTATGCCATAGGTTGTGGAACAGACAAATGATAGTGGCCAACCTGCTAGTCATATACTAACTAAGGTAAATTGAGTAGTGGTGAGAGGTATGAAACTTCTCGTATGGTCTAAATGCTACTATCCGACCGACATCATAGATGTCTCTGTGTGGAAAAATGTTAAAAATATTATAGTGTAATTTGTTCTTATAAAATTTACCAATAAAAATGGAGTTTGACGATTTTTTAAAAATTTTCATCTTTCCGCCGCTATAACACATGTTAGACTTACAAAAAAAATGTATGTACAAAAAATGTAAGGAATTTTATCTTCTTTAACTTTGTCCTTGGATCAACTGTTGCTGAGTTATTTTGAAAAAAACCAATTTTTTTGCACCTTTCATTAAAAATGACGGCTCACACTTTCCCTCCCTAGGTGGAATACTTGGATTTATCATCAGGATCCCGACCTAAACAGCATCTATCAAAATGATTTCTACCTCACTTTTTGTAAGGCAAAGATCTTTTTTTGTCTACTGACTGGATTAAAAGGGCGAGTTTTACTCTTATCCCGTAAAAAAGTATATTTTTTCGGATTTTTCCAATCTTTTTAGCAAAACAGTGTCACATTCTCGGACATCAATGCTTGTTGGCCTCGGTTTAACGCCTCGGCCAACAATTGACATCGTCGCGTCGTCCGGAAATGTATTGCTTCTACTACTTTTTAGATACACAATGTACTTACTATTCTCAAAAGCATTTTAATAGCTGAGAGATTTAATTGTGACATGTTAATAACAAACTGATCATATGCATTTGATTTATTGCTATAAAATAATTATTGCAGTAGGCAACAACATTCGAGTTCAGTTTTTTACAATATGATATTAAAATATACTGATTTCTATTTAAATAAAATAATTGCATTTCAAATAGCTAGACAATCCATTACATGCTCTGATAAGGCATGTCGACTATTTTCGGCAGAATAAGTACTACAGTAAATCGTATTTAATTCTACCCCCATTTTGGAAATATGAATATCGCGCCATCAACAATAAATTAAATTAACACCACTAGAAAATAGAGTAGCCATTTATGATTCAGAGTGAGGGATCAGAGTGGAATATATGAAGTCACATAAATTCTGGACCACAGGAAATGGGGAATGCATCCGTTCCTGAAAAGGATCACAGGATTGTGGTTGTCCGGAGTGGCCGGGCTCCCGGACTACCGGGTATTTAACGGTAATCTACACTAACGAAACTTCCCGTCATTTAATGGTCGATCTTCGCAACAGCTCATAGATATTTATTATAGTCGTGATTTTCAATAGTTTAATATGCATTTAAGAGAGACGTTTAGAGAAATTGAAGAAACAGGAATAGCAAGTAGTAAGCAATTAATGAATATTTAAAATATGTCAATTACTCGTTAGCTAGAAATTTTTGGAGTTATGCAAGAGATAGGGCATTTACAATGATTTTTAAATCTCAGTAATTACTCGTAATTGGTTTTAAACGAAAAAGATAGTGAGCGCTTAACGTGGAACACTTCTTGGGGCATTTTAGAGGAAGATATTATATTATTGTTCACAACGTGTGAGCCCAATTGGTCAAAGTATAGTAGAAGAATGTACAGGGTGCTTCCAAAAAGAATGATATATATTCAGAAGCATATTTCTTATGTCAGAATCAGGCAACAAGTTCCTAGGAAGATGGATCTGATAACCCGTCGCTTCTGAGATATAGGGTGATGAAGGGCAATCAGAAGATGAACATTTTTCTATTTTAACAAAACACGGTTTTATGAATTTTCACGATATTTGGCACAATTGATTAAGGGTAATGATTTAATGACTTGGCATACCATTTATTTCATATCTTTTATGGGAGCGGAGAGATAAGTGCCTAGGGATCTTTTATTTGGAAAAAAAACTGTGTGTGGTATTTTCAGAAAACTGAAAGAAAATTGATTAAAAATTACCCCTGTAGTACATAGATAAGATGCAACGTTTTCGAAAAAAATGACAAAATGTGTCTTTGAATTCAATTGGAGACTCAACAGTAACAATTAGATTTTTCTTGTAATCCGTATATCTGCTGCAAAATCAGATATGCTGTTGTCAGGGGCAAATCCTTGCATTTGCGAATTTCTTTACTCAAGATAATATTGAGTAGTGATGAGAGGTGTGTGAAACTTCTCATATGGTCCAAATGCTACTATCCGATCGACAACATAGATGTCTTTGTGGCGGATAGCGACTTGCGAAGCACGTACCAAGAGCGGCGACCTCTAGCCTAGGTGGACTAAATTACTGTTATTAAATATGATTTGAACGAAACAGCTACTCACAGGACAAATACCCCGACCTGCATTTAATTGTACCTTCAAATCATGACAGATCGGTAGCCAATATCACTTATCAATCCCTAACCAAACATAGACCGGTTTCGAACTTATTAGTTCTCCTCAGTATGCCATAGGTTATGGAACAGACAAATGATAGTGGCCAACCTGCTAGTCATATACTGACTAAGATAAATTGAGTAGTGGTGAGAGGTATATTGTTCCGTTCAAAAACTTCACTGTCCGGAATATAATGATAAATAAACACTAACCTCCAAATATCTATCTGGTTCCCAATTGTTTATAATAGAGTATTTTTAGTAGGTGAAGAATTTCTGTTTAACCTTTGGTCGATCTCATATTTATTAAGGAATTATTATGTTTACCATCTAAGTTAATATTATCTTGTACATATTTAAGTTATCCAATATTGTTGTTTATTATTTAAGTACTTTTGTTGTAATAACAGTCCCCAAAGTTAACGCTTTCACACTGAAAGAAAATATTATTAGAAATATGTGTCACATAAAATATGCAATCATTTATTACTTTATTAGATAAACATTCAATATTTACGTCGATATTAATTAAAGTTGGGAACAGCTGTTTATAGTTTTCCTTTCAGAAGGGTTGCGACTGCCTTTGGTTGGTTTGACCTTCAGCTACTATTGTTAAAGTTTTCTGTCTCATAAACTACCCCGCTGTCTAACATTAGGGAGACAACTTATACCGCTCATAGATGGCGTTACGATCAACTTTTGGGGAATAATTAATTTAAATATCATTGTGTAATACATGTGTTATGTAGTACCATTAGACTATTATAGTGGATTTTAATCATTAAATATTATTTGTGATATATTATGAATTTATTTTAGTTACTTTCATATCTTATTTTATAAAGTTTGATTTTTTATATCAAACTAGTTTACCTCCTTGATAGAGACAGGAAGATAAGCCATTTTAATAATCAACTTTGCACCGGCAACACCTCTTGGCAGACAATCGATAACATCAATCAACTTTTGAAATGTTATCTTAATTTACTAGTGTTGTGAACAACCATCAGGTAATACTAATAGTTTTAAATGATTTATTTTTCTTGTAAATTCTCTTCAAGATGTATATTTTTAAGGAAAAGTTAATAATTAATTTTTCTAATTTTTTTTGTGAAGATGTGACACATGTTCTAATAATATGTTTCTATTTATTCCTTTCTTAAATACATAGTCTGAAGCCGGCTAATTAAATGCTAATTAAATGCTAAAAAAAATCCTATATTATTGATCGCTAATATTAATCTGTTAAAGCTAATATAACTCATCGCTAAAATTTTGAATAAAATTCCTAAAATTTATTCATCGTCTAATATAATTCAACGTTAATCTAATATTCATCGTTAATAGTAAATTCATCAGGAATTTCTTTAGTGGATTTATATTTCGCACTCTTCCAATTTCATTTGGATATTTATATTTGCACATTAGCAAATTAAAAAGTCACGATTCTTGGATCCAGAGGATTAGTTCCGTGGATGTTTTATTTGGATGACCAGAACCCATCTGTAACTGTAATGTGATATGCGCTCCACAATTTTGAGTAACGTTTCATTTCATCGGTAGACTATGTATTAAGAAACTAGGTGTCCATACCAGACGAGAAAACGTTAACTTCAAGACTCACGCCACCTTTCCATCACAGGTCAGCCTTCGCTGGGGTGTGGCAAGTTATTTTCTTTTAGATTGTGTTCAGTGAACGAGTTTCACCCACTCTTAATAAATTTTTGTATATATATTTGTTGTCGGTAATTCTAAATTACCATTTTGTGTTGCTGTTGATTTAATAAATACCTAATTTTATTAATTAATTTTATATTCTGTCTCTACCTTAGACAGAAAATCTGTAGGTTCTGAGTTGGGGATGAAAAAGTAATCACTGGTAAAACTGCAGATGGCGCCCTTAATATAAACATATTTTTTATATTACTTATTCATCCTCGCCTACTACTCGTTGATAGAATTATTTGAAGTGAATAATAGTGAACCAAGGTCTCAAGGAAACAAGAAACGCACGGCCCTTGCCTCCCAAAAAAATCAGCTAGCCGCAGGCACAGGAAATTTCTCGCTTTCCTTGCCAATAAGAATAGTTCTTATTGACAGGTAAAGTGAAGGCTTTTCCATAAATACCTGATTTGGTTTCCCTCTTGTATTAAGAGTCATCCTAATACAGGGCGAAACTAAAATCACGGTACCACGGGGGTTCCCCGGTTACATTTGACGACCAACGTAACCAGATGTAACATTTGGCCACAACGTGGTTAAAGGTGTAACAATATGAAACTTCTCATATGGTCCAAATGCTAATAAGTTCGAAACCGGTCTATGTCTGGTTAGGAATTGATAAATGTTATTGGCTACCGATCTATCATGATTTGAAGGTATAATCCAATGCAGGTCGGAGTAATTGCCCGCTGAGTAGTTGTTTCGTTCAAATCATATTTAATAATAGTAGTTTAGTCCACCTGGGCTAGAGGTCGCCGCTCTCGGTACTTGCTTCGCAAGTCGCTATCCGCCACAGAGACATCTATGTTGTCGGTCGGATAGTAGCATTTGGACTATATGAGGAGTTTCACATACCTCTCACCACTGCTCAATTTACCTTAGTCAGTATATGACTAGTAGGTTGACCACTATCATTTGTCTGTGCCATAACCTATGGCATACTGAGAAGAACTAATAAGTTCAAAACCGGTTTATGTCTGGTTAGGAATTGACAAATGATATTGGCTACCGATCTATCATGATTTGAAGGTATAATCCAATGCAGGTCGGGGTATTTGCCCGGTGAGTAGTTGTTTCGTTCAAATTATATTTAATATCAATATAATATTTTAAAGTTGGTCATCTTGATACAAATTTTCACATGTTTCTATTTCTGGTAGTCAGCTTCATATTTTGAGACCAAATCCGAACTAAATATACCCGTTACATAGCTACAAACAGTTTTATGCGATTACCACAGAAGGACATTTCCGACAAATGTACGGTACAGAAATCAATCAATGTTATGCAATTTTGTACTGTAAATAGCATATTTGTCTCAACCATTGATGGCTGGTGAAATTTACTTTATGCCATATCATAATATTGGCATATGGAACCCAAGTATTACTTTAAGGATGACTATCAATAATTAAATGAAAAATTTTTGCATGAAATTCGTTAACATTTGAGAAAAGAAAGTAGGTAGCGTATAGTAGTATAGAGTGGTACACTCAGTATGTAAGGTACACCCAAGGCTAACAAACCCTAATATAACCGACCATTTAGCCCATGTATTTAGTTTACGGAATCTTGGAGCTTCACATAAAAAGTGTAATAATAGTAAGAATACCACTATAAAAAAACGAAACTTTTCTGAAAACAACATGCAGAACTTAATAAATAGCTTACAAGATATGTTTAGACAATTTGTAAAATAATTGCAAATCATTTCATAATCAGGAGGAAATTTTATCAACAAATTTCAAATTTCATTGAAAATTATTTATTTTTTGTAAAGGTATGATATTTTGAAATTGGCACAACGAAAATTTTATATTAAAAAATATGTTGCCAATATTTTATAAATTGTCTAAAAATTATCTGGATGGGCATACCATTTTGCAACTTTTTTTTCAAATTTTAACTGAAGTTCCATTTAATAATACATTTGGGAAACTCTTAGTTGTATATTTTTGTTGGACTCCAAAAATGTGGATATATGAATAATTTATTTGTAAGGATTTTCAAGAAATCAGACAAGCATATATAGAAAGAATCTGGGAAAATATTGTAATAGAGATAAAGAAAAGCGTAGTTAGAACTTCGCTATCATACAACTATAATTGCGTTGATTTAGGAATTTGCAGTTATGCAATTATATTCGAGTTGTTTTTAAGGCTGGAATCGAATACGAATAATTCGAGTATTCGAATATTCGAGTATTCGAATACGAATTATTCTGATGGGAAATTATTCGAATACTAGAATATTCGATTACTCGAATATATTCGAGTATTCGAATATTCGATTATATCTGAGTAAATTTGAATATTAAAATATATTATTAAATTATGTACGAATAGGTATGCAGTATGCATCCAACCAAGATAGGTAGATAGTAGGTATAGGTAGGTACCTATTCTAAAATCCAAATGTATAAATAGACCACATTAGTGGCACATTTTACTCCCAGTCAAACTATTCCATATCTTTCTCGCCTCGACCTTATTCTTACTAAGGCAGGGGTTGAACTTAAATTTTAAATTTTAGAAAACCTGTAAATATTTAACTATTGACTTTTCATGTATTTGTTTTACCTTCACAATCTGCGTCTTTTTTAAAACATTCTAATTTTAGAGCACTTTTATTTTTTTCGAAAAGGAAAAATAGTTATGACACAGAAGTATAATAAACTAGCTCTGTTTTCGTTTTATTTAAGCTTCAATAGTTAAATGTGAATAAAATACTAACTAAATAATTCTGACTCTTAAAGCACATGTACAGGAGACATACCCTATTGTGGGTATGGAAAGCAAATCAAATTGCCTGCTAGTGGTTTACATCACTACTATTATTGTGGTCTATCCAACCAAATACTCAAATAGAGTATTCACTATTCACTAGTATTCAGTGTTATACCTATTAATAATGAATATTCGAGGATCCGGATTATTCGGATACCTATTCGAATAATTCGGATTAATCGACTATTCGAATATTCGAATTATTCGAATATTCGAATATTTTTCGAACGAATATTCGAATACTAAAATCTAGAAAATTCCCAGCCTTAGTTGTTTTACTACTTCTTTACCATGCAACTAAAATTGCGTTTTTACATATTCCTTTTTTCTCTTTTAGAAAACAAAAATTACATCTGGGTCTATGAGATGTGACTTAAGACATTTATCCATGACTATTAAATAATGTATTCACTGCAGTGAATATTGAATTCGTTATTCACTGGTTCTGAAATTTTTCATTAAAATTTCATCTAATATGCCATGACATGTTAGTCAAGGCGCGGAATTGCAATTTGATTTGAAATGTCAAAGTTTGTCAGAATTTTTATTGCGTTATTTTACCAAAAATTGTTATTATTTAATAATCGTGGATAAAGTATGGTAGTCTACTGCATGTAATGGCTATTATGTGGCTATTGTGTGGCCTCGTGGTTGAGTGATAAGGACATTTGCGTCTCACCCTGGAGTTTTGGGTTCAATTCCCGTTCGAGGGCCTAGGATTTTTTCTAAACCAGAGATTATTCCTAGCTTACTCCGACATTGGTTGTGTGTTCATTGTCTCCAAATGTGTAGCTCTTCTCCCATACAAGTTACCTTGAGGTACCTTTAGGATACAGGGTTGTATTACTTGTGGTGTTTAATTCTTTATTCCACGAGTGGCTTACGACACCGCCTACGGCTAGTATCGTAAACTTTACCCTCATAAATAATAGCCGCCATTATATGCTCGCTGAATATTCTACTATTGTATACCAGTATACAATAAGTATTACTACTTTTCTTAACGATGCAAAGAGTAGATGGAAATGACATACTGTTACGCTACTGGACTGTGCAGCCTGAATAGATGGAGCTACAATTATACGAGAAGGGCCAGGAATGTTCAGAAAGGCTCTAGACCGTGCATGGATGTATATAAGATGCGCACGGTGGGTCAAGGAGTCAGTCTTAAGTTGAAAATGAACGAGTAAAGAAGAAATAAGATAGAGACTTATAAATGTTTAATTGTGATTATAGTTAATGCAGTCATTAATTTATTGTTGTCAATTATTAATTAATAAAGTAGTAAGTATTACCTGGATTTTCAGTCAACGAATCTACGATTCGAAGTGTTTGTGGGGATAGCAAACTCGTAACAATTTGGTGTCGGAAGTGGATTGAAGTGGATATTAAGCTACTGACAGTGTTTAAAGACTATTTGTGGACCTAATAATGACTTTAAAGTGGATTTTTGGGAAGTTTCTAGAACACTTGATTTAGAAAGCACTGCAAATACGCGAATGCTACAAACGATAACATGTTGTGGATTTGGAAACAAGACTATAAGGGACTCTTAGAACATTCGATTTCGAAACAACAGAAAATACGTGAATTGTGTCGATGGAAACGTGTTATAGATATAAATAAGATTTATTAGTGCAGATCTGGGAAATATCTAGAATATTCTATTTAAAAATAACAGGAGATACATAAATTGTGTCAACGGGAACGTATTAGACTTAAACAAAACTTAATAGTGACATTTCGTGAAAGCGCTAGAACATTCCATTGTAAAATTAGTGGATATAAGTGAATTTGATGAACACAAAAGTAGTATAGATTCTAAATAAAACTTTCTTGAGCTCTCTCGAGATTTTTCGGGAACATTTTATTATTAAAATAGACGTGATATATACATTTTATGGACATTATAGTGTAAACTTTATTTTGAGCTGATTTACGTGTCGTGAGTTAATGCCAATAACAAAAAGTATGGTGGAGAAACAAACATAGGATTTGCTAGCAGCGTTAGAATGAATGAACGATCAAGAAAGAAAACAAGAAGAGAAAGAGAAACATAGAAAAATGATGGAAAATCAAGAAAGAATGCGAAAAGAAGACAAAGTAGAACAAGAGAGAAGACGACAGAAAGAAAAAGAAGAACAAGAAAGAAGAAGACAGTAAGAAAAAGAAGAGTCAAGAAAAAGCGACTAGAAGAAATGATGGAGGGCCTAGAAATAAGACGGCAGAAGGAAAACGAAAATATGAAGAGAAACGTAGAGGAACAGCAGGCAGCTATTTTCTCACTCACTGAAAAATTTAAAGGAGATGTTCTAGAAAATGTCTGTAAAGTTGAAGGACAAGTTAATGAAGTTAAAGAAAACGTCAGTGAAATTAAAGAAGAGGTCAGTGAAGTTAAGGGAAAAGTCAGTATCATTGAAGGAGACATAGCCTGGCTCAAACAACAATTAAGAGAGAAGGATGACCAGTTGGTAATGTCGTCTGGTACCAGGTTACAACGCCCTTCCTTCGATGATCAAAGTTCATGATCAACATATAAGAGACAGTTCGAGGCAGCTGCACGTTTAAATAATTAGAACGACGAAGAAAAATTACAGCGTTGGTATTAGCAGTGAGGGGCCAAGTATTAGACTTGCTCCAAAATTCCTGCAACACAGCAACAAAAGTTTTAGCATTTTCGAGGCAGCGTGAGAACTAAGATATGGCGAGAAAGCCTCCAGGAGTTCGAGGCTGTTGTGGAGAGATTAGCCTATCCTGATGCACCAATAGAGTTTCAACAACAATTAGCAGTTGGAGTATTTATTGATGGAATAAGACACTAGGAGGTTAGGCGGATTCTTAATTTAGCCAGGCACAAGCGAAATAGTGCGGATCTAGTACGTGCACTTGAAATTGAGTTTGCCTATGAGGATACCACACAATAAAACCAGAGAGTGCGAGATAGATACTAATAATAGTTTGTGGATTATAGTTACGGCAGCCATTAATTTATTGTTGTTAATTAATAAAGTAGTGTGTGTTACCTGGACTTTCAGTCAACGAATCTACGATTTGACGTGTTGGACAACAAACACGTAACAACAGTGTTACTTCTCATAAGCAAATTAACAAAACTATATGAAAGCAAAGTACGTGACAGTATGGTTTTTACAAAAATTTTATAAAATATTATACTTTCATGTTCTAAATTTGTTTTCAGTGCAATTTATTAAAAATGTTTTATTTTATATCATGCCTTGTCTATACATTCTAGATGAAAACTTTTGTTTAGTTGGAAAAACTATACAATTTTTAGAGGATTGAATGATTCGATGTCAGAATAAAAGGTTGATTTGTATATCTTGTTAAAATTAAGAAATATCTTTAATCTTCCCTAGTATTAGCTATAGGGGTACTTGTTTTAACTGATTTTTCAATAATTTGAATTGTTGTTTCTTTACTTCTAGCTTATATTTTGCCTACCAAGAGTCAATAATATACATAAACACTTGGAGACACTTTTGTGTTTTATTGCAAATATTGTATGAAATATTTAATCAATTATAATAGCAAATAAAAATACACGGTTTTTAAATTAAGTTTATAAAATATTAATAGAAGTAACCTTAATGTTGCTGGAAGAGAATTGAACAGGGCAAGTAGAAAATTATTCCGTTTTGTATAACCTAGCCTTTGTTGCAATGTTTGGCAATCCCTTCAGGCGAATCTGCTGTATTCGTAGTTATACTTTCAAGTATAATAATTATTATTTCGGTGTTATTTTGTAATAGAAAAATTGTAGGAAATTATTGATGGTATGATTATTATTCTAAAATCACCAAGTTAATTCAGTTAATTCAAGTTACTATGTTTTTCACTTAATCATTTTGCGTCATTACTCATTTATTAGAGATAGGGTGGTAGTGATAATTTCCAGAGACGACTTTTATGTAGATATAATTTTATATTGTAAACACCTAATGAAACATTCCCAAATAATATAAAATGATAAAACAATCTTACGATGCAATGAATCTGTCTTCTCTATAAAAATGGGAAGAAAATTAAAATTTTTCGTCAGGCATCTGGATGATTTGCAGCTATAAAAAACAATTACTGATCTATGGGGCTGGTTATTGTCGAGTGTCCAATAGCAATTCATGGAGAAATATAGATGGATTGCGTTTCTTGGCTCACATTTACGCCCACTACCCCATTTAAAATGAATACGTCAATAACTTCAAAGTCATTGGAATACACTCTAAATATGTGGCATTTATAAAATGTCTATGTGAATAACACCTAGATATGTAAACAGTGCGGAATTAAAGACAGCGGATGTTAATATTTTTTAAAACATCTCGTTAAATTTTGGAAACGTGTATTAGTTGGCAAAGAAAAATGTTCAGGTGTGATCGGAAGCGACACTAAGAAAAACATATTTACAACAAAGATGTGGCAGTATTAAAATTATTCTCTATCTGAATGACAAACACGTCTGGATTAGGGAGGATGAAATCATCAATGCTTGCGTCTGGAAGATGACAATTGTTTTAGTAGGTGCATTAATACTAGTAACACAATTTTACTCTTGTACTTGCTAATTAAAAATACGTGTGTTGTGGTGTTACGTGTTACATTCACCAATAATTCTAGATTTTACCGAACCCGCCAAAATAACCAGCAAGGTAAGAAGATATATGTTATGTATGAATTTACCACATCAAATTTCACATGTGTCTGGAAGAAGATAACGATATATAGCAAAATTGTAAAAATTGTTTGTAATGCAAATACACAAAGTGTTATATCTTTTTAAATAAGATTTATGACTCGTCTTTTCTTTACCTGATAAAGTACTGGTTAATATATAACCTTCTTATACTACAAATTGGCATTGTTCATCTTTAGATATTTTTTATAACAGGATATAATTAACTTATTTTGAGATAATGTGAAGAAATTACTTGTCACAGATTTACAGGATCACGTCTCTATCCAAAAATATTCAATTTATGTAAAATCCTCATGAGTTTTCAGCTGTTTAAAATTTTATGAAAACACAGATCAAACAGCTTATTACTCAGCTAGATTTATTGACCAGATGTCAGTCAGGAAGTTTGTCAAGAAATTAAAGCGAGCCTTGGCCCTTTGATGATAATTTTCTACACTGTCAGTCTACGAATATAAATAAATAAACCGATATAAATCACCATTAAAAAAAATTCAATTAAAGTGATGTACAGCTTTCAATATTGCAACTATAAGTAAGTAGTTAACAGTGTTACGTTTAACGACAAAAATAAAAATTATTACCTACTTTTTGTGTGTTCATAAATGACAGATCATAAAATATGTGGTTGACCATTATCCTCGACGTTAACATCTTTAATGGGCAATAAGCACATTTAGAACTCTTGATTGTCTTTAATGCGATTTCTATTCGCCTTTCTTTTTTCCTATTCAAGCTTCATTCCAAACAAAGCGATAATAAAATAATTTTAATTTATTTCCAAGTATTTACGTTTTACTACTAAATGTTAAATTCTTGTGTATTTTATTACATAATGTCATCCAACAGTTCTAACTTTGATTTACAAAATAGTAATAAATACTAGAAATAATACGTAAATAGGTACCAATCTAAATCCTCTCAATTTATATAATTGAAGATTAAATAAATTTAACGACTTACCGTCGAAACGTTTTTCTATGTTTGCAACGACAGAATCCTTAAGAAAATGATAGAATGTATTCTTCGTATAGCCTTGGCAGACTATACTAGATTAATACTATTTTTTATTGGAAGGTAGTTGTTATAAAGATGTCAAAAAAATATATTTTTTTATTTAAAAATAGATTGCTAGAAAATTACCATGTCACAGAAGATCAACATATAATCAGTACATGTCTTGATCAAATCAGGATGGTCACTTTACCCAGTGTGATAAATACACATACAAATCTATTAATTTGTCTGAATAATAGTGCAAAAATTGGAATAACAAAAATAAATATCTCAAATATAATTTTGTATTTATAATAGTGGTTCGATTAGTTTGACATTATAGATACACTTATTAGTGAAGATGACAGCAACTAATCATAGAGGTAACATAATAACTATCGGCCACATTACCACTATAATTGATAAATTGATTGATAGTATTTACTCAATTTATTCGTCAAAAAATATAAAACATCCTATTATGAAATTGTAATCCAGTTCACCTAGTACTCATCGAGTTTGTATAAAATATTGATATCAACATGTTAACAACACTGGAACTACGATTGAATTTTACAAACAACGTTAAAATTACCTACTCTACATTATTTTATCTAACGTAAATTAAACTAAATACAATATTATATTTATAGCATATGTAATTATATAGTTTCCTCGTTTAAAAATAATATCACATACAAAAATATATTACAAATTACAACTTACCCTATAAATACAGATAAGACATCCTGAACTTAAAGTCCTGAAAAACTCAATGACACTATAGCTCCAGCATCAAAAGATTACTGATCATCACGACCTAAAATATATAAGACAATTTCGATTAGAGTTCGCCTTATAAATATGGAAATTATTTAATTCTATGGACTAAAGTGTACCTTAATCTTCGAATTTCTAAAAATTAATCGAGATCTTATTTATTAGATCTAGAATCTAACGGATGATCTAAGGTTTTGTCGAATTTAGAACTTTTATATTACATATATAAAATATCACCAAATACCACAAAAACATATTACCGATATAATAAACACTTATTTAGCATAAATTAACAACAATAGATAAAATTTCACATATTATTATATTTTAATCAATCATAAGAACTGCATTAAAATGGATTCTTAATAAAATGTCAAATATCTAATTATAAAAATGATAATTTTGTGATTGGTTGTATTGTTAGTGTTATCACATGATTAGACACCTAGTTTCTGATTGGTTCTGGATGCTGCTTCCGGATTTACAGAGTGGCACGAAAAATTACAGTTTATTTAGTTGGAAAAATTATAATTTTGTAGTGTCCCTCACAATTGTTTTAAAAATAACACCCTTTATTGTTGAAAGAGGACATTGTGATCTAATTTTAACTCCTTTATTGTCTATTAAGAAATTTATATAATGGTAATGAAACTGCGCCCATCTCGGGTGTTCCGAGATCCGTAAACCAAGTCACATAAAACTGATGACAGCAAGAGAAATTTCAGAATCACTAGTCTCTACATGACAGCAGAGTATTAATGATTGAAGTGAACTCCATCTAGGTGTTAATACGCAATGTAATATAAATTAAAATAAAGTATAATAAAAATTCTAACACCAAAGTATACCAACAGAGTGGGTAAACGTTAATTTACAAAATAGTAATAAATACAAGAAATAATACCTAAATAGGTACCAATGTAGAAATATTCTCACTTCTCTTAGTACGATATGAATTTATAAATTATTAAATAGTATGTGTTGGCAAATTGATTTAATCTTTAATAAATAAATTGACAGGATTTCGACTTTGGTGTCTACTATAGTTATTATTTCTAGTATTTATTATTATTTTTATAAATTATTTCCCTCTCTGTTGGAATGCTTTCGTATTTTTATTATACCTTTATGAGTTCTAATTTAAGTTCAGTCTTTCGGACCTATTTTATTTTAGAATAGGAATGATGATTTAGTAGGTGGATTGATTAATGGCGTTCCAGGTATGTAACACCAAATAATTAAATACTGAATTGTGCGAGATATCGCTTTAAACTATTCCCTTTCATACAAAGTATCTGCAAAAAGAAAAATGTGTGATCCTGACTTTGCACCCGTAACCTTAAAAAAAACCTATTCTCCAGTGATTACAATCTCAATATAAATAAAATGTACCTATTTTGTTAATATAAACTTCTCCAATAAAATTTTTTTGATGTCGCAAGTTTTCAAGACAATTTTCTATAAGATAAAAGTAAGACAAATCAACAAAAAAAGCAAAAATCAATTTTTTTTTATCTGTTATAGTAAAAAGATTATTTAGGTATCATGTTCAAGCATGCGTTCATATTCAGTATGTAATTTATTTATTTTCTGACAACAATTGTACATAATATCAAACAATATGAATATCAGTAAAAATGAAAGTAAGATTGTATTTTATCGGTAGACACCCGGTATAAAAATACTGATATCAGTGAAAGCAATAAAATATTTCTAGTGAGCTATGACACTTGACAATTTCACCAGGCTGTATAGGGAGTAGATTTTGGCTACTGCGTGACATGACTGACGATTGTCATTCGCTACAACATCAAAAGGAATAAAATATAGTTTTGCGGCTTAGTATTTCCTCATTCTCGAATAGAATCGTCGTCTAGGGGGGATTATTGAACAAGCTGATTTGTGACTAGATTGAAAATGTGTTTCTATATGAAATTATTGAAGAATGATTTCTTGTTCGATACCGCTACTTGCTTATAAAGCACTGAAACTTTGAATGTCCAAAATCTTGATGAATATCTAAAACTAATACATGGAAATATTTTATAAATGTATATATGGATGAAAAATTATTATTCCTTGCTGGGTAAAAATTGTTTAATTTAATTAAATCAGGGATACCATTTATGTGTTATTGAATGTGTATTCAGAATAGCATGTTTATATTTTTTCAATTCGGCTTGATAATGTAAAGGACATGGAGTATGATTACACTGGAACCCCTTGCTGGACCAAATGAATGAGGTCTTGTGGATGAGTGGTCCTGCTAGATATCACTCCTTAATTACTCTATTGTGAAACAATAACTCCGAGATACCGATGTCCGTAGTTGCGTCGGCGTAGTTGTTTCCATTTTTTAGGTTATATGAACAAAATATTTTTCCTATTCTCTGATATATTTGAAACTTTTAATAATATAATATTTTAAATTTGGCGAGAAAAAGATGTTTTTAATAGCATTGTGATTCTGCATTATTTAGAGATAAATTTATTTGGTACATATTTGTGGCAGGTATTTGAAGAGGTTTTAAATTTTTAAAGAATATTCTAAGACCTAGGAATTTTTCTATTATTAAAAATGATAACGAAACATATTTATTTGTCTTTTTAATTTATTTACCATATATTGTTATATTCTATATCATATTTTCAAATGTACTCTGACTTGTCACATTACAGCTATGTTACTGGGTGCTGGTATCCAATATCCATACTTTATTTTTCTATTAAGCTCATTATTGAAACAAGATAGCTCAGTTGTATTAAAATGATATAACACTTTAATACCTCTGAGCTAATCGATTCAATAATAAGCTTGCTCCGGCATCGAAAGCAGTACCTTCCGGTTATTTAAAATAGACGTAGCTGTACATCAATAAGTATAAATTAATTACATAAAATCTGTCTATCTGTTTGGAGTATCTAAAGAAGATATTGTCTATAGTTATTTATTTGTGGCATCCTATAATGTTTTCTTCTCACCTTCTTTGGGTATCAAGCCACTGTCCTACAAATTATTTAAAAAATTAATAAATAAACCTGTCAGAGAGCTTGTTTTTGAAAAAAATGTTTTTTCTTATCAAGTAATATCTCACACCTAAAAAATATATTAATCTAAAATCGGAAAAAACTTGAATGTCAAATATTTGATTCTGTTCTCAAAATTAGAGCAAAATTTCTTCGATCAAATATTGTGTTTTGCAACAATGTGAAACATGATATATACACAAAAAAACTCTCATGTTTGGATAGGAATGTATGCATTTTTCCTAAACCAGCCTCTGACTGGATCCTTACGTTGTAAAACTGGCTTGAGTCGTGGTGTGTAGTGGTTCAGGCCCCTACAAAATACGATACGGAGAGATGTCACGCGTATTCCCTACAGAGAGGATAGTTTTTAGAAAAATGGCGATTGTTAACTATTCAGCACTACATCTGTTACAGTTTAAGCAGAATATTGCAAGTTTCCCTTGCAGAATTTATAATGGATTTTACCAAGTTTAATTATTATTAGTGCTCGTTGTTGTTGTTGTACCGTTTTTGGGTTTGTGGCGCATTAATAATAACTTCGTTTAGGAAGGATTTCCAAGTAGTTTGCGCGTTAAGTATCCTTGGATGTAAAAATTGTAACTTATTACACATCTGTAAGTTTTTCACACTAGTTTTAGAAATCATGCATAAGTAACAACTTTCTATAACTTGCAGTTGCCGTCCAATCTAAAGCTACTGTTCTGACCACTGGACGGCGGTTGTCATTTTCAACGAGTCCTCGAAGTCGATATTAAATAACTAAATCATTTCATCAGGTTGATAATGGCAATGGTGATGTGTGAGGGAAGCTGACGCCTGGCAAGTAGGCCTCTCAGACGGGTCCCTTTTTACCAGCTCTAGCTATCCCACTAAGCCTTGTGCTTCTCTCTCACCTTCGTCGAATCTTTCCCATCTTCAGATGAAGGTCAGGATGTCACTCATTGTGAGGGGAGCTCATCTCCTCCTTAGATGCGCCTCAGAAATCTTGTGTTTGCCTGCAGGCCCTGATGGTCCTCCAATGCTTCCTCAGTGACTCGTGGGCCCACTCATTGAGAGCCGTTATGACCTGCCTTCTTGTAATGCCTAACATGGGCTCAGGCTCGAGACAGGGTTCCTCGGCTTCAAATCTAGCTAATTCATCAGACTTCTCGTTGCCTGAAACTCCGGTATGTCTCGGGACACACACCAGTCTCACTTGTCTATGCCTGGCAAGCTATTCTAGGGCATCCCCACACACCTAGACGAGAATTAATTGATCTCGTCCAGGGGGGAGCACACCGCTTTTAGAGCAGCCTGGCTATCGGAGCAGATGTATATTATTTGGTCTGCCCCATTCCTAACCTCAGTCTTACCCGCCACCGCTAGGATGCCTGACAGACTGTGATGTATAAACCTAGGACAAAGCTCTCCTGTCCTTCTTTGCCTTCCAGGTATATTCCCGCCCCGGACGACGATCTAGTGGTCACCCGAGATCCATCTGCGTAGCAGACCAGAAGAGCCCAGGGGGAAGTCGATTCTTCCTTCACTCCACTCGTTCCTACTGGGAAGAGTGAGAGTATAATTCCTTTTCAACCTTAGCTGGTCTTTCGCTTTCCTCACCTTTAGGACACAGATGGGGATTTCCCTCTCCGCCAGTCCAGCAATTGCTGCGTGACCTTCAACTCTACCTGAACACTGCTAGCTCCCAGAATCCTGGGAGCTAGTCTCCCTCTTTATATACAAGGGAAGCGTTGGCAGGCCTAGCAGAACGTCCAGAGCAGGTGTCAGTATCGTCCTCTTTGCGCCAGTGATACCTAGGCAGGCTAGCCTCTGGACTTTTGCCAGCTTTCCGGGACGTAATTGCTCTGTTCACGCTCGGCCACCAGACCACAAATCCATACTGGAGCCTCGGCCTGATGACCGCCGTGTATAACCAATATAGGTTTCGTAGATTGAGGCCCCAGTTCCTACCTACCGCTCGATGCAATTGCCAGAAGATTTCATTCCACTTTTTGATAATGTTGTCAATCTGTGGCCCTCATAACAGTTTACTATCTAGGGTCACTACCAGGTAATTAACCTCCTGCGCAAACGCAGGAGGTTTACAATACATGGTTGGTGCCCTAAAATCCTCTATTTTTCTTCATCAGGTTAGTGATGTTTCGTATTTTTAATGCACCTATATGGCATTTTAGGATTCTACTGGATCCTACTGGATTCTACTAGATTTTACCCAGATTTTATCCGGATTCTACCTGGATACTGGTTTGTTCTGGTTATTTGGTTCCTCCTAGAATACCTAGTCTACCCTGGGCCTCTGACGGGCCGTAGATCACAAATAAGCCACCTTTCTAATTTACAGGGTCATTTTACATATTACCATTTGCCGATACTACATATCTATAGTTACAATATAAATGTTATACGTTCATATACAATTTCTTATGTAACTCGCTTAGTTGAAGCGGCCAAACGCCATTTTGCTAAGAATATTTCATTACCCTGGTACGATTACCATATGTATCCCCCCCATTTGTGCACAAACGGTGACCCCATTTCATAATCTTACGTTGCCGGTTGCTGCATACGAAGCGAGAAAGTACCACTAGTGTTTATTATTAAATGTTTAACATTGGATTTTTTACTCAAAGTTACACAATCTACAGATCAGTCATTAAATATTATGGTTATCAACCCACTACGACGAGACTTTTCTTCCAAAATAACCACCCCATACTCACACCCAATTTTCCCAGCTATAATATAGAGAGCTAGCTGAGTGTGTCATACGCTACCTACTGCCTACAAGTGGCACACTATAATAAATCTCTTCTGTTACTACGTTTTTAGAGGTGACCAGCCCAGACCCCTATATTAAACACGTTACGCCTACGAAGCGAAGCGTAAGAACATCCAAATCACGACCGTAACACCTTTTGGCGTGGAGGTTTATTTATCATTTTTTTAAAATAATTTTTGGAACAGTGGCTTAAAACCCAAAGAAGGTGAAAAAAATATCTGAACAAGGTTTATAAAATTAAGATAACAAGTTTATTTTATGAATTTTAAACGAGGAATTTCGATCTTAGATCAATTAATCAATATTTTTAATTAAATATTACTTCACATTTACAGGTATTATTATTAATTTCAAACAGCTGAAATTTCAGTAATTCATCATTTAAGCACTTTGTTGTAAGAAAATTATGTGTTGGCCATAGCAGATATTTGTTCGTGTTATAGTATTCTCCGTTTTAATTGTTAATATGTTTTATTTTGTGAAATACTTAATATCAAAATAATAAATTTTAAGATAAGCTTGTGACTTTAAATATAACACACAAGCAATTTCAGGAAGTTTTACAGATAGAGAAGTGCTAGACAGAGGATTTCAAGAGACCGAGAAAATGTTTATATAAAGAGCGATTTACATACTGTAGGAGCCTGAACTTATTCATGCGAAGAAGAAAAATATATTCTGTAAATAAATACAGATACTTCAAATTTAGATTTCATTTTATATGCGGATAGTTTTCGCTTAACTTATAGATCAATAAATTTTTTCTCAGCTAACAATTATTACGCTAATAAAATTTAAAAGAAAAATTACATCTTACTCTACTAATTTCCATAATTAATGCGTGAAATTATATTTAGTATTTGATATTAATAGAAATGCTGATTTGATTGGTAATTTCACTCTAAGATGCATCAGCTCAGCCTCTCAGTCCCGGCGTCATATTCAATTGTCTATAGCTACACACACACTAGCAATGTTGTGAACAAATATTTATATATGCATTTTCGTACTAATATTTTTAGAATCTTAGAAAAAAGAAAATGTTTTTTTTTTACTACGAAAATCTCATTTTACATTGACCACTCATGAAGTTTCATGCTGTTTTACGAACTGTAAGAGGGAATCCGAGATACCGAAGAAGTTAAATGTCATAATCAGTACTCTGCCATGCTATACACTTCAGACTCAAGAGTCCTCGTCCGCCCCTGTTGGCGTAGGAGTTGTAGTTTATTTCAAACTTCTTTGCAACATAAAAAAACATCGTCTTTTTTGACGATGGTAAAGAGATCAAAGAAGCCGACGTTTTTTATGTTGCAAATAAGTTAGAAATAAACTGTACACGAGGAACGGACGATCTAGGACAAATATTTCTATGAATATTCATCATCGTGTGGGTATTTCTGCGTAATTAACGCAGCTCATCCACTATCCACTTTACTATTCCAAGACACTAAAACATAGGAACAGAAAGCATGTTGCTCCTCCCCGAAAGTTCGGACCAAATCTATTGGAGCCTGTATTAACCAGGAGAGAATTCTTTATTTGGATGCGACATTATTGTACACCCAGGATGTAGGTTTCACTAGCAGTCAGATTTCGCAGGACGCTTCCATCGACGAACTGCACATCCTCAGAGAATTATCCGCATCGTTCTCCCTTGAGATGGACGACTATAAATTAGTCAAACGCGAACACCAATTGCTCGCGTGTATTCTTTGAATTACTTAACAGTGATTTGTAGTTGGCTCACTCCGAAGGCAAATGTATAAGGTCATCCATATAAAACAGATGGATGACTTTATGCCTCCAGTCGCTGGAAGCTCCACATTGATCTTCGCTTGTTTGACGAAATCCAACAAAAAATGGAAGCAGTGAGGTGCAGAAGAGCAGAGAAATCGCCTAAGAAAACTCTTCTCTAAGTGAACAGAAATTGTCAGAGATTACCATTTCTTTTATTACTATATCGCTCATTTTCAGAATATAGTATTCATCGACGGATTTGATATTTGCAAACTCAAAGTAAGTTGTAAATTATCAACTGAAACATGTTTCTCACTGAGACATCGATAATAATTTTGTATAACCTGATTTCTTTTGTAAAATGATTCTAAATCTCTTACTAACCCACACACTGGGATACTTTTAAAATTTTATAATACAGTTTATACACTATCAAGCAGTTTAAAAGGGTATGCTAGTTACAAGGAATAACTTTCTAATTTGTTTATAGTGTCCAATACTATATTATAGTTGTTATAAAAATGAGTATATATGATTGTTAAATAACTACTGAGACTCAGAGATGGGTTGTGATTCACCACGATTCAGTAGTAGTAGCTACTTATTTTACAATTTGAAAATAAATGTTTGATTAATACTATTTTATTAAAATTAAAATAAATTTGAAAATTTGCTTTTAAACAACTATGTCGAAAGTTATTTAAAATTTAAAAAATAATTCTTCTATGTCCTGGTGGACTAACAAAATGATTTAGATGAAATTTATTTTTTGTAAAAATTTTGCAGTCGATCCTTAAAACTCAGAAAATTCTAATAATTTTTGAAACTTTTAAGGCAGCCTAGGAAACTTAGCACTAACCAAATTTTGTTGAATAATTGAATTTTAAATCCAGTGGAGTTTTAATTTTGAAATAAGTTAAATTTTCTAATATGAAACTGAGTTTCGAGAATTTATCTTAACAAACCTAGCCTTTCGAAAAAATTAGTTTGAAAAATGATTCTAAGTATGAAAGTCAATTCTTTACCTTGTCCTCGGAGATCTCAGACGATGATGTTCTTTTGTATAAACTTTTAATTTTTTATTTTCAGACATCCTACTGTAGGAGCCTGCTTGGGTTTTTTTTAAGTTTAATAAATAAAAATACAATGTAGATTTTTACAGTAAAATCTGAAGACTCCTCAAGTCAAAATCACGAATGATAAGAGCTGTCGAGGAAGTACTTCTGGTACTCTGCTGTGAATGTTTTAAAATTACTTTATAGGTGGTGGACGCCGTCATCGTCTTGGATACCAAAAAAAAAACCCAGCCCTGTGCGTGGAGAAATTTCTTAGTGCCTATTTTACAACTTCCGGGGCCCGTGTGAGATCTATTACCTGTGAAACGATACTGGCCTAAGAGCTCTAGATCAGTTGGTGTTTAATATTGAGTTTCGCATCCGGTTTTAAGTTAATCATTTGTCGTTCGCGGAGGGACATCAAGACTGTACGAATGCAAAAAGTGGAATCTTATACTTTTAAAATGAATTTAATATCACGATGCTCTCTTGTTACTGCCAAGAAGTGAATTTTCTTAACTTGTCTGAAATTTTATATTTATAGGGGTTGTGTCGTCATCTCTTGCGATGTTAATATGATGTCATATTTTTGAAAGTGCGTAGTAAAAATAAAATCAACCCCGCTCGAAAGCTACGATATGCCAAAAGCTTCCGATAGGGCTGACTGGCTGTTTAAGTCTCGTATGAATAAATTTAGCGGTTAATGAGACGCTGTGGAAACAGTGATTGTGTCGCCTGAAATTATTATTAGTATTATTTTGTCTGAAACTATTTTACTTTGATATTAATTGTTATTTATTTAATTGACTTTGTAAAATTATTTTTCAGGTGTGTGTGACTAGCATCTTCTAAAATTCATATGATAATAATGCAGAAATTTAGCTTTTACTTTTATGATGGCTTTGGCCACTGATAATTATTTGCTTCTGTTGACCACTGAAATTAAAATTTCGTGGGACAGTAAAATCGTTCAGACCCGTTTGTAATTATTGCTTATGAATGTCTTTATAAGTTTTTGCTATTTTATTGTTTGTAACTGCACCGCGGCGCCCGCGTAGCGCTTTTGCTGCGAAGCGGTTTTTTAATGAATATTAATTATACTATTTCGGCTTTTAAAAATCGGAGAATTGATATAAAAAATTGCGGTTTGAAATTTTTAATATGGTTTTTCATTCTTTATCTAATTTGCAAAAAAAGTGGTTGACATGTGATATTTTGAACCCCTGTAATTTTGGTCTTGGGCATTTTTTGAATGTTTCTAATGGCTGAGGGCGCTCTATGTGATCTAGGGGTTTTTTGATAACATTATTTTTTCCAGTTTATTACATTTTTTGTAAAATTTTGGTTCTACAACAAAGTCATCTATACAATTGCCGAACTCAATCAATGCTGCTTAACTTCACTGATATAATATTGAAAGTTAAAGTAATAACCATACCTCATCCCCCACCACGATTTAACTGAAGCACAAAAGTTTTTACTTCATTACACTAAAATACTTGCGACTATAAAGAACTGCTTCCAACCATGTCTCCCAACATATTAAAATAGGTTATGGTAACAGTGGGATGTCGGGGCAGTCCACAAGAAATTTCTTAATGCAGTAACTGATGAGACAAGTCAAGCCCATGATCAAAATAAAATTACGGTTCTTACTTTACTGGATATGTCTAAGGCATTTTGAGCTTCTGCAAAAAAACTAGAAATTTATGGTATTAGTGGTGACTTAAATTATTGGTTTAGGAACTATCTATATCACAGGTTTCAGGTAATTAAATTAACTGGTACAAACTTATCTCAGGAATTGGAATTGTTATCGGGAGTTCCACAGGGCTCTGTCTTGGGACCTCTCCGTTTTAATATATTTACATCTGATTTGCAGTTTATTCCACAATATTCAAAATTACATTTATATGCTGATGATATCCAGCTATACATAACTCTATCCTTAAATGACGTGTGGCAAAAAAACTGAAAACTTGAATTCGGATCTAAGAAACATCCTAAAATGGTCTCAAAACAACTATCTCCGTATGAATCCAAACAAAAGCCAAATAATTTTAATGGGATCACAGCACAGGGTAAACAGTATAAAAGAACTAAATCTGGTTTTTAAGTTAGGCGAGTCACAGTTAGAAATATGAGATACTGCTAAAAACTTAGGAATCTCGTTTGATTCACAACTATCGTTTACGAACATTGTTTCAAAAATAATCAGTCAGTCTTACTTGAAACTTAGACATCTCCATCAATTCAAAGATTTACTGCAAACGAGGATTAAAGTACAACTTGCAGAAACCTTAGTTTTTTCGATTTTTAACTATGGAGACTGCTTATATGGACCGTGTTTAAATGCAATGGATAAAATGAGACTTCAAGTCATTCAAAACAGTGGTGTAAGATTTGCATGTAAAGTGCCAGTTAGAGAACACATAACTCCCTATTTTAAGGAGTTAAAAATGTTACGACTAGACGAACGTCGATTTCTTCACTACTCTTGCCTATTAAAAAAGATAATTGATACGCAAAATCCCAGTTATCTATATAATAAAATAGAATTTAGACGTAATGCCCATAGCAGAGTTATACGAAACTCTAATGATATCAGAATACCTAGGCATACCATTGCTGCATTCGAAACATCATTTTCATATCTAGTTTCTCATATATATAATCAGCTATCACCACAGACATTTCAGACAAGCCTTGCGTCCTTCAAAGAAAAATTAAAAAATAAATTGCTATGTAATGGTTTGAGTTTTATGGCTATTCAAAAATTCTAATTCTTTATTTGCATTTTGAAATAAAAATTTTAATTAGTACTATGTTAGGGTAAGGTTTATATATCAGTTCTCTGTATCTTATCCTTTTGTATGTTTGTATTATATTGATACTGTACAATAAATTTATTTATTATTATTATTTTTTTTTTCGGAATATCCGATGCCGGTCAGTCCTCCCGTGGCCTCCGACGCCTCACGGGAGTCGCGCCGGCGCATCAACTACAGCCACTCCCCACGTCCCGCAGGGTCAGTGACTGTAGATACCAGAATCGTGTGCCCTAAGCAGACGGAGAGAACCCAGAATAACCGCCTTCTGCATTTGGCCTGCCAGCCACTTGGCTGATTTTTGGCAGGCCGGTATGATCTTCAGTTCCGAGAGCAGCGTAGGCTTTATCCCTCCGAGTTCACCGATTATTAGGACGACCATTTTTACCGAGTAGCCTATGTACAGCACTTGGAGCTCGTACCGGAGATCACGATATTTGGTCCGTTTCTCCTCCTCCTTCAAGGTGATGTTTTTCTCCGCAGGTGCCGAGAACTCGATGACATACATCACCTTGAGTTGATAGTCGAGGAGGACTATGTCAGGCTTGTTGGCTTGGATTAGCCTGACAGTCCGGAACGAGTAGTTCCAGTAAATCCGGCATTTCTCGTTCTCGACAACAGACTCAATATCTCCGGGGACGTAAGGCAGCACTGGTGTCTGGTCTACCCCGTACGAGTGCCTTAGATGGTAGTATAGCATTCGTAAAGCCGCGTTATGTCGGTGGATGTAGGCCGAAATCGCATGTATGGGGCATGCAGAAAGTAAGTGCATGAGCGATTCCGGCGCCTGATGGCAGGTCCTGCAGTTGATATCAGAAACCTCTACACGCCACACGCGGCTACACGCATAATGAATCCCTCGGTCTCCGACTTAAGCTCTGCTGACCTTAGAATGGCGAAGGTCAGCCTGGTCGATAAACCCAGTGTTTCTATGTTCTTGTAGAAGACACCATGCTGGGGTTTATCGACGTGCTGCCGAAACAGATTTTCCTGTTCGGCAGCTCTAATTCGGGCTTTCAGACGATTTGGCTGAAGTTCGGTGACTGACTCAACATCAGCACCTCGCCGGCCTCCTCGCCTGATGTCAAATGCGAGACCGAGTTCATCTGCGGCTCTTTTTGCTGCCTTGAACAATCCTGCTCCCACTCCTATAGTTTTGTGATGTTTTATGAACCGCAAGAGGGGATCTGAGCTCCTGAGTATGTTACATACCATACTCAGTACTACTCTGCCATGCGTGCACACTAGGCTCAAGAGTCCTTGGCCCCCCCGTTGACGTGGGAGGTACACACGAGGAACGGACGATCTAGGATGAATACTTCTGTGAATATTCATCATCTTGCGGGTATCTCTGTCTAATTGGCGCAGCTCATTTACCCTCCACTGTACTACTCCGAAGGAGTAGTGCAGAATCGGAACGGCAAGCATATTAGTTGCAGACACCTTGTTCTTCCCCGAAAGTTCGGATGACCAAATCTTTCGGAGGCGGTGTCTGTACTTGCCGCGGAGAGAATCCTTTATTTGTGTTACATCTTGGATGTGCCTTTGCACACCTAGGTATGTATAGGTCTCTCCGGCATCCAGATGTCTTAGGATGCTTCCGTCTGCGAGCTGCGCATCTTCAGGGAATTCCCCGCATCGTCCTCTCTTGAGGTGGACGATTGCACATTTGTCCAACCCGAACTCCATACCAATTGCCCGCGTATATTCTTCGACCACCCTAAGAGCGTTTTGTAGTTCACGCTCTCCGGAGGCATAAAGTTTAAGGTCATCCATATAAAATAGATGGGTGACCTTATGCCTCCGGTCGCTGGGTGGCCCACTTTGATATCGGCGGGTTTGGCGGAGCCCAACAGACAACGGCAGCAGTGAAATCCAGAAGAGGAGATGACTGAGGGAGTCACCCTGGAGAACTCCTCTCCTAAATGCCACCTGCTCTATCGTGACCCGCTCTGCACCTGATGTTATGGTGAAGCGGGTCTTCCAGAGCGGCAGCAGCTGTTCTATGCATCTCACTAGTGGTGCTGGTACCGCAAGACATTCGAGCAAGTGCTATTATTATTATTATTACTATTATTTGTATGGCATGGACTATACATGTTACATGTATTGAATATGGAAAGTCAACTTTTAGCAACTGGCTAGCTTTAAGCATATACTAGCATAAACACTTGTGAACTAGTTTTGTTGTCTGCGTTAATAGCCACCGTATTCAATGATGTTTCAACTAAATTTTTGTAGTTTTCGTATTTAGGCTCAACTCTTTTACTAGCAAATCAAAATGAAGGCGACGGCGGCGGTCCACCAGTCCACATTTGTCAAAGCATTGCCTATTGTGTCAGCCATTTTGGCTACCACTATCCACATTTTTGTTTGTTTAATGTGTCCCCATTTTTTTTTTAGTACTGCATTCTGAAGGAGGTTAATTTTTGATGTGCAGTCGTCTTTTAGCTAGTTAATGCAATGCAATATTAGTTCGTACGTTTCACATGTACTTAATACGTAATAAAGGTGCATTCCCTTCGGCAACGCCGCTGAATTACTCGGAATTTGGCCCAGTCTATATATTTAAGTTATTTATTACATTGTTTCTTTTGATTTTATAATTTATTTTGTCCCGCTGCTATTGTCACTCTCTGGAAAATTTTCTATCGATAGAATGCACTGTCAGCATGAGGGATATATTCCTACGACATAAACATCATATTACAATTTGCCGATTCTGTCTCAAATACATTTAAACTACTGAGATGACATTGTTGTATTAGACGACTTACTAATTAATTCAAACTAAATTATGAATTAATTAAAAAAGAGTTTTATTTTGCCTTCCATTAATTAGTTTTCATTAGTTTTTGTTAATACAATGATCCTTATATTATACTAAAAAATTTATTTTTTTTTGTTCTTAGACATTAGAAATATGGGGAAAATGATTTCTGCGTAAAAAGGCTTTATACAGATTTATAATTCCGTCTTTATTAATGAAAATAACCATACAAAAAAAGTACCTGAGATGTTATAACCAGCTACCAAAAATACGTTACCAAAAATGTTCTAATCTGAATAATTTGAAACATAAGGAAACGGAAATTAACACCAATTTAGAAGGAAAACGTATCAATTTGCATAATAAAATAATCAACTTAAGCGAAACAAACTGTTAAAAGACATGAAAACGGCTAATAGTATGCAAAATTATTACCTATTAAAAGCGATATGAGTTTTCACGCTTTTTAATGTAATATTTAGTTAAGGGTTGAATTATACCTATTTTTCGGCCAATTTGCATATACACTGAACAGCTTAATTAAAAAATGAGTACAAACATTTACTTATTAATAAAATAACATTTTTCCTTAAATTCCTGGTGACAGATATTTCGCAAAATGCAGGACAATAATTATTAAGAAATAATCGTGTAAGAATTCTTTAACTCATTGTGTTGAAAGCTCATTTCAAATCAACTAAAGTTGTTTTTAAAAGCGATCCAATATTACTTATTATACCACATCAATAGCAGAAAAAATTAAACCAGTATTAGCCCAATACTGAAAAAGATTAGCTCAATACAAAAGTGAACGTTTCATTATATGGAGTCTGATTGAACTGTATTGGGGAGATATATAAAAGTATGTAGTATATTAATCCACAAAAAACTGCATTTTTTTAACACGGTTTGACCTATTGCACCGTTACAAGTAAAATATAACAAAAGCTTTTCAGAAGAAGAACTAAAAATTTCGCTCAGAATTCAAGATATGCTTGGATATTATTCATCTACACCCTAGAAGTCTTCAAGTCCTAAAACAAAATGCAAGAATTAAATCTAAACTGAAACATTGCAAACTGAAAAGGATATAAATACAGTAGAGAGGTATATGTAAGAATTAAAAGGTCCATGGCCATAAACTCCATAATCGTTTTTCCGTCTTAACAAGAAATACAGAAGAAATAATGTTACCTTGCTTAAAAAGTGTAAAGCTTAAAGTGTTCCCGTAATATTCACTATACTGTGGCCTGCGAGGTTTGCAACTTAAAAACCAGCCTTCTGCTGTTTACTGAAGGATTTTCTTAGGCGGCGTTCAACACGTCTTCCTCAATTTGCAACTTTGCATCATTACGGCGACGTCCCCGCAAATGTGCTTGAGTTACAAATGTTTCCAAATCATGAAACGTTGTACTACAGTGCGAAATATTTCATGATTGGGATTGCGACATGCAGGAAACCGTTCATCAGTGGCGGCTGGTGGATTTAGGTTATGCCATATCTCAGTATTGGAGCATGAAAACCCAAGCAATATTTTACGACAGGACTACTAGTACTGAATGAAGAAATTTTGCAGAAAGGAAATTGAAAAAGAATTAAAAAAAAGAGTTACAAAATGCGCAGCTGACCCAGATTACTTCTAGATCATTAGTAAAATATTTGCAAACTATTTTTTTTTTCGTAATTAGAAGGAATATTTATCACCCCGTTTTTTTTTTGGTTTTCGAAAAGTTAGATTTTTTGTAAAGTTATGACATTTTGAAATTTACACAATGAAGAACTTAAATTTCAAATTGTCATAACTTTATAAAAAATCAAAATTTTCGAAAACCAAAAAAAAAACCGGGTGATAAATTTTCCTTCTGATTATGAAAAAAAAATTGTTTGCAAATATTTTATTAATAGCGTTTTTATAACTTTTTTTTCTCAATTTTTTTTTAAATTTTTTCTGCAAAAATTCTTCATTCAGTACCGATAGTCGTGCCTTAAAATATTGTTTGGATTCCATGCTCCAATATTGAGATATGATATAGCCTAAATCCACCAGCCACCACTGCCGTTCAGTATAGGGTCTCTGAGCAGCGACACTATTACTTAACACTTCACCATACACCAGAACCACAGAATCAGAGAGCAGAAGTTCCACCTTACGGAGTTATAAATAAGTAGTTTTTTAGTAGTACTGTGATGTAAAAGCAGTGGGCGCTACTATAGATTTGGCCGACATAGATTACCAGGTAAATAGTGTATGATACCTGTTATTATCGAGTTATATTGAAAATTCACATGTTCAACATCGCGTCGCTGTATCTCGGGGAATCTCGGTAATGCTCTCTGTGGCCGCTTGATCAGAAAAGGACTGGCCCATTAAATTACGAACGAAATCGAAATCTTATGCTCTAATTTTTATTAATATGGCGTTGATTCTATCAATTTTGAAAATTATTTGAATTAAAAATAGAACTTTTATTTGAATAAACTTCGTAGGTTTGGTAATGTGAAGTATGTAAAATAAAATATATATATTTAATTTAATTTCGTAAGTTATTCTAAAATTCTGAAACGCACAATTAATTGTAATTTTATTTTGTAACATTTTCCAAGCTAGGTCACACATTTATTGCCCTCTGATTCACTGTCTACCTATCTATTAGATGACAATAACCTACAACCGCGTCGCCACCTCCAATTGCTACCGTATATGTGACCGCCCCTAATAATAGCACACATTTAGACTGATTCTGTGGTAATAGTAAAATATACAATTAACTATTGAAGCTATTGAATGGCGGGTGACTTGTGCACTTATTTCTAAAATTTAAGTAACTTTTGCAAATTTGTTTAAAAAAAGAAGTTACTGTACTTCTGCCAGAGAAAAGATATGTGTGTTCAATGGATGTGGCAATAGTAGTAGACAAAATGCTGTTATAAACTTTTTTCTTTCCCCAAGGACGATATTTGCGGGGAAAAGTAGTTGAGAATTAGTGGAAATCCTAATATTTTACATTTAACTTATTGTCAACTCACTCATAAACATGTATGTGAAAAGCACTTTTCTGAAAAATGTTTTTTGAATAAAGACAGAAAAAAATTAATAAGAAATGCGCTGCCTACAATATGTGCACAAGATATGGATACTGTTGATGTTATCGTAAGTTTAATATTTTTATTAGTAAAACAATTATAGTACAGGGTGTCTCAATTTTAGTGTCATGTTAATATATACTTTTGCGTATTTTTCTGAGTAATATGAATCCGTAAATAATATTTATATGAAATCGGTTTGTATATACCGGATGGGCCGAAAAAAACCGTACTTTTTATTTTTCTTTGCTAAATTTTTGTTTCTCGGCCGATTTTAACAAACTTGGTGTCAATAATTAACTGATTAAATAGGCTACAAGAACGAAATTTCAAGATGGCCGAAGCACGCCGAAGCGTCAAAATTCAAGTTGGCGGGCGTAATTTTAGTGTAGGCCTTCCATTGTACTCTTTCTTGTTAAATAAAATTTAAAAAAATTACAGAAATAATGACAGATTTCGAAAGATTGACTTTCTACTACATTTTAACACTACGATGAGTTAAATCTGGTCATTGGTTTTGGAGATATAGCTAATTCAAAAATAGCCCACTTGCCATTTTCATTCAGATTTCATTAGTGCCTACCAAGTAATTACAGATTTCTGGTGAAATATTCTCTACCAACTCATTATGTTATTTACCTTGATAAGATTTTTTTATAAATTATTTATCTATTCATATTGTTGATATTTAAGATGTGGTAGCATAGGCAATAGAAATACCTACTAGTAGAATGTGACTTTCGTATTTTGACATGTCGATAATTTGTCCACAGTTTCCTAGAGCCGATTATATTGCCTACCAAGTTCTTTGAAATCGGTTGAGAAATAAAGTTTTTTGAATTTGCTATATCTCCACAACCAACGAACCGATTTAAATCGTCGTAGTCTTAAAATGTTCGAATTTTGTCATTACTTTGGCCATTTTGACAACTTTTAATTTAAAAAAAATGAACCCTAAACGAAACCTAAGAAATTCAAATACGTCTGCCCTGTTGAATTTTGATGTTTCTTCCATTTTGAAATTATATCATTTATATGCCGTGTATATTAAAAAAATCACTACAGTCTCAATTATCGATTTTAAGAAAAAATATGTTAGTACTAGTTATGAGACATTTGTGTGATAACACTCAGTCATTTTCACTTCTTAAAATTATACAGGGTGGCCAAAATGGATTTTTAAATTTATAACTAATTGAACTGAATTTTTTCAATTTTTTCAAATGGAACATCCTATATATTTTTTGGACAATGTGATGTAAAATTGAAAAACGAACATTTGTTGTATGTACATCCCTATGGTTATTTGTAACCAAATGAGGTTTCTACTGTTCATAAAATTGCCGGAGTGATACTTCTAAAAGCATTTATTATCCTTTCCTTCAAATTTTGGATTATTGTTGGTGTGATGTTTTTATGGGAATCATGTAAAACGCTTATTATAATACCCTCTTTTGAATTATTTGAAAAAAAAACCTTAATTTTAATTTTTATTGCTGAATTTTGCAGTTATTGTTCAATAAATTGAAAATGGTCACAAATAGCCATAGGAAAGCACGTATAAAAAATGTTCGTTTTTCAATCCCACATCACATCGTCCAAAAATATGTTCCATTTGAAAAAATTGAGAAAATTCAGTTCAAGTTGTAAATTTAAAAATCCTTTTTGGCCACCCTGTATACTTTTAGGAAGTGAAAATGACTAAGTGTCATCATACAGATGTCTCATAACTGGTACTAATATATTTCTTCTTAAAATCGGTAGTTGTGACTGTAGTGATATTTTTAATATACACGTGTAAATGGTATAATTTCAACAAAAAAAATCATAAAAGTTTGTTTAGCATATTTTACCAGCTGATTTTTGTGTGCAAAGGTTTATATCACAATGCTGACTTAATTTATTAAAATAATGGCACATACAATGTATTGGTGATTTTAGCAACATATTGGTATTGGTTCGTTGTGTAAAATGTGGGATTTTGTCGAGAATGCATTGTTGGAGTGAAAAAATTAATTTGTGAAAGAATTTGAGGAGCTATACATGGCACTTCATTTAACGCCCTGTACATCTGAAACAGAACGAAATACGATGTATGTTTATTTGAAACTTTTTTTCTTAAAATGGGGTCTTCTCTCGATTGTCGAAATCTTGGTACTTAAAAGAGGACACCCTGTATATTATTATGTGGATAGAGAATGAACACATACATTGCACCAAAACCCTAAGAAATATAAACATACAACTTTTCGGCAGTTGTTCTCAGTTAACAGAAAAGTACGTTTCTTCGTCCACGACATCTTAATAACCGATACAACGCATTGCATCGGACGCTGCAAGTACACCAAGGACTTCCTGGTCGCGTTCACAGCTTCCGTCGCTTTAACTGCGTTTACCCACCATTTACCACGCCACCGGCCGCTATCGCCGTCCACCTAGGACACCGCGTAAATAAGCTAACCACTTGTATATCAACTTTTTAAGACATTGATGAACGGTTTCGAGGTTATAAGCGAATGACGAAATTTGTTTGCCTTCCATCCCCGAAGAACTCTTTAAAATAAAAAAAGTACCATGGGTCTTGTATTTCTCTGTTCTGTACACTTACATTTCCATCCCACCTTCTGGGATGCCGTGTATAATTAATTTTAAATAACTTAGGTATCACAATTTGAAGAAACTACTCGTATGATAACTATAGATTATTAGAGACTTGGATATCACACCCTTCTTTCAAAAAAAAAAATGCATGAAAATTGTTATGAAGGTAAATTCATTAAACATAATAATATATTCTTCTAGGATTTAATGGACCTCCTTTAAGTATAAGTTTGAAATAAACTTAACACTTATTGAACAGTTCATAAGCAATATTCAGTAGCTATTTTAATGATTCAAATATGCTTGGTCTCTTGGTTTTCGAGTCCATTTACCGTTTAAACCCCCCAATCTCTTGTCAATCATTAGTAATTTTTGATCATTTGGAATTGCTAATCAATTTGAAAATATTTTTGTCAATTGAAGAATTTCGATACCTTTGCACCATTTAGAAGTTATTTTGCATTTCATTCAAAAACATAAGTTAAAAAGTTCACACTAATAAGGTCCACTCGAAAAGAACCTGTGTCAGATAAAATTAATTATTTTCAGATAATTAAGTAATTTGATGCATATATATATATCTGATTTCATTAAAATACCTGAATACATCCTGAAACGATGTTCTTTATGTTCTCTACGGTCATTTTCAAACCAGTCATATTTAGATTCTGTTGTTTTTAAGATAGCTTTTTTCATTATTCCAACTCGTAGAAAGGATTCTTGTTTTTTTTACCCTCAAGGATTTCTGCAAAAGTTAATAATTGAATTTTTATAACACTATACAATGTTTCTGATAGATAAACTACGTTGAAATCGTTTGTATATTCATGAGTAAAACCTAATCTATATCTGATTTCATTAAAATCCCTGGATATATCCTGAAGCGATTGTTTGCAATTTTCGTAATTATTTTTTTAATATATTTAAAGACTACGTAACCTGCAAACAAATGTAATAGAGCAATCTTCTAAAGTGGTAAATTTTCATCAATTATTTCATCTTTAGTTTCCAGACATTTTCTCTGAGTCTTTAAGATATCGTCCACGGTTACAAGAATTGAAATATCATTTTCAGTTTGACAATTGCCTTTTGTAAAAGAAGATGATATATTTTGGCGCCGCTGACGAAAAATATGAAGTATACCTTAATTTTACATAAAAAATATACTATTATTTAATGTTGCTAAAATACACTTTTTTCGAGTTATTTGAGATTAAAGATGGCAAGTCATATTCAATGAACAACAAACGATGAATGCATTTTTTTGATTTCCAATTAATTTGGTTTTACATTACATTAACAAAATTAATAACAGTCATGTAATCTTAACGCTACTAGTGATTATCTACGTTAGATGATTAAAATGTGTTAAAAAAACTTAAATTTTAACACTCAGTATTTCAGTAACTGTTCACATTAGGATGTATGTTTATTAAGCAAACTTTGCTTATTCTTTGAAGTACTACCTGCCTTAGAAACACGTACATATATACTCATACTCACACCCCCAGCACACCTCCACACACCCCTGGGTAATAATGTTAACAATTGACAACTAATAAAATTGTATATAATGTAATATTAACCAAAACATATTTTTATTATTTCCCGTATTCTATCTTTATTCTTAGGTTGTCCATTTTATCATATGTATATTTTGCTGAAAATAAAAAGTTCTTTGATCATTAAACTACATTTTATTTTTTGTTTTAATTATTTCAGATTGTCGTGTAATAATTATAACATGATTATAAATTTTTTATTAATACGCTTAATTTAATCAAGCTAACATTTTATAAATATGTATTTGGCGTACTTAAATTGGCAATTAAATTTATATTAGTAAACTCTTTTTAGTGAAATATAATTTGTCAATCAATAATTTCGTATAACAAGAACAATAGTGATAATAGTATTCAAATGCATTTGATTAATTCGTTTGAAAATTTAATAAACAGTTTATTTAAATTTTCGAAAGCCAACTCTGCAATAGCATTAGCAAAGTTAAAAGCTTGGATACTGTAAATCGAAGTTAACGGCGCGGCGACCATGAAAGTGACTGTCCGTCTTACATACACAGGAAATAACTTTTGATGTATTGCAATTGCTTCCACTCGATACCTCACTCGAAACTATATTCTCTTTAACTGATTCTGTGATTATATGCGATATTCTACATGCCAGCGACGTCTGTAGCCGTAATTTTTAATTAAAATAGTATAACATAGGATGGAACTTCTGGTCTCTATTCTGTGACCAGAACATAACAGTTTTTTCACTTAATATAAAAGTCATTTTATTTCTTTTCATTCACGTTTAACTCTGAATTATTCCCAACATAAGATCAACAAACCGGTAATATCAACAAAGTTTCAATCATTGAAAAGAAGTACACGTAGTTATGCAATTGCATAATTATGCATATAATACTTCCTGCTGCATAAGAAGTTTTGTCATTGATTTCAATTAATTAAATTTTAACATACAAATTCGTAATACACCATAGGCGAGTATGGTTTTTACCTTTCAAACTTTAAGATTTTTGTTTTCGAAACCTAGCGCACGGATTTTTTATATTTTGGGACAGTTGTTAGTATATTCAGCCCTATTAGGGTTTTTTCGTCGGTTTATTTTTGAGCTGACGAGAAATAAAAATTTCAAAACATAAGTTCTGAGTTGCAACGTTATTTCTCTTCCTGGGGATAGACATTAGTCTCTGCTTTCTTGAACCCGGTTATCTCTTCCTTTGTTTTATTATACGATGTATCCCTGGTATAGTAATTTATACATGAAATGTATATTGCAACAGCTGCATAAAACCAAATGAAGGTAATAATTCATTCTTTGCAAAAAACAAATCCATAGTGGCCAAGTTATAACGATATTAAAACACGCAAAACTACTCAGAATTCAGCATTTACAAATTAGAACATTGCTTTTGTGGGTAAGAAGTGTAATTTGTTACTTCTAGTTTGACTTGACTGCCAAATTGTTCAAATATATTGTCAGAAATAAATGTATGATAAGGGTTTCATGATAAAATGTAATAAAGTGAGGTTTATTAGTATCATTCACTGTGGATTTGTCTATTTTCTTTTTTTGTGAAATTATGTAAATCACTTCGCGGACAAGAGTAACTGTTTTTATAATTTTCAATTACAGCTCAGTAGCGCAGTGCGCCAGAGCGTTAAGTGACAAATGTAGCTGGTTTACTACCTATCGACTCCCAGGTTCAAATCCCGGTTTGACTCTGACAAAGTCAAACGGATTGGTGTATGTCCGCGTTTTCTCAACTGCGTAACTCCCGTCCGTGCAGCTACAGGTTTGGTTAAAAAGGAGATGTTACGTTTCGCATGTAGGTATTGTAACGTTATTTTAAAGCACTGCACCACAGCCCATTGTCGGGGGCACTGTGGGCACGGGTCAGATCTGAGATCTCCTTTTTTGGTCATGTAACTCCACCATCCTCAAGACGAAGTTTTGAGGGTAAACAAAATAGGGTTGACTCCTTTTCCCAAGTTCCGTGTCTTCTTGAGTTTCCATATTTCTTATTGCTTTGGTACAACAATTTTTTTTCTTTGCATATCTAAAAACTAGTAAGTACTAATATGAGAATAATGATAATAAAGTATATTGGGGTTGCCAATAATAGACTTCTGCTTTGCTGAGTTAATTTTATTAATTAAAAGTTCCTTTTGATTGTTTTTTAATGTGATTAAATGGTCTGGACCAATATTTTTTTTAATTCAAGCTATTCATATGCAATATTTTGTTTGATAGCTTGGATTTTAATTTCTGGCAAAAGCAAAGGTTGACTTTTCGTTGTTAATAATATTATGCCAACTATATTGGGCGCCAGCCGATAAAAATCGACGAGGGGAAGAGGAAACAACACAAAATGAACAAAATAGTAACTAAATAATATGTCAATAGAAAAATTTTAGTTACTACTAAATGAGTTAGTGTATAACACCCTGAATATAATAAGTATGTAAAAATGTGTAAATTTAGTTTCTAATAAATGTAAGTAGTTTATATAGCACCTTTTGTAATAAATATAAATAAATGTATAGTTAAATATAAATAACAAAAAGAAATTCAAAAAGTTAAATATAAATAACAAAAAGAAATTCAAAATTATCAGCCATTCAAGTAGATAGTGACACTGACGTATTATCAGCTGATTATGGCGATTAAAATTTCGGGATAATGCACATTATAACTAGAGGTAGATATAAAAATCACCAACTAACAAATACAACTAGTGATGGGCATAATCGAATTATTTCAATGATCGGAAAGTCGGTATTCGTTTATTTCAATAATCGAATGATCACTCAAATGGTTCTAGGAGATATAAGAGCCGAGAACTGAAAACGATGTGCAATGGTGGGATCTCGAGGATTCGAAAGATTTACTTTTTATTTTACTTTACACAGTCACTTGACTCACACTTTAATGCATAAACCTTATCATTTGTTGCCAATAATTTGTTATTTTATTATTACTAAATAGTAGTTTTTAGAATTCTCCTTAATTTTGTATTTTTATTAATTTTATTTATATATTCATAATATAGTCTATTTTTATTTTGCGATTCTGTAATGTTTTTCATTTCTGCATTCTGACCTGTTCCTATCCTAATTCTATCAAGTGAACCATCGCGTCACTGAGTCGCTATACAGTGCTACACGCACACGCAATGGCGTAACAGGCAACCAACGATAATTTATTATTTTAAACTTTAGTACATGGCTGCAATTGTCTCAGCATATAACGAAAACTGTCCACTGAAGACAAAAAAGGACAATAGAGGCACGTCTTGGTGGTACAAAAATTTTGATAAAATGTGAAAAGAAGTTCGACGTCTCTTTAATCGAGCTAAAGCTTCGGGAAACTGGGACCAATATAGATCCGCTCTAACGGATTATAACAAAGAAATAAGGAAAGCAAAAAGGGGATCTTGGAGTAAATTCTGTGAGAGTATAACTGACCTACCTCACAGTACTATAATCCACAAGATTCTTTCCAGAGAGCCGACGAGGGAATTCGGTTCGTTAAGGCGACCGGATGGCTCATATACGGACTCGGGAAAGGAAACCCTACAGCTCCTAGCACAAAACCACTTCCCAAGGTGCTTGAATGTGCATGACCAATAGCCGATTAAGCGACCTGATAAAAATGATTGGCTGTCGGCTAAAAATGTGATCACAATACCGGCAATTGAGTGGGCCATCAGATCATTCCAACCATTCAATTCGCCAGGAGAGGACGGAGTTTTTTCAGCTCTACTACAAAATGGACTGAAAATGTTGCTCCCATTCCTCATTAAACTATTCAGAGCTAGTCTGGTATGGAACTATATCTCATCCAGTTGGTTGACAGTTAAGGTAGTATATATACCAAAAATGGGTAGGAAAGAACCAAGTCCTAAATCGCTTAGACCAATTAGCCTGACATCTTTTCTGTTGAAAGGCCTGGAGAAGGTGCTGGATGGATATATCAAGGGGAACATCTTGAATTATCACCCCTTCAATATCCATCAGTATCCCTATCAGACAGGAAAATCACCAGAACTAGCACTCAATAACCTAGTCGAGAAGATCCAATCCCTTCAAATAAAGCAAATTGCGGTGGGAGCCTTTCTCGACATTGAGGGAGCATTTAATATTGCACTGCCCGACTCCTTATATGCAGCAGTGGCTGCCAGGGGAATTGAGCCTATCATAGGCAACTGGATTTGTGCTATGCTATCAAACACAACCATAACAATGTCTCTAAAGGGAAAAACAATTAGGTTTAGATCCACGAGAGAGTGCCCGCAGGGTGGGTTTCTCTCTCCCCTTTTGTGGTCACTTCTTGTGGATGACCTACTGGCTATTCTCACACTGTGGGAGGTTGAGGTTCTAGCATATGCAGATGATCTAGTCATACTAGTCAGAGGAAAATCTGAAGGAGTAATATCAAATACCCTTCAAGAGACACTGGATGCAGTGAGTAACTGGTGTGACAGGGAACAAATGTCTGTAAACCCTCAAAAAACAGTAATAGTACCATTCACCCGGAAAAGGAAGCTGGAGGGCTGAAGACCTCCCACCTTAATGGGTGAAACTATTCCATTTGCGGAGGAGGTGAAATATCTAGGAATCACTCTGGATAGACTACTTAATTGGAACTCCCATCTGGAAAAGGTAATCCACAAAGCAAAGCTGTCCTTATGGACATGCCGTCGTATTTGTGGCAAATCCTGGGGCATGGGTCCCCAACAAATTTATTGGATCTATATCACGGTCATCAGACCAATGATAACATACGGATCCATTGTTTGGTGGCCGAAAGGATCACAACGGATGGCCAAATCCAAACTCTCTGGACTGCAGAGATTAGCATGCATGACTGTAATGGGAGCAATTAGCACCACACCGTCAGCTGCAATGGAAATCCTCCTGGATTTACTCCCCCTTCATATGTATCTGGAGAGAGAGGCCAGGTGGGCAACCTACAGACTGCAACAAGCGGCCATTAATATGCCGCAGACTAGTATCATGGAGCGGAACAGGTTGCTGGATGACATAGAGAATCACAGCATCCTGGGAATGCCCTCGGATACTATGCCTACCATGACCAACTACGAGCTGACCTTCAACATCCTTTCTCCAGAAAGAGAAGAAAGAGGTGAGTGGGATCGGAATAAAACCGACCTACTGAAGGCAAACAGTTGCTGGTTTACAGACGGCTCCAAAACTCCCGAGGGAACAGTAGCCGGAGTACATAGCTACAGATCAAGGGTAAGGATATTCTCAAGCCTAGGTACTCATGCAACTGTTTTTCAGGCTGAGGTTCATGCAATTGAACTATGTGTACGAAGGCTGGAATATATGCATCTTACACGCAGATCAATAAAAATTTTCTCAGATAGCCAAGCAGCTATAAAAGCTCTTGGCTCCTACCGGTGTAACTCCAAAAAGGTATGAAATTGTCAAATAGCTCTAAATCATTTGAGCAAAACCAACAAAGTGACTCTGGTCTGGATACCATGCCACTCTGGTATGGAAGGTACTCGAGATATCGAGTTCCGACGCACTATTGCCCCAACCTGTATATTGATAAATATAATATAAAAATAAATATCAGGATTCACATAAGTTAACAAGGTTAGGAACACTAATATCTTATATGAATTTCAAATGTAAGTAAATTTAGAGATAATTTAACTATCTTTACTTGTTTCTGCGCCCTAAGTGAAGTCTTCTCAACAAAATTAAACTGTTAAATCCAGTTTGTTTTATTTTTCTTTCCTCATAAAAAGGTTTCTTGTATTTATATGTGGTTTGTAATACATTTCAATTTGTTGTTTCAGAGTAGTTACTAAAATTAAGTACCATTTTATATTGTTTTACATGATTTTATAAACTTTTATAAGTATAGACACTCTTTATACATATTTGTGTGTACTAATGTAATAAATCGATATATTTACTAGTGACAACCTCATACATTTCAGAAAACCACAAAATTATTATTTCTGTTTATGACCACCAAAGTGCGTCGGCTTAGATGCAAGTTCCAATAGTCAAGAGTAATACAACAAGACCTTGATAAATAGTCGGCTATTATATTGTCATCATTTTTTCGAGAGTGCGATGGTGTCAATTTTGATACCACATTTGGCGTTAATAATTTCACTAAAGCCCGAGAGCTTTAGCTCGAGGGCTCTGGTCTTTGATTATTAACGCCAAATGTGGTGGAGTCAAGTTGAACAGCACTTGAGAAAAATTGCAACAGTATAATGGCCGCTAGTTAATCAAAGTCGAGTTATATTTTGTTAGATTATTCCTTAAATGTTAATAATAATTAGAGACGTATTCAAGGGGGTACTTAAATCTATTTGATTGTCTATGGTATCATTTGAAACGTTACTAAATCGGTTCATTGAAAACTATTTAATTAATGTGACGTTTGTAAATATTTATACCTGACACCTGACATGACGTTCTAAATTAAAATATCCAGTGACTATTTGAGGTGGTGGTCAAATAATCGCTAATATTTCTCGTTACCATGTGGAATTCAAATATATTTGTCGTTGCTACGGAATTTAAAATATTGTGATTGGTTAAAAATTACAAATTGACATAATGTAATAAATAATCACCAATAATTCCAAATTTAGGTGAAGAAATATTAAAATATATAATTTATTTTTTGAAAACGTAAAGTATAATTACTCTTTCCGCTGGTAGTATATCATTAGAACTACCGTGGGCCACTCTCACAAAAACAACACGAATATATTTTTTTTATAAAAAATCATTTTCTGGAAACTTTTATTATAAGAAAAAGTGGCATGAAAAAAAGTATTGTCACGTGTTTGCTATCCACACACACACCTCTACTCGTAGATTCGTTGATTGAACGTCCAGGTAACACTTACTCACTACTTTATTTACTAATTAACAATAATTAACAACAATAGATTAATTACTGTCTTAACTATAATCACACTTGAACACTTATAAGTCTCTTTCTTATTTCTTCTTTACTCGTTCAAGTTCAATTTAAGACTGAGACTCGGCCCACCGTGTGTCTTATTTATACATCCAATCATATGGTCTAGAGTATTCCAGAATATTCCCGGCCGTTCGCATACAATTCCAGTCTCATCTAACCAGTCTACACAGTCCAGTGGCGTAACAGTATAATATAACAATTATTTCAGAAATTTCAGCTATACTTAAATTATCTGGAGGAAGGAATATACAGGGTAATTTAGTTTTAACCAGCATAACTTTGAAAATTGATAGAACTTGTCAAAATAATATGGGTGTTTCATATAAAAATAAAGGACCTAACATTTACTATTAATGAACTACAGTGTGTTAAACATTTAATTTTTTTACAGTTTTTCTTACTTAACTTCCGAACAAAGAAAAATATCAACTTAGCTAGATATACTGGGTGATTGTCTTTTCTGTACCATAGACAATTTTATCACGCATTCTTTTTGTCATTACGCCACTGATTATTATTAATAAGCTAACTGAAACCGCTGCTCTTACCAAATATACTTTATTCTTAAAAGATTTCAATAACTGGCAAAGTTATGGAGCAAAATTTAATTTTTTGCACAAAACTGTTGCGGATTATAGGTAAATAAATAATTAAGCTACAAATGCTACTAATAGTTACTAAATTTATGAATGATTCGTTATATCAGAGGAGAATAATGAAATATCTGTTAAAATCTTCACCACGAGGATAATATAGATTGGTACATTCTCACACCAACTCAGTTTTGTGGAAGCTTAATATTTTTAAAACGTCACAGTTTTTGATACTTTGCCTCTTCTCAAAGTTTTCAAATAATATTTAGCTCCGAATGTCTGAAAAAATTTTACATTACCGTGCGGTTATTGGCAATTAAAGTCTTATTCAAAATTCATTTCTGGATTTGTGTTCTGTGGAATTTTTATACTTATTTATACCTACTCCTCGCAACATTTGAATTTTAATAATTTAGTGGAAATAATAACAATGCTATCAATTTTTCTGATACGATCTGTCAAATAAATTGTCGGTTAGCAAGTGTCACATAATTTTCAACTTTTAACTTGTTTTCTAACTAATAATGCCTAAATATTGTGCTAACATGGAATATGTCAATATTCACTTTGTTTATGGTTTTTGTACCAGTAACTCAGCGGCAGCTGTCCTGGAATATCAAAGACATTTCTTTAACAGGAGAGTTCTGCATAGAGAAAATTTTATTGAAACACCGTCATTTTTGAGAGATGGATTTACATCGTGATAATGAACTAAATGAAAATCAAAAAAATAGAAGAAATTATTAAATGCTTCTTGACATGTTCAATAATTCTTCTGGTATAAGTATAAGAACGATAGCTCAACAAGCTCGTGTATTTCAATTAAAAGTATTTAGAGTTCTGAAAAAGGATCGAAGAAAAGCATATCACTTGAAGCCTTTTCAAGGATTACTTCCAACTGATATCGAGTAACAAATCAATTTTTATCGGTAGATTGTAAATTCGATGACTGCGAATCCAAACTATTTACAAAATATTTTATGGACATGTGAGGCAAACATTTCGTAGTAAATTACTATAATTTACACGTTTGGGTACATGAAAATCCTTGCACATTGGAACCTTCATCTTTTCAAAACGAGTTCAGTGGTAATGTGCGGGCGGGCATTATTCACAGCACACTTTGCTGACCTCATATTTTACCTCCTCATTTTAATCTGCATTGTTCTATCAATTTCTTGTGGATCATTTGTATAAATTATTGGAAGATGCTCCTTCTGCCGTGCGCTTAGGAGCCTGTATACAAATAAAGGGTGCTCTAGCTCATTATGCATTCCATTAGTGAATGGCTTAATATAAAATACCCACAGCGCTGGATTGGTAGAACTAACAACGCCAACGTTCAAGATTGGCTACCCGACAAGTCCTGTACATTGGCCAACAAGATAACCAGACTTGAAGGTCAGATAATTTTAGACAGATTTCGGTAAAGTCCAAAATGTAATCAGCGATGTGTGATTAAATTTTATGAGAACAATTTCGGCAGTATTTCGGCCCATATATTTTGTGTTTTATTGTTCTTCCAAAGTAAAGCTTTATTAAATAACAAATAAGATAATGAGTTGAAAATAAAAGTCACGTTATTTAATTTTTCATGACTTCTAAAATTTTTAACTCAAATTAGTTTTCAATGAGCAATTTTCATTTTAGAATTGAATGTAGGCTATAAAAAATGTAAAATTTTCACGTATTCATTGACAGATGGACAAAAATAAGGACACCAAACTCCATTTTTCCACAAATGAAGATCAACAAATCAAATAATCATGACACAAGTCAAATAAATACAAAGAAAATAGTTTTCAACTTATTTTCTTTTATATTTGGCAGTACACCTAAATTATTTATTTAAGTTTTAGCATGTTTTTTATTTAATTTTCACGACGGAAGTTCCTGTATTTCACTTGACACATACTAACAACATCAAGCAAGACATTAAAGAAATAATCAGCTTTGTAGGTCGATCGATCAGATTTAGGGTGGTTTATCACATTACTTGTGCCGGTAAATCTTTTTAGAGCAGTAACTTTATGACTTGTGGAAAAGGGTGCAATAAAACATATTATATAGGTACATTTTCTTTGAATTTTATTTGGAAGTTCAATTTAATTCCTTTCAATTTACCTATTGATCTAAAAATAAACAACAAATATGCCTTACAACGTAATATCTAATCGATGATTAAGTTTACGAAAAATTCATGTTTGCTGATATGCTAGTGGTGTAATGCTACATATCAACAGTAGTAAATGACTGATTTAATAAGAGTAAATAACCACAAACCAATAATTACATCATTTACATTATATGTGTTTGTGATGATTGTGGATTCATGTACCTAAAAAAGTGATAAAATGATCAATGGCAGTAAGATACAGCGAGATAATGAAAAACTCAGTTTTTAAATGCAGATACAAAACTTTAATTCTGTTATCTCATACCGTGAGATAAATGTTATTTATCTCACTCATTTTAAGTTAATTAAGAACTTCATTACTGCTCTACTTTTCATTACTGCACTCTTTTTTAAAATTATACATCAATTTGGATTTAAATCATTTTTACACAAATTTTTACAGCTACTCCTTAGATTATTAGTTTGAATTTTCTACTTGTCAAAAAAATGATGAAAACCGTCAGATTATGTTCAATTCTTTTTAAAATTTTGTACTGCCGTACATAAAATGTTGTGCAATACTCTTGTGATAATGCATTATTAACATGCTTCTCCCACACAAGGTACCTTGAGGTACCCTCAGGGATACAGGGGGTTGTATACATGTGGTGTTTAATAATAATTTATTACAAATTTTACACACCTATATTATTGATAATAATGCTCTTATCCCGTTTGTATTGTAATAGTTATTAAAAGTGCCTGTATCTCGGGTGACATTGATATAAAAGTCAGGAGCGATATGGATAGTACTAAATTATAAAAATCTTTTTCTCTTTTTGTGGTTTATTGCTGATTCAATGGGAGATTATATGTAGTGGTGGGTGCATCATTGTTGAAATTGTTACGACCCCTATAGGGGCGAAAAGGTGTGTTTTCACGAATTCCTTATATCTCCTTGGTCTAATGAAATACTGATTTGGTTTTGGCTCACAAAGATTACCCACAAAATGTCTAACAACGTAACGCAGCGTAAACAAGTGAGAGAAATCAAAAGATTGTTAAATCGACGAGGCATCGAAAAAATTGAGCGAAATCGGACTATCCTTAAATCATGAATGCTATACAATACCCGATAAAATGTTAAATCTATGGAAGATGGAGCGTTGATTTTCTCCCTGGAACCAGATGACCCTGCAGAATTTTTCCGGTGAATCAAATAAAACAAGTTCTAACCCCCTATATGCAATTAAGGATGAGATATTCAATTTTTACTTTTTTTAATTTAACATGCTAATTATAACAGTTCGTATGGGTGAAAGAGGGTTGATTTTTTTTCCTAGAGCCCCTACTGCAATAGGGGTTGAAATATTGAATTTTTTGTACTTTCATCACTAATTTTCAACACAAAATGCTAAATATATCAACTTCTATAGATAGGGGGGCGCGTTGCTGACAAATCTTTTAATACATTGTCCCAAATTCCACGCGAAAGTCGTGGGGAAACAGCTAGTTATGTATAAGTAGAGACCGAATTTAGATAGCAAAAAATAATATTTAAGATTTGCAATATTTGCGCATAAAACGGTACATTATATTACATTGCACTTTGTTAAATTTTGCTGTAAACATTAAGCTAGCGCATAAAATAATATTATATAACATGACTAATTATTATCTTTCAACTCTTTCGAGGGACAGGGAACCTCCTTGATATGTTGTGAAACGCAACACAAGACATGTTTCCAGTTTTGTCCCAAACTTGGAAAAGTGATTGCACCTCTAGGAACGAACAATGCTTACGAAGTAGATTTGGGTCAAGCAAAACAGAACTTGACAGTGAGCCTGCTTGTGGTTTTTAAGTTTAATAAATAAAAAACAATGTAGATTTTTACAGTAAAATCTGATGACGGAAAATTTCTCAAGCCAAAAACAATGGATGATAAAAGCTGTCGAAGAAGTACTTCTGGTCCTCTGCGGTGAATGTTTTAAAATTACTTTATACGTGATGGACGCCTTCTTCGTGTCTTGGATACCAAAAAATAACCCAACCTGGTGCGTGGACAAATTTTTTAGTGCCTATTTTACGACTTCTGGGGCCCGGGTGAAATCTATTACCTGTGAAATGGTCGACGAGGGACTGTTCTAAGGGATTTAGATCAGTTTGTGTTTAATAATGGGGTTCACACCCGGTTTTTAGTTAATTATTTATCACTCGCGGAATGACATAACTGTATGAATGCAAAAAGTAAAAAAATTATACTTAAAAATGAATTAAATACCACGATGCTTACTCTTCAGCGTCGGGTGGTAGAATTGTCTTAACTTGTCTGAAATTTTATATTTATAAAGGCTGTGTCGTCATCTATTGCGATGTTAACATGATGTTGTTTTTGAAAGTGCGTAGTAAAAATAAAAACTACCCCGCTCGAAAGCTCCGATATGCCAAAAGCTCCAGATACCGCTGGCTGATTGGCTGGTCCGCTAGACGGATTACCAAACTCCAATTTTACAAGTTTCACTTTCGTATGAATAAATTTAGCGGTTAATGAGACGCTGTGGAAACAATGATTAATGCCTGAAACTATTATTGTTATTTTGTCTTAAACTATTTTACTTTGATATTATTTGTTATTTGTTTAATTGGCTTCGTAAAATTACTTTTGCATGCGACTAGCATCTTTTAAAATTTGTAATATAGAAATGCAGAAATTTAGCTTTTACTAGTTTATGATGGCTTCGGCCTCTGATATTTATTTGCTTCTGTCGGCCACTGAAATTAAAATGTTGTGGGGCCTCTTGGATTGCAGTAAAATCGTTCAGACCGGATTGTAATTATTGCTTATGAATGTCTTTATGAATTTTGGCCATTTTTATGTTTGTAAAGGTACCGCTTTTGCTGCGTAGCGGTTTTTTTATAAAAAATTAATTTTATGGTTTCGGCTTTTAAAAATCGGAAAATTGAGATAAAAAATTGCCGTTTGAACTTTTGAATATGGTTTTTTATTCGTTATCTAATTTTCTAAAAACAAGTGGTGTGACATATGATATTTTGAACCCGTGTACTTTTGGTCTCGAACATTTTTTTTAATGTTTCTAATGACTAAGAGCCTTCTATGTGATTTGGGTGATTTTTTGGTAACATTATTTTTTCGAGATAATTAAATTTTTTGTAGAATTTTGGTTCTGCAACAGTAGCTAAACCCTCTTTTAGGTAATTACTTTTATATTCTTGTGGGTACTACTAATTATTAAATAATGACTTTTTTTCTCGGTTTCCCGACGCTGGACAGTCCTCCCATGGCACCGATTCACATGAGAGTCACACCAGCACATTACCCACAGTCACTCTCCACATCTCGCCGGGTTAGAGACTGTAGATTCCAGAATCATGTGCCCTAAGCAGACGGAGAGAATCCAATATAACTACCTTCTGCATTTGGCCTGCCAGCCACTCGGCTGATTTCTGGCAGGCCGGTTTGATCTTATACCAAACATAATTTGGTTTCAGAAGAGGTCCCATGATGTTGTTATGCAGAGTTGTGCATAATATCATCAATAGATTTAACAAAAAACATATCACAAAAATGCTGTTGCTAGATATAGAAAAAAGCCCTCGATACCGTTTGGCATGGGGATCTCCTACATAATCTACAAAATCTTCATAACTTACCCTTTAGCATGTAACATTAATTAATTCATATTTAGAAAATCGAAAATTCAAAGTAAAAATAAGTAATACAATGTCAAACAGCTATACATAGCCGGGGTACCGCAAGGTACGGTGCTGTCACCTACGTTCTTCAACCTTGCTGACGCCAACTGACCAAAACAAAACACACAAAAACGTGCGTGGACACGCCTTTTCCACTCCATCCCCTGATCGCGGTTTTTTCTAGTTTTTTCCTGTAAGCTGACAATAACCATTTACCTTTTGAACTTTTTTTTAATTATTAAAATTATTACAATAAATAAAAAAAATTAAAACACACTGTTTTGTTTCAACAGGTAAGTGCCACACCAACCTAATGTAAAAAGGCGAAAAACTATTACAGAGGCCACAACAATGGTTACCAGACCAATCCATCCGCACCCAAGCGGAATGTGTCGTCCTGGCGGATTTTAGCATTGCTTATATATATATTTCTATATTAACTCTGTATTACCATGTCCATTTCATGTATTGTTTTAGTTCATGTATGTACATATTTATGTACGTACGTTATATGAATGAAGCATTTAAGTAGCTTTAATTAAATATTATAATAATAGGAAATAAAGAATTTAAATTGGAATTTGAAATTGGTATGATCTTCAATTCCGAGAGCAAGGTAGGCTTAATCCCTCTAAGTATACCTATTTTTAGGAACACCACCATTTTTACCGAGTAGCCTAGGTACAGCGCTTGGAGTTCGTATCGGTGATCACGATATTTGGTTCGTTTCTCCTCCTCCTTCAAGTTAAAATTTTTCTCCGCAAGTATCGAGAACTCGATTAATTTTATCATTATTATTATTATTGTTAAATAGGCATTAATTTTTGGTTTATTGTAAATATTAAAAAAGATTATATCATAGTATGATACCTAAAATTGTATTAACACTTTGCTACTATTACAGCAATTATATTAATATAAAATTTGAGTTGTTAATTTTTGCTACAAATAAAATATAATATTTTCATTGTTAGAATGTCAGGTCATAAATTTTAATTATTTACGACAAAAATCAACAGTAAAATTCTATATTATTATAGTCATTAGAACAATAGCAAAGCCCTAATTCATCCAATAACTTGCTATGTTTGCTATTTTTAAGACTTGTAAGAAACTGGAAAAAAATGCCTACTTCCATCTACTCTAAGAAATTCCCACTGTAATATATGAATAATAGTAAAATTAAACTGTGACCGTCATATATACCAGGTATTGGGAAATTGGGGATAATTAACACTAATTAAGCGTATAAAATATAGGCTCGAGAACAATTTAACCAAAGGACGAAACACAGCGAAACAACTTTTTGTTCGTTCTTCTGTTAATTTGTTCCAAATATCCTAGTTTTGTACAATTGATTCAGTCACTTTAAACGCAGCACGAGTTAAAAAAACGAATTTTACAGGAGAGGTAGAAAACAGTATAGCAACAAAAAGGAGTTTATTACTTCTAGCTAACATTTGGGTATGAAATTGGAATATTTTGTGGCATGTTTTTACAGTAAGGTATACGTATGTTAAAATCTTAAGGTACTCAGAATATTTTTTTTGTATGGACTTACCTCATTCTGTACGTAAAAAGCGCCATTTTGAATTTTTCAGTTTTTGTAATCGAAAAGCGAAATTCTATTTTATAGATAACGGTTGCCTCATTATATTTTGACCCTTTTTAAACCTATATAACTTTTGAACTAGTTAAAATAATGAAATGTAGTTTTGTGATTCGGGGTATATTGACCGTAAAAAAAGAATTCCAAGTAATGAAAATAGGCTTAATAATGCAATTGAAATTTTGGAAATGACACAAAATAATCCTTCCTCTTCTACAAGAAAAAATTTCTTCCGCAACAGGTATTCCGAATATTTATGTTCATACTGTTATGAAAAATGTTCTAAAATTGAATGCTTATAAAATTCAGATTCATCAAGAATTAAAGGAAACTGATTGTTCAAAACCAGTACAATTTCATAGAAAAATTCTTAATTTACGTAAAAGTCATAGGCATATTCTTGCTAAGTTAATCATGTCAGACGAAGCATCATTTCACTTAAAAGGCAAGGTGAATAAGCATAATTGTAGTTTGGGCATTAGAAAATCCCAGAAATTTTCATCAGTAGTCAGATCCCCTCCAAAAGCTACAAATTGGTGTGCGGTATCAAAACAAAAAATTTACGGTCCTTTTTTTTGACAATCCAATTGTCAATGCCCCATCATATTTGGACATGTTAGAAATTTTCTTTTATCCGTAAGTTAAACAGGATAATTTGTTGAGGACGGTCTATTTCCAACAAGTCTACTACCTCATTATACCATGATAACTAGAGATTCCCTGAATGACATCTTTGGAACTCGTTGGATGGAGAGGGGAGGTCCTACAGCATAGCCGCCTCGATCCTCAGAACTCACAGTTCTAGATTTCACATACCCCCATATGAAAACATATGGAGATATGTGAAAAATAGGTGTTATAGCCCTATGCCACAAAATTTAGAACATCTTAAAAGAAAACATTCGAAATGTCTTTAACAATATTACTCCCGAACAGGTAATTAGAAGCTATGACAACTTTGTAAAGCGAATTAATAAATGTATTCAAATTGATGGTCAGCAATTTGAACATCTTTTATAACTAATGTGTATTATTTTGTTTATCTTTTATTTGTTTAATAAATATCCTGTTACACTTTGTTATATCGAGTTTCACATGTACATTTTCAATATTAGTAATTGCAGTAACATGGAACTGTTAATAAACTAATTTGACGTTTACAAGTGATGTTGTCTTTAATTTCCATAGTCCACTATGTGAATCATTATTTTTTTTTGTAGCATTTCGATAAAACGCAGTATTCACTTTAAAAGCTTATAAAACCATTACTGTGTCTAATTTCCATGACAAATATGGAATTTTCGGAAAGGGAAAACAATGAGCTGTGAAAAAATATACAGGGTATTCCATTTGAAAAAACAAAGTTGCCCTATTCCCGAAAATACGATATGTCATTTCCGGTTAAACCGGTAGTAAGCAAATAAAGACGAATGGTCAGAAAAAATGTATCAAAATTAAAAGAAGACGGGCGAAAACTACATGTCATTATCTCAAATAGTTCAAAAGTTATATTAGTGCAGTCTGCCTATTTTTGGCCCCATGTTAATTTTTCACTTCGGAGATACAGTCAACAAAAATATGTAAAAAATCGGAAATTTTCCGTAGAATTCATTAAACCCAAAATACAAACAACTGGCACCTCGGGAGCCCATAGTAAATTGGGCCCAAAGTTGGCCAAAAACGGTTTTTACCATTTTACTCTGTCATGGTGCCATAAAATGAAAAAAAGTTTTATACAAAAAGTTGTAGAACTATTAAATACGGATCGATCTGTGGAAATCCGATGTCAAAAAATTCAAAAATAAATTATTTATTTGAAAAAAACCGTTAAAAATCGCGTTTTTTTGAAATGCTCATATCTTCGTGAAAACAAATCATTTTTTCACGAAACTTGGTAAAAGTGTAGCTCCCTACTAACTAAAAAAGATCGTTTTCAAAAAATTTAAAAATATTATAAACATTTTGCAAAAATTGATTTTTTCGAAAAAAATCACGTTTTTTTTAAATCTCGATAGCTCATACACGCTTTCATATTTCTAGTCAATTTTGAGTTTAAAATTTGCTTGAAATGTTGTACTAACATGGTTATTTATTGCGCTCTTTTTAAATTGATCGGTAATATGCGAAAAATCGGTTGAAAAATCGGTTTTTTTTTACAACAAAAAAAATCGATTTTTTTCAAGAAAAGGCAGCAGCGGCTCAACATGCCTACCGCTCCTATTTGCAGTTGCAAACGTGGCTCGGAACTTCGCTAGAGCCAGAACAATGGGGTTGGACTTCCGACGGCACTAATTTGCTTCCCACGTACAGCTCGGATCAGCTGGTTCTAGACGAAATTGTTAAAACGATAGCCTGCAGATGCGGAAGCGGATGTAAAACGAAGATCTGTAGCTGCAGGAGGCATGGTTTGAAGTGTTCAAGCATGTGCTTGACATGCGATCAAGAAAATTGCACTAATATAGAAATAACTACGATGGAGGCAAATGCTCTTGGATGACGACTTGGACGAAGATATATTTAATGAGTCTTGCGTGGTGATGGATGTATCACAGACCAATGTCCATGATGATGATGAGATCAAAAGCGAAGCCGACTCTTCCGTACTTTCTGCATACAGCGAAGAACGTACCAGTGACAACGAGGAGGGGGGGGAGGGGTCTCCGATAAAAAAACTACGGATCAATTAAGTACTGTACACGTTTATATTCACTGTCAATATTTTGAAGTTTCATGTAAAATAAATATTTTATTTTTATACTAAAAATGTTGCTTAACAATTATTATTTACCTGTCAACTCATATGTCTTTAAGAATCAACATAACGTTCAAGAGACATAATCGTATGAACGCTCTGTGTGCAGTTGAAACTACGATACGGTACGTATGATAAGAGCATAGAGTTTTACAGATGTATCCACGTTAACACCGTCCCGCACCCCCACGACACCGCTCGAGCGAACGAACGTATGAGCCGGGGTGTGCTCCGCTTGCCATTAAATTTCCAAAGAATTGAGAGCGAATATGTCATTGTAGTATTTTTTTATGTAAAATACAAGTATTGAACTACAAACTCTGTAAATTTCAGCCGTTAATATTAAAAGATAGCGTCACTAGATTTCTTTCAAAAAAAAAAAATTATCTCGGCTCCAAAGGGTCGTAGATAAATTTTTTTTTTGTAAATTTATAAAAAAAATACCAGCTATTCAATGCTGCTAACAAAAAAAGAGAAAAAAAATTTTCTTGAAAAAAAATCGATTTTTCAATCGATTTTTCAACCGATTTTTCGCATATTACCGGTCAATTTAAAAAGCGCGCAATAAATAACCATGTTAGTACAACATTTCAAGCAAATTTTAAGCTCAAAACTGACTAGAAATATGAAAGCGTGTATGAGTTACCGAGATTTTTAAAAAAACGTGATTTTTTCGAAAAAAATCAATTTTTTGGAAAATGTTTATAATATTTTTAAATTTTTTGAAAACGATCTTTTTTAATTAGTAGGGAGCTACACTTTTACCAAGTTTCGTGAAAAAATGATTTTGTTTTCACGAAGATATGAGCGTTTCAAAAAAACGCGATTTTTAACGGTTTTTTTTCAAATAAATAATTTATTTTTGAATTTTTTGACATCGGATTTCAATAGATCGATCCGTGTTTAATAGTTCTACAACTTTTGTATAAAACTTTTTTCATTTTATGGCACCATGACAGAGTAAAATGGAAAAAACCGTTTTTGGCCAACTTTGGGCCCAATTTACTATGGGCCCTCGAGGTGCCAGTTGTTTGTATTTTGATTTATTGAATTCTACGGAAAATTTCCGATTTTTTTGCATATTTTTGTTTACTGTATCTTCACTTAAGGGTCCAAATCCGTAGGCAGACCGCGCTATATAGGTTTAAAATGGTTTAAAGTATAATGGGGCACCCGGTACCTAGTCTATTAAAATTAAATTTTGTTTAACAATTATTATAGCTTTGTTAGTCATGTTCTTCTGAGGGTGACATTTTTGCACTAAAATGTAAAATATATTTTCACCGTTTTTCATTTGAGAATAAATATTTTTACTAATAATTTGAGTTGTTATCATCAAGTAAATAGCCGCCTTTGTTTGTCAATTAAATATAACAAAAATAAAAAAAATGTATGATTGTACGCAGATTGTACAAAGTGCGCACGCCTTGCTTTTTTTGACTTTTTTTGTCAAAGAAATTATTTTTTACTTTTTTAGTACGACTAAGAAAAGTTTTAATTTTTTTTTTTAGTTTTATTTATTTTCTACCTTTTAGTCATACATTAATTAAATTATTATCATACTTTTGCAGATTTTTCAATTTTCACTTCCGCGCCCCCTACGTGGGGATATTTGCAAAAGTAACAGCTAAATATTGTATTGTCATCTGACCTTAGTAACTGTGCAAAATTTCATCAATTGGTTATGTCAGGAAGTGTGTTAAATGAAAGATGCAAGATTTGAAGACAAACATTCTGGAATAAAAAAGAAACTACATTTAAAGAAAAGCAAGTAAAAATAACACATGTCTAAATTATTTGTGTGCTGTTAAACCTCGATATTTTCATTTCAAACGATTTTACCCGGGTAGTTTGATACAGTCATCCTGTAGGGAAGGCGAGCTTAAAATAAAACAAAAATCCTAATAAACTTGGGTTCACATATGCCTCCTAAGGGAGCTGTAGGGCAATAAAGGGTCTCTTACATATTTGTTTTTTTTTCTGTAATCACTTTCAAACTTTATACGTGATTTGACTGAACTTTTTCGCATTCTATTACTAATACATAATACAATGTGTAACAAATGTATGAAATAAATTCACTTTCTCCATTGAAAACTCGAATACGTCGATTTTTAATTTCAATTGTATATTTATTGATATAAAAATTTTAAAAATTACATCATCACTAGAGCGTACGTCGACATGTTAATCTAGATTCTAGGCTGTCAAAAGCCTGAAAATGTGGGACGTGGGTGTATATTCAGTTCTTAGTAGTTGTAATAAAAATATTTAAAAAAATTCCGGCATGCTGGGGGTGAATTCAGAGGGTTGGAGGGTGTATATAACTTTCAGGTTTAAGGTTAAGACATGATTCTTATAAAATGTGTTATGATGAGTACAGTAAAAATATTTTTAAAGTTCTTACTATATAGAGGACACATTTGGGATGTGGCTCGTGAATGTGAAATATAGATTAAGGGTTGCAATAGGGATTCTTATAAAATGAACGATAAAAACCAGTAAAAATATTTTTAAAAGTCCAGGCGGCCACTTGAATATTTTATAGGAAATAGTGCAGTTTTTTATAAATAAAAGATTTGTCAGTTTTAGGGTCCAGGAAAAACTAGTTGAATAAGTTAATTGAAGATAAAATTCAAACTGCGTTATCCCCACTGAATGCCATATTTATCTCCTAAAACTGACTTTCTAGAGCTGGCTTTAAATAAGTTATCTAAAATTATTGAATCAAAAATCGACAACCAACAGCCTAAATACTCTGACATTCTTAAGAGTAAATCTCAGCTCACCGTCATTATTCAGCCGAAGAAATTAAATCAGCCTAACACTCAGACAAAATTTGATATTAATAAAAATATTAATCCCTTAGCGTTTGAACTACAATTATCCAAAGTTAAAAGTGTAAAAAATGGCGGTATATTAATCAGGTGTAAAAGTAAAACTGACAACGAAAAACTAAAAAAAATGGCCCAAGAAAATCTGCCGGACCCGTATAACGTTAAAGAAGTACGAGGTATCAGCTCTAGAATTTGTGTTGGAATTAGTGACAATTACCCAGAAAATGTTTTATTGGACTACTTAAAAAATATTAAATACTGATATCTTTTCTGAAAATTGTGATTGTAAACTGTAAATTTTTTACTAATAAGAAAAACAAAAACATATCTCGAGCAATATTACAGAGATAGGATTTCCTATGATAAGGTCATTCATGCTGGCAATTTGTTTATAGGCTACGATAGTTGTGTTGGTTTTGATGCCATAGATATTTATAGGTGCAACGAATTTCACCATTCTTTTAACAATTGTGACAAATCTGTTTTTTGTGTAATGTGCGCTCAAAATCATACAATGCACTTGTGTAAATCTGAAACTTTAACGTGCTGTAATTGTTTGAAATTAAAAATGTGTCAACAGACCATGCAGTCTGGGACGTCAATAAGTGTACCGCATATATTCGAGCGCGTGAGAAATTCCATACTGCCAATGTTGCCTTGTCAACTTTTGATTTTTTTCATAATAAAAATTTGAAAAAATGGTAATAGATTGGGAAGTTTGGGTAATAGATTAATAATAATAATAACAAATTATATAACAATATGCATTCTGCTCAAATTTGTCTAAATCATCAGTTTTTTAAGTTCGACTTGAGTTTTCAACTCGGGCTTTAACCGGTGCCAGAAGGTTATTATTCACTTGTGCATTTGAAATTGCCACTTTTGAAGACAAACGCTAACTACAAACCCTCAAAACTAATTTTGTAATTTTTTTCAGCGAAAGTGTCAATCAGAGTGGCTGATCGGGTTCGGGATCGAAAACACTAGCGCATCACACACATGGAAAACACAGATATAGAGTGGATCAAGCCAGAATGCAGAAGCGTGAAGCACAGAGTAAGTTAGTCAGCTGATAGAGAAAGAAGGCACGATGTGATGATGTGCATTTCTATGAAACCGTTGTAGGTTCAAGGTTGCGAAACAATTTAGCGCCATTTAAAGATGTTGAAATAACTACCACTATCCAATTTTGAATTTAGTTGAAAAATATTTATATGTATCACTATAATCGATGAAATATGCATTTTATTTATTTTTCTCTGAAACCTAAAAGAAAAGAAATAGAAATTGGAATACGTAATAGATTTTGTTTCGAGATTAATAGCGTAATATGCAGGTGCTTAATGTAATAGATCTGTTACTATAGTAATAGCATTGGCAACTCACTGATTTTAGCTTTATCTGGTCAATAGTAATTAATCGCCCAAGGGATGGAGATGTACTAACAGCAGTAAATATAAAACATAGTTCTTCCGTACTAAACCTTGATTCTGCTAGTTTTAACAACATACCTGCTATTGATATATTAGGTGTAAAAATTTCAGTTAGTCACCAATAACTCTATGTATTTATCATTTATATGCCATCAAATATATTTGTTGCCGACGATGAATAGGTACTTTACAATATCTGTAAAATAATGATAACGATATAATCATCTTAGGTGATTTTAATATTTTTAATTACGTGTTATATTTAAAAGATTCTCAACCTAATAGTCAAATAAGAGCATTGAACAATTTTCTTAATGCTAACAATAATTTATTTTAGTATAACGTGGGCTTATTCTTATTTAATTCTGTGTAACAAAAATTGTATCGTAACTCGGTGTATTGATTCACTGATCAAAGAATATAACTACCATCCGGCTCTGACCATATCAGTTGAGATGAACACCACTGAAAACTTAAATAATAATTTCCCAACTAACAATAATAACTTATATAATTTTCGAAAATCTGATATCCCCAAATTACATGATAGTCTTCTCAACATTGACTGGTCATTTCTTTCTTCTTATAATGATGTCAACAGTGCATGCTCAACATTTTATGATAAACTTGACTCTGTTTTTGAATCCTGCGTACTCAAAAGTTTATCTGTGCGTAGTAGAAAATACCTTCCTTGGTTCAACCGTAACATCATAAAAAAAATTCATCTCAAAGAACATTGTAAAAGCCAGGACTGATGATCTTTCGACTTCGAATTTCAAAAATGTTAGACTTGAAATAATGCGAGACATAAATAGCTTAGAGAAATTTCTTACAAATTTCTGAAAATAATATTAAAAACGATCCCGACAAATTTTGGGCATTCATTAATAGAAAAAAAAAGGCTCAACAATTGTATCCAAGGAAATATATCTTGCTAAATGTACCATTAAAAAATATTAACAACGTGTTAAACGCATTTGTCAACTATTTTAGTCAATCTTATAATGACTCCTCTTTGAATACTGAGAGTAATTTCATCGAATGCGACTATCCTAACAATAACGTGATAATAAATAATATAAAGTAATTTCATGAAGTTGGGGTCTTACAGGCGTTAAAACGGATGAGATCCAAAATGTCGACAGGTCCTGATGGCATACCAGCATTCCTATTAAAATGTTGTGCTATTATAATTGCGAATCCGTTGACAGTAATTTTAAATTTAATTCTAAAAACTGACAAATTCCTGACTTGGAAACATTCCAAAGTGTGTTCTATTTATAAAAAGAGAAATAAGTTAGATATAAAGAACTTTAGACCTATTTCCGTAATTTGTAACTTTTGTACAGTCTTAGAAATCCTACTTCATGACAGTATATGTGTCCATAAACACTTTCTACATCAACATGGATTTATGAAGGGTCGTTCAACCATAACGAGTTTATTTTGTGTAACGCAATATACCTCTGAATCCCTAGATGAACATAGTCAAACAGACGTTATATATACAGATCTTTCTAAAGCGTTTGATAGACTTGGTCACAAATTACTACTTAATAAGGTGAAAGAATGGCTCTTAAATTCGCTACTAGTTTTATTTAAATCTTATTTAATGAATAGGATTCAATATGTTGTTCCTAATGGGTTTAAACCTACTGAATTTATTGCCACATCTGGGGTTCCCCAGTGTTCTATTTTAGGGCCCCTGATTTTTAATATATTTATTAATGGTATAGTAAAGAAAGTAACCTGGCCCTGTCTGTTATATACTGACGACCTAAAAGTCTACTCAAAGATATAAATAACTGTCTCCAATTTCAAACATATCTTAATGAAATAACTACCTGGTGCACAGTAAATAAATTATAACTGAACGCTAACAAATATCGTAGTCATTTTCGTCACCACTTATGTTTGACTACCATCTGGACAGTATCGTACTTCAGAGACCAATAACTTTTCGTGACCTTGAAGTCATATTTGACAGTAAATTATCCTTTACTAATCACATCGATGCCATTGTCTCTGAAGCCTTTAAAAGCCTTGAATTCATAGTACGTTCTAGTCATGATTTTACTGATACTTTTACTTTGAAAATGCTATACCATATTATTTGTCAGATCAAACTCGAGTATGCGTCACTTATTTGGTGTCCTGGTTATGATGTACATAAAAATAACTAGAAATGATTCAGCGCAGGTTTTTTTAAATTACTTTGGTTCAAATCAGATGGTACATATCTAGCTATTGGTTTTCCCCAGAATGATCTGCTTGAGAGATATTCTGTGTTTAGTTTTGAGAACAGGCGAGATACTTCTCTCAAATGTATATATACATATAGTTGCGTAAATATAATAAGCATGGCTGTGAAGAGGCACATAGAAAATTCAAAGAATTAAGAGCACGTACTAAACTAGATATACGAATCTCATATAACAACTATATTCAGCAAGTCAAAACTAAAATAAACTCTGACTCTTTACATATTTTTGTCGTTTGTCAATAATAAGAATACTTTTAGCATTCCGTCATTGATGAAATTAAACAACGTAAAACTAAGAAATGTCCAAAATAATGTAGATGGATTTGGTGAGTTTTTTACAAATACATACGCACCAAGTAGTGCACCAAGTTTCACATCAACTAATGAGAACTTCAACTTAATATCTATTATTGATGTATTTAACAACGAGGTTTTAACAGCTTTAAAGAGCATTAAGCCAAAAATGGCCAAGGGTTCTGATAATATCCCCGCATTTTTAGTTAGAGACTATGCCACAGTGTTTCTAGAGCCATATAAGTTTATATTTCGTTAATTTTTAGATCATCCTATTTGCCCACAAATTGGAAATTTCCACGCCTCTGTTAGATTTTTAAAACCCGTTGCAAGCAAAACATTTGCAACTATAGAGCTATCACAATCATATCTAATTTTGCAATGGTGTTTGAAATATTTATGCACACTTGTTTGTTCACTCTGTTGGAAAATGTTATTAGTCCCCATCAACACGGATTTATGATGGGTAAGTCGACAACCTCGAACCTTCTCTGTATTTCACAGTTTATCTCGGAGATACTGGATCACCAAGGTCAGGTAGATGTAATATACACCGATTTTATGAAGGCATTTGATAGATTAGACGATAACGTAATACTGAATAGAATTTACAGGAAACAACTACTCAGCGGACAAAACCCCGGCCTGCGTTGAATTAAACCTGCCAGTCTTATTTGTTAGCTAAGATCATTTGTCAATTCCTCACTAGACATAGACCGGTGTCGAACTTGTTATGTTCTCGTCAGTATGCCATAAGTAATGGAAAAGAAAAAAATAATGGCAAATCAGACTAGACTAAAGCAGACTAAGCAAGAGAGACACAGTGAGTGATAAGTGTCTTTCTGGTGGCTGATTTGTCAGCTGAGTAGTTGTTCCTGTAAATCTTATTTAGTATATAGCTTATCCCACCAGGGTTACAGGCCGCAGCTCTTGGTACATGCTTTGCAGGTCGCTATTAGTCACTAAGACATCAGTGATGTCTGACGGGTAGTAGCACTGACCACCAGAGGGATACACTTCTCACTCACTATGTCCATAACGTAATGTTATCAAAACTTGATAAAGTGGGTCTCTCAGGCTCTTTACCTGAACGAAAGAGTTCAGTTTGTACAACACAAAGGCTATAAATAAAAAAATATTAAATGTTATATCAGTTGTATCATAGGTGTCAGTTCTGGAACTTCTTTTGTTTAACGTGTACATAAATTTACAATATAATCTTGACAGAATAAATAATAGGTGTATAACAAATAAGTTGGCTTGAAATATTAATAAATGCAATGTTATGTCGTTCTCCAGAAAGCAGAATCCAATAATTTTTACTTATAGCCCGGAAGACACCTGTCTGTTGCGCCCAAATACGTTTAAAGATTTAGGAGTAATTTTTGACGCTCAATTAAATTTTACAAATCACATCCACACAATTGTTGCAAAACTTGATAAGAGTTAGGAGGATTATCATTCGCAACTCGAAGCATTTCGCTCCAGGATGTACTATCGACCCTATATTATGCTGTTGTTCGTTCGCACTTGGAGTACGCATCCATTATCTGGCATCCTGGATATAAAATTCACGTGCGAATGCCCGAAAGTGTACAGCGAAAATTTTTAAAATTTATGTCCTTTAAAATAAATAGGACATACCCACCTATTCTACCTCTTAGATATCCTCACGAATTGTTATTCACCCAGTGTGATATAACTTCTTTATATAATATCTGATAGTTTATTTTTGGGATTTCGGTCAGGTATAACTAATTTTATTATTTTTTCTAACGTTTCGGTTTATTACACCATCATAAGAGAACTACAATTAACATAATATTTTAAAAACATAGTTATGGTTATTTTACATTACAATTTACTTCCACTATTAATTATTAGGTATTTGTTTTAAATTTTGTTACATGTTAATGGATTGTCTCTTTTAACACAACTGAGATATTTTAACATGTAACAAAATTTAAAACAAATACCTAATAATTAATAGTGTAAGTAAATTGTAGTGTAAAATAACCATAACTGTGTTTTTAAAATATTATGTTAATTGTAGTTCTCTGATGATGGTGTAATAAACCGACACCTTAGAATAAAATAATAAAATTAGTTATATCTGACAGATATTATTTGATACTAACGGTTAAGTAAAAGAAATATATATATATATATATATATATATATATATATATATATATATATATATATATATATATATATATATATGTATATATATATGCATATATATATATATATATATATATATATATATATATATATATATATATATATATATATATATATATATATATATATATATATATATATATATATATATATATATATATATAATAACATTAGTTTAGTCCACCTGGGCTAGGGGTCGCCGCTCTCGGTACTTGCGGTGATGCAAGTCGCTATCCGCCACAGAGACATCTAGGATGTCGGTCGGATAGTAGCATTCAGACCATATGAGAAGTTTCATACCTCTCACCACTATTCACTTCACCTTAGTTAGTATATAACTAGCAAGTTGGCCACTATCATTTGTCTGTTCCATAGCCTATGGCATACTGAAGAGAACAAATAAGTTCGAAATCGATCTATGTCTGGTTAGGAATTGACAAATGATATTGGCTATCGATCTATCATGATTTGAAAGTGTAATTCAATGCAGGTCGGGGTATTTGCCCGCTGAGTAGTTGTTTCCTTCAAATCATATATAATATATATAATATATATATATATATATATATATATATATATATATATATATATACATATATATATATATATACATATTCTGCCCTCATAAGCAGAAATGCCTTAAGTCGAATTTTTATAAAAAATGAGATAATTATTTAGATCATCTATTTATGTGATTTTACACCATAATTAACCAGAAAAAATATATATTTTTAAAACGAGACATTATTTATTGATATAATATTACCCCATGTTTACTAACATGCACAGTGTCATAAGCAAGAGCGCCTTAAGTTGATATTATAAGGTACTTTTGTGTATTATATATGAATTTTTAAGCAAGAACACATTAAGTCAGATATAAGGTATTCTTGTTTAAAAATATGTACTCAATATATACGCAGTTCGAAGCTAAAACACCTCAAGTATAGACATAAGGCGTTCTTGCTTAAAACGTGTAGTGTTTGTTGCATGACGACTTAAGATGTGTGAATTTGTGTAATATGAAATTTATAAATTAAACGAAAAACTTTAACGTCAAAAAAATCTTCTTTTGGCATTTACTCAGAAATTGCAATTTTCATTATTTCATTATAGATTTGTTAAAATAATCACAAATAAAAATGTACATAACATGTTTCCTGTTTGTAGAACATAAGAGTTACAAAAATGTTATGGATGACTTAATATTTTGAAAGCCATCAATTTATTTTAATCTCAAACTGCATGTTAGTTTTGTATGCCTATTTGATTAAAAAAAGCCTTATGTTAATACATAAGGCTTTTTAGTCTCATATAGAGATACAAAACTAACATGCAGTTTGAGATTGAAATTCTCCATGTTAGTTTTGTGTGATTATGTGATACTAAAAAAGCCTCATGTATTAACATAAGGCTGTTTAGTATCATATAGGCATAAAAAACTAATATAGAATGTGAGACTAAAATAAATTAATGACTATTAAAATATTGAAACATCCATATTTGGTTAACATGAGGCACTTGTTATATACTAAATGTCTGAATATTTATGTTGTTTTGAAAAAATAACGAAAAAGCTATTTTTAACAATTTTATGATGAAATCATGAAAACTGCAATTTCTGCACAAACGTCAAAATAATACTTAAGGCATTTCTCCTTATGAGGGTAGTATATATATATATATATATATATATATATATATATATATATATATATATATATATATATATATATATATATATATATATATATATATATATATATATACATATATATATATATATATATATATATATATATATATATATATATATATATATATATATATATATATATATATATATATATATATATATATATATATATATATATATATATATATATATATATATATATATATATATATATATATATATATATATATATATATATATATATATATATATATATATATATATATATATATATATATATATATATATATATATATATATATATATATATATATATATGTATGTATATATATATATATAAATTTCTTTATATAAACGTAAGAAAGCTCAATCTATTATCTCATTATAAAATTTTAAATTCAAGGACTGTCCAGAAATATTAAGCCAATTTAATTTAAAGGTATACTTTTCGTTGGATAACCCTGTCCAGGTTTATCGACCGAAGGCCCACCCCTATATTTTGTAAAAAAAACGTTTTAACTAAAAATTGTAGTGAATCAAATAAATCCTTTTAGAATCCCTACAAAGAATATACAGGTAGTCTCATAAAAGTGGGACAAACCAAACCTCCATTTTTTTAAACGGAACACCCTACATTTTTTTCCATTTTTGAAATATATGTTTTTTTATGACTTTGAATATATAGATATATTGTATCTTATCGTAGTTATGGGTGCGTTTCCCAAGGTTCACACTTCACAATAAATGAAATCACCTCTTGGAAGTAAATGTACAATTACTTTATTTTTATTTTATCTTGATAATTACAGTATGAGTTTGAGTTTACAACTGATCTTTATTAAAAACGGATTGATATTTATATAAAACTAGTTATCATGTTTTCGTCATTGGAAAGTATAATTATTTTTATCGCGGTCAAAGGGTCGTCTATAACGTATGATATTATGCGTAATAAAATGATGAAGGTTAAAAATAATACGTACATAACACACGTGTTATGGATGTCACATAACTCTTCCCCTGTTAGAACGGAAGTTGGTTCCCGAATTTTTGGGGTCCGACTGGAGTTGGCTGTAGCTGGGCCTTTTCTTCTTCCTTGATGGAGATGTCGTCTTTGTTTTTTGAAAATGAAACTGTTACGTTTGTTCCAGGTTTCTTGCTTCGTTTTCGGATCCATAAAAATGTTATTAGCAGGATCAAAATGATAATAGGTGAAATAATCCATATATAATTGGATTGTGAGTAATTTGAGAGATTTTTGAGATGTACCTTCTGAAGGGTGGCTAATTGTAATTGTGTAGAATGAAGGTTTTGTAAAGATGGAATTGAAATGTCGATAGCAGGAAAATTTTCTAGGGATATATTAGGCAACAAGAAGGATGTTGTTGCTGAAAAAGGTTCCTCGTAGGAATATGTTAGATTGTTGAGGTAGAAATCACAGTGTGGTGATAGAGAAATCCTTGTGTTTTGTATTAATGTTTTGTAGGCAATTGTCTTGGCATGACAGGTGTATTCCACTGTTGTGACATCATCAATAATGATAATGTAATCTGATGGTGATACTTGTTCGACGTGTGGAGTTTTCATGTGAACCATGGAAATTCTGCAGTATTGTTCAGCCGGTCGTCGTCTTAATAGTTCGATAAAGCATTCTTTTGTGTTCTGAAGGTTGTCTTCTAAGAAATATATATCTTCTATTCTTGTTGGCTCGATGTCCATCCATTGATAATTGTCTTTAGAATCAACGTTGAGGTATGGTTTTGGTGGAAGGATTGTAATATTTTTGATTGGTATAGGAATTACTTGGAAAAAGGTTAGGGATGTTGGATTTGCTAAGATTGGTATTAATAGTGCAATATATATAGTACGATCATATTGTGAAAAGAATGGCTTTAGAGCTTGAAAATATGAGTAAGGCTGTGAAAATTTAAGCAAGTTTTCCTTTGGATATAATAATCTTAAGTTAATTAATATTGTCTGCATATCCCTGGTATTTAATAAGAATGGAGTAACTGTATTCAATCTGAGAAAAGTTAAAGTTTGATCTAATTGTGAAAAATAATAAAGAATGAGTTCTAATTGATTCATTATAATTTGTCTTTGAAAATTTGTGTCATGACTAGTTTTAATGTATTGAAGGTTTTCTCTTATTTTTCGTTGATTTTTTGAAATTTGGTTTAATAATGTATCAGTTTTATTAGCAAAGGTAGTAAATAAAGATGTTCGTAAATTTAGTTCGTGTGTTAACGTTTTTTCATTTGACATAAGTGTGTTAATTTTTTCATCAAGATTAGCTACATCGTCTTCTGTTGCAAGACCAAATAGTTCTTTATGTAGTTTTCCTACGATATTAATTAGGCCTCTTTTTACTCTTTTTGTACGTATTAATCGTCTTGGAATTAATTTCCTATATTCTTGAGTGATAATTTCTTTTAAATTTTCTGCCTGATTTAATAGGGAAATATCAATGTTTTTGAGATTATGTGCCTTATCTATTTCATAAGTGTGATTAAGCATAAATATTAAATTATCAAAAGTTGTAATAAGCGGTTGTAAATTAATTTTGTGAATGAATATATGATAATGACTTATTACGCGTGTATCAGTGCCCATTGTTCGGAATAATGTTGGATGTATGACGGGGTCGAAGGTGATATCTGCGTAAATATATTTTATTACTAGTAGTGTCGTTAACGTCCGTGTCCATCTTGTCATTGTCATTGTCCTGTAACAAAGGAGTATTGTTAATTTTCCTTTGTTTTTGTACATTGTTTTTATGTAAAGTTCCTGAAGTTGTAGCTACTGTTATGTCTTTGTCTTGTAGTACCGTGACTTTTTTTATATTTTGGCAAATGTTTTGCTACTCGTTTACCAGTTCGTACATATATTGTTTGGTCTGGTTGAGTAATTTCTGGTTCATTAAGTTTAGTGTTACGGTCTGTTATAGTATGCTCTTTATTTGTCTCTATTTGTTGTTTGATATTTGTGTATAGTTTTTGCATACTTTCTTGATGGTTAGTAACGTATTGTGAGGTGATAAACTGAGGGTTTATGTCATATGGATTTGTTCTTGGTCCATGTACGATTTCAAATGGTGTTAATTTAGTAACTGAGTGTATAGAGTTGTTGTAAAGCATAACGGCAAGGGTCATGAGATATTTAATAGGTTTTCTTTGTTCTGTTTCTAAGCATCGAATAGAATCTGCTAATGTAGAATGAAATCTTTCGACTGGAGAGTTTGAATTTGAGTGATATGGTGTAGTGAAATGTAAGTTTATATTATGTAATAAACAAAAATCTCTTATTAGCTGATTGTTAAATTCTGTACCATTGTCAGTAATAATTTGGGTAGGTAATCCCATATGTGAGAAAAATTGCAAAAGGTTTTCCATAATACATATACTGTTTTTATTGTCAAGGTAATAAGCTTGACCGAATTTAGAAAATGGATCAAAAATAGTTAAGAAATTTTCGTTTTTTATATGAAAAGTATCAATGTGTATTTTTTCAAAAGGTTTGTTAGGTGTTTCTGTTATTTGTAATTTAATCTTTTGAGGTTTCTTGTCATACTTTGATGTTAGACATGTTTGACATGTATTAATAAAATTTGTGACATCCTTTTGAATATTGGGCCAATAATACAATTTTTGTATGGAAGTGCTTGTCTCTTTGATACCTCGATGGCAAGTTTTCCCTTGATGATGGTATTTAATTTTATCTATTTGTTCATTCTCATTACTTATATCTTCTAGTAATTTATTAGATATTAAAATTTTATTAGTTCTATGATATAATAATGATGATCTGAGTATTCTGGTGATTTTTCTTTCTAGGGAAGGGGTTGAAAATTTGAAACAAGTGTTTCCGTCGATAGAGATGTATTGTTTTAAAAATTTAAGCGTATTCTCATCATCTAGGTTTGTTTTTAATGTGATGAAGTGTCGTATATTATTAAATATGGGTCTTGTGTCACAAATGTTAGTTGGTGTATTGTGGGATTCGGTTATCACAATTTGATTTTTATAATGGTTTACTGGTTGTTCCGTATATGGTAATGTGAAAATTGGTTCTTCTCGTGCCGTATGTTGAGTATTTTGTAAATATTCCTCTAACTCATGTACTATTTGATCTAATTTGTCAGATGGTTCATTTTCTTCACTTAGAATTTTTTCGATTAATTCGTCCAAGTCATCGTCTATTTGTACCTGTGTGCTCATGTTGTCATTATCTTCCGTTTCATTAATATGACAATCTTCTGTTTTAATCCGACTTAATGCGTCAGCTACTTTATTTTGTGATCCCTGTTTGTATTTTACTATATAATCAAATTCTTCTAATTTTAATTTCCATCGAACAAGTTTCGAGTTTGGTTCTTTTAAACTAAATAACCATTGAAGTGGTTTATGGTCCGTATATATTGTGAATTTTGTTCCATAAAGGTAAAGTCTAAACTGTTTACATGCCCAAACGATAGAAAGTAGTACTTTTTCTATAGTAGAGTAATTGATTTCGAGAAGCGTAACAAAGTGGCTTATTCTTTTGTGAATGTACTGCGCCAATTGCGTAGTTTGAGGCGTCTGTTGTTACTTCAAAGGGTAAAGAAAAATCAGGATAACTTAGTATTGGGCTATTTGTTAACAAATTTTTACATATTTCAAAACATTCGACATATTCCTTTGTTAGGATTATTTTACTATCTTTTTTTAGACAACTCGTCATTGGTTTTGTGATTTTCGCAAAGTTATCTATGAATTTTCGGTAATATCCTAATAATCCGAGAAAAGCTTTAATTTCCTTTGGTGTCTTAGGAATGGGATATTTTTGAATTGCTAAAATTTTTATCTGGGTTTGGTTTAATACCGTCGGGTGTTACGATATGTCCTAAAAAATGTTACCTCTTTTTGTAAAAATTCTGATTTGTCTAGTTGTATCTTAAGTTGATGGTTTCTGAAGGTTTCGAATACTAATTGAAGATTTTTTTATGTGTTCTTCTAATCCGTTTGAAAATACTATGACATCGTCCATGTAAATTAAGCAAATTTTATTTTGTAGTTCCTTTAGTACATTATCCATGCATCGTTGAAACGTTGCGGGGGCATTTTTCAATCCAAAAGGCATTCTTGTAAACTCATAATGTCCATTTTCTACTGAGAAGGCTGTTTTTTCTCTGGAAGCTGGATGCATTTCAATTTGATGAAATCCAGATGCTAGATCAATTGTTGAAAAGTATGAACAGCGTCCTAGTTTGTCTAAAATTTCGGTGATATTAGGAATGGGGTATCTATCTTCAACAGTTTTTTCATTTAATTTTCTGTAGTCAATTACAAGTCTCCATTTTGGTTTTCCGCTCGCGTCCATTTTTTTTGGCACCACCCAGATGGGAGATGAGTATGGGCTTTGTGATGGTCTGATGATGTCATTGTCCAACATTTCTTTTATTTGTTTCTGGACTTCTGCCTTGTGAATGTAGGGATACCTATAATTTTTACTGTAAACTGGTTGATCGTCTGTGGTCTTGATATCATGTTTAACAGCATTAGTGAATGTTAATTTATCTTGTGGTTTTTGAAAGATATCTGTGTATTTTCTACAAAGCTGGATTAGTGCGGTTTTTTCTTCTTTGTTTAAATGTTGTGTTCTTAATAGGGTGTTAATATCAGGTGTGTTTACATGTTCTTGCGTGTTTGTTAGCGAATGTTTATACAGATTATAATTTTTTAAATCCGAAATTTTTAAATTTATTGGATCAAATGATACCGGAAAGGAATTGTAATTATGAATTTCAAATGTTATGTGTTTGTTTTTTACTGTGGTTATTGTGTCAGGTATGTAATAATCTGTGTTTTTAATTTCCTTAAGAAATAGTTCTGTATTGTCCGGAATGGTTGTTGGAACGGTGATTTGCTGTATTTTATGACTTTCAATAATTATTGGTTTTTCAAACTTAATAGGTATTTGACATTGATTATTGAATAGTAATTTGTCAGAAATTGAAATATTTAATTTTAATTTTTTTAAATCTTCAAAACCTAAAATTCCGTCGAAAAATTCATGAAAATCATATAAAATTACATTAAAATTTTGGTTTGTGTTGAATTCTGGAAATGCGGGTATAGTAGCTTGTTCTTGTACTACTTTTTGACCTACTCCTGTTTTAATTTTTACCGGTCTGTGAATTATTAATTCAGGACAATATTCCTTAACTATTGAGGGTTTTAGAATTGTTTTGGAACTTCCTGTATCGAGTAACAGTTTGATTGGCGGTTGTTTTAATTGAATGTACGGAAGAGGGGTAGTGGTTAGTGAGATATTGCATTCTGCTATTCCGGGTAGCTGGTAGGGGGATCTTCCGTAAAATTTAGCCCTTCGTTGTATTCCTCATTGATGGCTCTAATTTCATCTGCCAATGCTTGATCTGGATCTTCTTCATCTTGGTCGTCTAACTGCTGTAATTCCGCAAATCTTTCTTCCATCATGTAGTGATTATTCGGTCTAAAGCGAGTGTTTGAAGTTATATCAGCTTGCGTGTGGTGGAGTTCTTCTTGTCTACGTGGGTAGTTATTAAAGGATGTTCTGCTTATTTCTGAGGTTTCCATTGGTGTTCCTCGTGGATAACTTTTTTGGATATTTTTAGTTATGGTTGAGGTTTCCATTGGTGTTGGTTGGTTTCTTCTATGTCAAACCTGCATGTCTCTTCTGTTGGGCTGTTCGTTACGTACGATTGGAGAGTTTTGTTTAAAATTCTGTGTTTTCATTGTGGGAGAAAATGGTTTATACTGCTGTTGATAATGAAATTGTGGTTGTTGATAATTCACTTGTGGCTGTTGGTAATTAAATTGTTGTTGTTGATGAATAGCTTTGTTTTGTACTTGTTGATAATTAGCAAGAGGTTGTTGGTAAAATGATGTACTCGATTGTTTAAATGGAAAATTGTTTTGTGGTGAAATAGTTTTACTATATATTTGGAATTGTTCCTCTTTTGTAACGAATGCAATAGCATCCATTAAATTATCGATTTCTTTGATTCGCACCATTTGTTTAAAATTAGTTGATAAGTTTCTGACATGTGTCCAAACTTAATTGTTGGTACACTTTACTCATGGCTTCTTTTACTGCCATTGGTTCTGAGCTTTGCGTTAATTTGGATATTAATAAGGATTGATATCCTATGATTTTATTACCAAAAGAAACTAATGTTTCTCGCCTTAAATCTATTTTTAAATGAATTAACTCTGTTTGTAAAGTTGGAAAAGTCTCTAGGATCTCCAAATGTGTTAGTTAAAATTATTTTAATATCATTCCAATTTTTAATTTCAAGACGAGAGGCAATATTGACTTGCGCTTGGCCGTACAACTTGCTTCGAATTGCTCTAAGAATAAATTTATTTTGTAAATCATTATGTTCTGATCCGTAAGTTATGACAAGTTCATCGCATGCGGATATGAAATCATTTAAAATTGATGGATTTCCATCGAAACGTGGGATAACATCCACGAACATCTTAAATAGTTGCAAATTGGTCATATTATCATCTACAGTATTTCTTGCACCTTCGGAAAAAGTATTTGAAGTACTTGAATTCATTTTTAAAACTTAAAAAAAAAAAAATTGAAATAAGAATATTTAGACTTAAACTAATAAATTCTAATATACAGTTAGAATTTATGAAAATAAAATTTTAATATACAGTTAAAATTTTATGGTTTTAATAAACTTTGATATGCAGTCAAAACTTATTATGTGATTAATTTTGATATACGGTCAAAATTGAATCGTGAGTTGCAAACACAAAAATACCAATCTTATCAGGAAAAATTTTGGAAAAGTATGTAGGACTTACGGGGTGAATTCTGAGTTTTCTGGTCCAAATGGTCAAAACCAACGAATTTCCAAAGGGTTTTTTCTTCCAATCCACAAATCTTCAGAGGATACCTTATACAGAGGTATGACTGCAATAGTCTTCCTTTTTCTTGAGATTCTCCTGGAAACCAACTTGTGGAACTTCTGACTTCGAAGATACCGACTGCGCCAGTTATGGGTGCGTTTCCCAAGGTTCACACTTCACAACAAATGAAATCACCTCTTGGAAGTAAATGTACAATTACCTACTTTATTTTTCTCTTGATAATTACAGTATGAGTTTGAGTTTACAACTGATCTTTATTAAAAACGGATTGATATTTATATAAAACTAGTTATCATGTTTTCGTCATTGGAAAGTATAATTATTTTTATCGCGGTCAAAGGATCGTCTATAACGTATGATATTATGCGTAATAAAATGATGAAGGTCAAAAATAATAAGGACACA
>JANEYF010005150.1:2500-98457 GCA_029963845.1 Rhamnusium bicolor | reverse complement strand
ATAATGAGCATCGAGTAATGCTTTTATTTCACCCCATGTATTTGGGTTGCTTGAATTTACTATTTCTGCGGCTTTACCGCGAAGTTTATTTTTTATGCAAGGTTAATAAAATGCGTTGATCGTCTACGGCCATGCCCTGGGTATGAATGCAGGCGTTTATAAAAGTTTGGAAAATATAGGGATGCCATCGATTTCTAGGTACAATCAAGAAAATTGCACTTAATTTGTAGGGTTCGATACTAGTACTTTCGGTTGTGAGAGCCATGTTACTAGATATTTAGATGTTATCGAAATAAAATTAAGTAAAATAACAGTAAAAAGATTAAAATAATATTTAGTTTGCTATATAAAAAAATGTTTCGTAGTGTTAATATAGATTGTGGTAGTTATTTAGTTTGCAATATAATATGGGACTTGGATAATAGAAATAAATTATGCACTTATATAAAAAATTAGTGTGGTCTTTAAATCGGACTGTACCTCACGCTCACCTTTACACACGTATATGTAGCGAGTGGATACAGTTAGAAATATCAGCCAACTAATATGTAAAAAAAAATATGAAATGTTTGGTCTTCAAGTCGAACTGTACTTCACGTTCATCTCTACACACGTATATGTAGCGAGGGATACAGTTAGAAAAGAGCCAAATCAAAAAAGAATAAAAGAAAAATGAAATAAAATTGTTACTTGAAAATAATTAAAAATGATAACGAGATGATTCTTAAATGTCTTACGTAAATGTTTTCTTCATTAGGTTCTTCCGTTAAGGGATTGGGATCCGCCAACGTAGTGAGGAAGCGCTCCTTGTTCTCGTAAGCTCAGTTTCACTAGTTAGGTACCTTCTGCAGATATTGTCCTTGTTCTAATGCGTTGCACTACCAGTTAGGCTTCTTGTTCGACGATGTTAAACGGATCCTACCGACTGCGCCAATTCTTATATTTTTATTTACATGAATGAATTTTTAAAAACTGATTATTTAATTAAGAGTCAACGTTGACTCTGAAGAAATTAATGGATTGAATATAAAATGTTTATTGGAACATAGTGAGTATAAAACTGATTTGACAAATGTGCCGAGCTAGTTTATAATGTATTTGGTTTATGCTGGATAAGCATTTACAACAGGTCCCAGACTTGAAACAAAAGCAAGTACTGAATAAGCAATTTGTAATTCTAAGAGACAATTTGTTATCTGTAACGTAGGTGTAAATGATAATCTAAAATAATATAAAGTGAAGCCAAAGTCGTGTATAAGTTAATATATAGTGGCGTAGATATTATATAACATATATATATATATATATATATATATATATATATATATATATATATATATATATATATATATATATATATATATATATATATATATATATATATATATATATATATATATATATATATATATATATAACCGGGTGAGTCAAGAATTGCGCTCGCCCCGATATCTCCTAAAATATTTGGAATAGAAAATTGAAATTTCGAGGGCTTATTATACGACTAAAATGCCATGTTTTCAATAAAAAATCAAGTTTGGTGCACATCCGGTTTGACCGGAAATGCCCACAACTTTCGATTTTTAAATGAAACATCCTATATATTTTTACATTTTTGGAATCTAGAGGAAAATTTGAATACAATACATCCATTGTGGTCACTTTTTTGATAAACATTAAACATTTTATTAAAAAATCTATTTCTGAATCCAGAGTGCTGTGGTGGTGTTTTATTACATTCAATCGCTACTATGATTTTTCCAATGTTATTAGGTTACCAGATTTTAAACAGAAATGTGTCATTTTAGTTTCCCAAAGCCCACTAATCTATTAGCCGCATGTTTCTAAAAGCTTGGTTGCATTGTATTTTGGCTGAAATCTCAAATATTTCTGAGCGGATTTTCAATATTTTGGTATCATTAGATTCGTATGAAAATGGGGTATTTAAAAATGTTGGTGGACGATTAACTTCCCATTTAAAAAAACCGAGTTAGTGGGTAAAAATCACATTTAAAAATTTTAAACGCCTCTAGACAATTAAGTAATGCAATCATATTGCTCTTTTTATTTTTATAGTAACGTAGCACACAAACTAAAATATATTTTGGGCACCACAGCACTCTGGATTCAGAAATAGATTTTTTAATAAAATTTTTAATGTTTATCAAAAAGTGACCAAAATGGATATATTGTATTTAAAATTTCCTCTAGATTCCAAAAATGTAAAAATATATAGGGTGTTTCATTTAAAAATCGAAAGTTGTAGGCATTTCCGGTCAAACCGGATGTGCACCAAACTTGATTTTTTTATTGAAAAGATGGCATTTTAGTCGTGTAATAAGCCCTCAAAATTTCAATTTTCTATTCCAAATATTTTAGGAGATATCGGGGCGAGCGCAATTCGTGACTCACCCGGTATATACATATATATATATATATATATATATATATATATATATATATATATATATATATATATATATATATATATATATATATATATATATATATATATATATATATATATATATATATATATATATATATATATATATATATATAGTATATCTGAAGTGATAATAAATAAATAAATAAAATAAAATAAACGTTCAGATAATACATAATTATTTTTGTAATATCATTGAACCATTTCTACTCGTTCCTGGGCCACTTAAAATATGTCGCCTGTTTTTGAAATTAGACCAAAAGTTTAATAATGAGGATTGTAGATAATTTCGTGGACTATGCTGTGTTATAAGCAAATTATCAACCCAACCTACTTTTTTACTTATGACGAAAAAACTGAAATTTACTTTTTTAAACGCTTGTGATTTTTTTTATTAGAGATATAACAAATTTTTAATGAAAATTTATTGCAAAAATGTCAAAAATCAGATTGTTTAAAATGTCCCATAATATACAGTTTTGGACGTACATCCTTGATAGGAAAAAAAAGTTTGATTATATATGAAAACGATTTGGTTTTGACTACAAATTCAGCTAAAACATAGCAACAGTGCACAATTTATTGATGGCTTATTAAAGGAAGCAAGTTTCTTTATTTTTCGATAATATAAACACTAAGAAATATGGCATATAACTTCAAATTTTTTTTCAAGCACTCTCCTAGTGTTTCGAGTCTTTTTTGCAGTGCTTCAAACACTGATAAAAAAAGAGCCTGATAATTGATATTGTCAATTACTTTTTTTAGTGTTTGGTAATTAATTTAAATTACTTTCATAAATTAAAATATTTTGAAATTAAAATGCACTTTGAAGAATGTTTTGTGCTTCAAGCATTTTAGACGAGTGGTTTGTCCAGCTTTGATTGTAATGTGATTCGAAACACAAGGGGCATATTTATCTAATTACATTTCTAAACCAAGCAGTACACAAATATTTCACATTGTTTTATTAAAATTTTAGATAACAACGATGTGATAAAATCCGCTGCACCTTTAATAAACAGTCTAATAGAAACGTTATTAGAAAGTGCCTCATTAGCCAAATCTGCAAGATTCTACAACTTAAAACTAGGAGACGGAGACTCGAGACTAATGGATTGTTTTATTGAAGTGTAAGTAGTAATGTTTGTATTTTTCTACGAAATTAACTTTTATTTGTTACAAAAATCAAATTTTTACATAGACAAATGGAATTTTATATAATATGCAAAATGCAAATGTAAAAACTCCACCAAAAATTTTGTGAAATATTTTGTCTCCGGTTAAAAAATTTGTTTTTCATGTTCGATAATGGGTGAACTGATGAAATTAACACTTTTTTTTTAATAATAGTAATTAATATTATTTACCAATATAAGGAAACAGATTGACGTGTGTACAATTGTGAAGTCGATATAAAAACAAATATAAAACACAAAACTTAAACATAAAATGGTGTCAATATGTATAAGTAACGTTTCTTCTTGAAATCATTTGTTTTCCGATAGCTGGTTTGGAGAATTATTCCAGAATTCCTGTTAGTTGTAAATAAGAAAGCCCAGTGAGGTCAATTTTTTTTTATCTCTGCTTTTTGGCCTTACAAACATAGTGTTTTAGCCATCAGTGAGGTCAAATAAACATAAAATCAGATTCTCTAACAATTAAACAAAGTCAAATACAAAGTCAATAAATCCTTTTTACATATATACATTGGTGTGTAAATTCGGTGATTAACCGCTACGACAGTAGGCTCCAGCTCCACATGCTGAAGAAACATTCAGGATTCGATGTAGCGAACTTACCGATAATTATTTAACGGCGGCGTCCAGCTCAACGCGCTGAAATCTCACGGCAATAAATAATCACGGGACTGGTGACGGCGGTTGGTTTAGCAATTATCTACTAACGGCGGGTGCAGCTCAACGGGCTGAAGGCCCACGGCAATAAATAATCACTAGATTGGTGATGGCGGTGCAGGACGGTAAAATGGCTACCAACACCAGGAGGTCTAGCTCAGCGCGCTAAACACCCCAAGATGCTACCAGACATTCAGCTAGGCGGCGGCGTCGTAGGATTCTGAATTTTAATCAAATGTAGTCAACGCGTTTAAGAAGCCTCAACTACTCACTCAGCTCAACACGCTGAAGGTAGTTGTCAGTAGAAAACTGGATTGATTCTGTTCGCGGCAATATTCTTTGGCTTGACGATTACCTTGGATAGCCAGGGTCGGAAGTTTTACTTTCCTTTACTGTATCGCATCGCTGTAGGCCTAAACCAACCTCGTAAGGGACGGGCCTACTCCACTGGCAACCCCGTCCGCTGATGCGAACAGTGTGGTCGTTTTGGTAGACCTCCCCTGGTCCTGGTTTGTTGGACCCAGCCGATTTGGGCCTCTTCTGGCGCTCTTGTTTCTGTTTTCTTTCTTCATCGGCTGTCTGCTCCCGGGAGCATCGTCATGTCGCGGGCAGAGCGACTGTTGCTGTCCTGCCCTGGGAGTTTGTCGGATTTGAGGTGTTCCTACCAGTGTCTACCGACAGTAGGTGGAGGTAGAGCTATTTAACTCGGGACGCGCAAGGCCTAAGCGCTTTACTTCAGCGCTGCTGCCGGGTATCCTGCATCTAACAGCTTGGCTAGGAGTCCGGCATGCCAGACCCTGTTGAATGCCTTTGCGACATTTAATAGGATCGCCCCCGTGGACTGGTTTCTCTTGAATCCAAACACTCCACCAGGCGGAGTGTTTGCAGCTCGGTCGATTGTCATTTCTTGTAAGCGAATTGTTCGTCCTGTATGACTTGCAATTCTTCGGAGTACTCTTGCAGTCTGGCCAAGATTATCCTTTCTGCTACTTTGCTCATTGCCGGCAGTAAGCTGATGGGCTTGTAACTAGAGGGATGGATCGGATTCTTGCCTAGTTTGAGAATCAGGATGACATCCGCTCTCTTTCATCTATCTGGGAAGTATCGGAACCTCAGAATGGCATTGATTATGTTGACCATCGCCGCAACTCCTTTGCGTGGCATCTTTTTCAGTGCCAGGTTTCCAATATCGTCGCTTCCAGGTGCCTTCCTGTTTTTGAGACGTCTTAGGATCCCTTTGACCTCCTCCGGGGTCGCTGGTTAAAATTGTTCTTCGTCTGGCGCGCGCGTCAGTCTCCGAATCCGTCCGTCAACAGCGTCCGTCCATTCCTCGTCCTCGTCTGGGAGCTGGTGTTCTCTACACTGCAGCTCTAGGCTGTCAACGAATGCCTCGGCCTTTTGCTTCTTTTGATGAATGTCTCTTCCTCATCCCCCTTCTCTCCCAATTGGAGGAGTATTGGGTTGTGGTCCGAGGAGCCCTCATCCAAGGTTCGAAGCGTGAAGCCCATCATGTTTTGCAACATGGCGATGTCCAGCACGTCAGGTCTACCTGCATTCCCATAGTGCGTCGGTTCTACGGGTCCTATTGCCAGTATATCGTCTCGTGTGCCTAGGTATCTCAGCAGCGCTCTGCCCCTGGTGTTCGAGAGTCTGCTGTTCCACACTGGCGACTTGGCGTTGAAGTCTCCGATGGCCACTGCCTGCTCGCCTCTCTGGAAGAGTGTTGCTAGGTCGCCTTCCACTATCGGTCTTCTTGGCGATTGGTAGCCTTAAGCTGTTTTAAGTCTACCGTGTCCGTGGGTTTGCACTTCTACAACAGTCACTTCCAGGCCTTCTTCCAGCTCTGTCGTCACTAGCCAGTGGTCTATATTCTTCTTGACGAGCAGGGCTACTCCTCCTCCATTGCCTGCGCTGTCTTGTCTATAGACTTCGTAGCCTACTTCACCGATGTTTCAGCTGTGAGCTTCGCCTCTTGCAGTGCCATAACGTCAATGTTGTATCTCGCTAACACCTCTTCTAGTTCATACTTGTTGTCACGTAGGCCATTGATGTTCCATGAGGCTATCTGCAGGGACTTCGGCTTCACCCTCCCAATAAACATGTTAGTTTACTAGGTTTGGCATTTGGGCGAAGAGGGCGCTCATCGCTGTGAACATCTGCTGCATCTGCGCCAGTGCCGCCGAGAGGTTGCTGGCGTTTAGTGCAGCGAGGGCCGTTTTCTGCACTTGCGGTGCGGCGGCTCTCCTTTGCTTCGCGGCGCCTACGAAGCTCCTCCCTGGAGTTGTACTCCTGGTTACAGGCCTAGCCTCTGGCTGCTGCGTCCTTGGCGCTTGCTTCTGGGAGAGGGCGACCGGCTTCCTGGGGAACTTAGGGCATCCTCTGTAGTTGGCTGAGTGCGCTCCCTCGCCGTTTGCGCACTTCGCTGGCGTGATCCGCTTCTTTGTGCAGTCCCCAGAGTGGTGGGGTCCTCCGCACGTCACGCACTTTGCCTGTGCAGTGCACTTGGCCTGGGCGTGACCGAAGCGCTGGCATCGGTGACACTGCGTGGCTACTTGCTGGGCCTTCTGCCTCTCCACTCGTACCACCAGTGAACAGCATCTGGATACCTTCAGAACTTCCTCCTGTTCTTTTGGTTGAAAGTGAATATATGCATGATTCATCATCACATGGCGGCAGGATGTGAACGGTGGCACAAGACTAACGGAAATTTCCAAAATTATAGTAATGAACATATGTATGATTCATTACAAACGTAAGAACAACTTTTTATTGAATGTATGCATCAGCTATTCATTTTATTTGCAATCGCTTATTTTTAATCAGTTTAGTAGTTTAATATAGCCGCGAGATATATTTTGACTCATTTTGATCTTGTATAATTTTTGAACGAAAAAAGCTATCAAGGTGCAGTTTTCGCAGATTAATTTTGATTGCAAATTTTCTTATATGGTAATTTTATTTATTTGTGATAACCGGATATGCCGAAAACAAAATGGTAAATTTTCAGGTATGACACAACTATATTATTTCAAATGGAACACCCTTCACATTTTTTTCCGTTCGAAAATGTAGTATGTGTTGGGGTTTCAAAAGAGTAAAATTGTAATTTAGTTTGTTTTAGTTTTAAGTTAAAATATAATGCGCTATAGAAGGCACTTGGTGAGTCCTCGATTACGTTCCGGCACATAGAGATGGTATTTACCACATGTTCACTTATGGTAGATAGAGTACGAGTTAGTAAAAAGAGTTGTGTAGAACCAACCCGCCATTATAGTTTTAGTTAGTTGCAATTGCTACCCTTCATAACCACGTACTCCTACCTTGTAGGGATGATCACAAAACTACTGGGTCTGGGAATGTAGCAAGTCGAGACACTACTTTGCCCGGCTAAATTAATGAGTGTCACGACAAAATAAAACTAGCTTAGATCTCAGGGCGTTACACCCAGTTTATCTGAATTTCAATACAATAAATTAATTACTCTACTTAACTTTAACTTGCCATAAATTATTCGTTCTCGTTATAATGTGGTGCTTTAAAATAAAATATCAAATTCCACAACTATGAAACAGGCTATATTCATATAAATTTCGCCAGAGAATAACACATAAAAAAGCTATTTACATTACTTCACGATAACTCTGCCTCAAAGGCTAATTATAGTATTTACTACAACAATTCACAAAGTGTATAGCATAGAATACAACATGGTTATAACCCCCCTGAATGTCGCCATACCAAAGGTTCACAGTGTATTTGGTGACATATGAGGTTCGTTATCAAACTTAAAACTAAACAAAGTGGGGTGATATTCCCTTAAATAGAACTAAAAAATATATACCTTTACCAGCTACCAGTGGCACAAGAAAGGTAGGTACTGCTTGAAACTCTTCCTCGTCTCCTTTTACCTGGACTTGGAATTCACACCATGCTAACATTGGTACGTAGGCTCAGTCTTATGCTCACAAACATACTGACAACCGCTCTTCCGACTTGCAGAACGGTAGAGACCTCGCACCCAGACTTGCACAACGACACAAACTTCGTCCCAGGCGTACAAAATGATGCCGACTTTGCTCCAGGCGTGCACTCTAAATAAATACGTTTGAATTACACATTTATCGATCTTTGACCTACTGAAAACTCAGTAATGTACTTAAACACAAACAAAACAATCTTATAATTTGACTAACTATTTACCTCAAACACAGAGGATACAGGTGTATTCCAATTTCTCTAGTAGAATCATAAGAACCATTGGCATAGTGAGTGATAAGTGTATCCCTCTGGTGATCAGTGCTACTACCAGTCAGACATCACTGATGTCTTAGTGATTGATAGCGACCTACAAAGCAGGTACCAAGAGCTTCGACCTCTAATCCGGGTGGGCTAAACTATATACTGAATAAAATTTACAGGAAACAACTATACAGCGGACAAAAGCATGGTACCTGCAAAGCAGGTACCATGCTCTTGGTACCTGCTTTGCAAGTCGCTATCAGTCACTAAGAGTTCAGTGATGTCTGACTGGTAGCAGCACTGACCACCAGAGGGATACACTTATCACTCACTATGTCTGTTTTGCTTAGTCTGCTTTAGGCTAGCTTGGTTTGCTATTATTATTTGTCTTTTCCATTACTTATGGCATACTGACGAGAAACCGGTCTATGTCTAGTGAGGAATTTAACAAATGATCTTAGCTACCAAACAAGATTTGCAGGTTTAATGCAATGTAGGTCGGGGCATTTTTCCGCTGAGTAGTTCTTTCCTGCAAATCTTATTTAACAAGAATCATTACCTTACTTTTTATTTGTCAGGTATCAAAACACAACATTCCTTAAAACAATATCTACATTGTGATATTAACAGTAAACGTTTTTAAAACCAGCCTAGAAAATAAAGAAATAAACGTGCCTTCTTATGAAAAACAAACTATCTAAGAAGTGAAACCTTACCAAAAATCGTAATTAAATCCGTTTCCAGTAAAAGTTACTTTCTAAAACAACATCATTCTACACTGCGTCCAAAACAAGGGAACCAACTTAAATTTCAGAACAAATTCCTAATATCCCTCTCGGATGACCGTTTTGTGGAAATTGTCTTTTACGATTTAACGGCCGGCGTATTCCACGAAGAACGACAAAATACTCGCAGCGTGATGACTTGCACAGAGAGATTTTAGGCACAGAAAAACAAATAAAGAACGAGGTTTGCGAGGTATAGTTTTGTGAGATTTTGGAATGTCACATAGTTTATAGTTTATAGTGCTCATCGCTCTCTTGTTTTCTTCAGCAACTCATATGTTATGTATTGTGTATATTCCAATAAATGTTAAGTTTATATACAAGAATTAGTTTCCCTCTACTCTAAAACACAAACGTGAACAGCACCACATACACCCTTCCTCAGAATTACAACCCCAAAGATAAGAATAAATATCTAATTTTTACTAAACCAAAGAAAATTACAGTCCATTATTACGAAGTGTACAAACAACAAAAATGTCTGGCTATACTAGTGATAAAAGTAGTCAGTATCGAACCGGATTCCGATGGTTTTATCGTACTTATTATTACATTATTATATTTTTATGGTAACGACGACATCGAAACAACAGTAGGTACTTGCTGCGCTGGAGAAGATAGGACGTGTGCATCCCTCTTCCGTCGCCCGTCTCTCAGCAGCCACAATTCATCGCATCGCATTTGACGCATCATGCGCAGTGCTGAATAAAATTAGTTGCCGATTACCGAACTCGGTTATTGACACTCAAAAAACTAGAAATACTTTCTAACTTAAGGTTAGCCGATCCCTCTTTCACTTACCAGCAAAAATTGACATGTTTATCGGTGCAAATCTATTTTTTGATACAATAGCTCCCGGTTTAATACGGTTTGGTCCAAATTTACCCACATTACAAAACAGTTATTTAGGCTGGATAGTAGCAGGTCCTATTCCTAATCAAAGTAATTGTTTAAATATCAGTCTGTTTTCACAATCACAAAGCGTAGATGAGTTACAATCAACGTTTTGGCAACTGGAAGAATTATCTCCAGAAGACAGTTATGCGAACAGAAACTCTTGAATTCTGCCAAAGGCACGTATAGCGGTGCATTTCAAGTAAATTTGCCGTTACGTGAAGAAAATGGTTATCTAAAACTCGGTGACTCGTACAATTCTTCCTTTCGCAGATTTTTATCCTTGGAAAAACGACTTTTGACGAATAAAGAATTATTTACTTGGTATAAATTCATATAGACGAATACGTCGCATTAGGTCAAGGTATGTCCTATTAAACGTCACACAGTTAAAATTCGACACAAATATTTTCTTCAGTATCATTGCCTCTTGCGAGAATCCAGTTCTACTAAAATTAGTCATGATGCTTCGATGAAATCTTCTTCTGGTCTCTCATTAAGTGACATTATGCTGAAAGAGTTTCCTGTTCAACCTGAATTGTTTGACATTCTATGCCAATTTAGAATGTGTAAATACGTGTTAACCACTGATATCGAAAAGATGTACAGGAGTTACGCGTTTCGCGGTAACAACTCTGTTTTTAAAAACTATTTCCAAACTTTACAATAAAATAATTAAAGTATAATAGTAAAACAAAGGACTTTATTAGATGAACGACAAGTAATAAGTGAATACAAAATGCATAATAAAGGTATAAATTTCATATGGTTATCTTCACGTAGTGGGATGTGATAATATCATATTTCTTAAGATTAAGAATCTTATACATAACTCCTCCAGGCCGAGATGGAGCAATAGCCTCTTTAGGATATGCGAAATGGCATTTCTTTTAATTGGGTGGCCTTCTCTTCTTTATTCTTTCTTGAAGTCATTGTCAAATATAATTGTTTCATTCTGGGGAATAATATATAAATTATAAATAATATGATTACAAAGTAAATAATTAAATTCCAATAATTAAAATGTTTACTAACATTATTTATTTCTAATAATTGATATTTATTTTTGTTTATTTCATCATTTAGTTTGTTTATTTCATCATCCAAATTTATGTGAGAAATTTCTAGTGGTTTAAACTCATTATTAAGCTTTTCAAAGTTGTTATCAATTTCAGGCAAGTAGCTATTTAATTGATTGATTTTTACTTCAGATTTATGTAACTGAATTTTATAATCTTTAATATAAATTATACAGTTTGGTTCTAACACAGTGGTGTAAGTACCATGAATTTGTGTCGTTTTTAAATTATTATTACAATTGATTTTTGCAATATTTTTATATGGTGAAATTATTAAATATATGGCGATTATTTTCAATTTCTTCAATTTTCATATCATTTAAAGTTGTTACATTTCTACTGCAATTCAGAGTATGTGCTTTTAATATTATTTGAATTTCACATATTTCATTATTAATATGCTGTGTTTCTGAACTTTTACAAAAATAATTCTTATCACTAAGTAAAATACATGGTTTGTCGAAGAGGCTGTACGATTGATCGGAAAGTACAAGGAATTTGAATTTTGGGATTATAATATTGAATTGGTTATTTTCGGTTAAAGTAGGTAATGCCCATAAATGGAAAATGTTATAAATTTCGTTATATACTAGGGGAACTTCTAATATAAAAGTTATGGCGTTATTTACTTGATAAGCCTTAATTTCAGTAATCTGTTCGTAATATAAAATGTTTTATGGATCATATGGTAATTTACCTGGTCCTTGTAAAATATTAGTTATTTGTTGAAGCTCGTGTTGAAAATCCTCAGGGTTAATTATGCTGGGGTGTAGATATCCAATTTTGGGAAATGTAACTGAGGTTTCTAATTCATTGAGTAAACGAATTATTTCATTCATAGCGAGTATCAGCTGATTATGTGTGCTATGAAGTAATTCAATAGCTCTACTTTGTGTAGAATATATATCTTGTTTTTTCATATAGGTTTCAATTTGTATAATTCATCTTGTTAATATCAGTTCGTTATCTTCTAGGGTGTTCATGGTTTTGTTAAATGTTTGTATAGCTTTTTGCATAAACGATATTTGATTTTCGTTTATATGTTATTATTTTGTGTTGATTCTCTTCTAGTTTTTTAATTTTTTCTTCAAAGTATTCTCCATCTTCTGCGTCCAAGTTTCCAGTGATAAACTTGAATGATTTTCCTAAGATATTTATGAGTCCTCTTTTTGTTCTTTTGTTCTTTAATAAATAATTGATTAACTTTGGATTCTAATGTAGTTAAAATATTTTCATCTATAGCTAAGTAAGTTTTATACTTTTTTTTATACGTGTGACCATATTGTGTATTATTATAAGAGTTATGTAGTTTATTAATTAATTTTCTTATACTAATGTAATTATTGTATAACTTATCTAAGTTTATCCTCTTAATTAAAGTCCATTTGTTGCGTTGGATTTTTGTTATATCTAAATGCTGGGGGTAAAGTCCTGGTTTGTCATTTAGATTTTCTAGCTCTAGTCCTCTGATGAGTCCGAATCTGAAACATTAAAAGAATGTTTTAGATTGTCCATATGTACTTTGCGTGTTTGATTATTTTTCTTATTAAGTAAAACATGTTTTATCTGGGTTAATCTGTTGAATTGTGTACGGTCCAAGAAAGGGGTTAGTAGCTTTTGATCTACCTCGTACACTTTTTACGTATACTTTGTTTCCAACTTTATACTGTTGTATGGTTTCTTCGTAACGTTTTAAATTTTTTTTGGTGTACAAGTTCTTTTTCTGTCATTAAGTTTTTCTTTACAATTTCATATTGAGCTTGGGCTGTTTTTCTTATTTCATCTATGTAGTACTCATATTGTTTATATTGCACATTCATAGAGAATGGGTTATTGGCGTTTGTTTGTCCTAATAAAAGCTCGTGTGGAGTAAATTTTGTGGCTGAATGAATTGTATGATTATATGCTATAATACATTGTTTTATTCTTGTTATATTCTTGAGATCTGGGGTAGTTAATTTTATTACTCTATAATGTTCTATAATTGTTGAATGTAGACGTTCAATTAAACCATTTGATTTATGATTTTGTGGAGTTGTTATATGATGATTAATTTCATACAATTTGGTAAAATCCTTAACTAATCCATTGTCGAATTCGGGTCCTCCATCTGTGGTAATGTTTTTCGGTACACCGTAATGCATTACAAACGTATGCAGTGCATCACAAATTTCGATGGCATTTTTCGTTTTTATCTCATATATCATTCCATATTTAGTAAAGGCATCTATTATTGTTATAAACTTCATTTTATCGATTTCGAAAGTGTCTAGGTGCAATAAAGTCCATAGGTTTCCCAGGGGTTGGTGTTAAATTTATATTTGCGATAGGTGGTGTTCTATCGTATTTCGTTAAGTTGCATGTTTCACAACTTTTAATAAAATCTGATATATTTCTGTCCATAAGTGGCCAATAATATGTTCTTTTAATATGTAGTGCAGTTGGTAATACTCCTCTATGATAATATATTTTGGGTGTGTCTTTAACGATTTTAGTTCTTTCTTCTTTATTCATGACATAAGTTTTATGTCCAAGGCATCTAAATAAACGGGGTTTATTAGTATGAAATAGATTTATATAGGCATCGCATATTACTGTATATAGTTCATCTGTACAGGTAATATAGTAATTTTCTTTAGGTGCCAAATATTCTTGCATCCATTCTTGTAATTTGTTTTTGTCTTTGGGTATATTTATGAAATAAATTCTTTTCTTGTCATACAAATACATTTTTGTTGATGGTTCGGTTATATTTGGTATTTCTGTAAACCATAGTTGTTTAGGTTTTGTTTCGATGGCATCTTCGGTTATTGGAATCGATTCTTGACTATCTAACTGTGAATGAACTGTCTGGTTACTGCTTGGGGGAGGTGGTACATCTAAAAGCTGTATATCTTCTATTTCTGGTTGATTTTCATCTGGTTCTAATAATCTATCAATTTCGCTTGGTGTAGGTGATAGAAAATCTCTTGATGTTCCTGCTTGGGCAATTACTGAGTGATCGATTGGATAAATTTGTATGCGAGATAAGGCGTCAGCTGCAACGTTACTTTTTCCTTTTCTGTGCACAATTTCGTAATTAAATTCTTCTTTAATATTCGTTTTTTCTACAGGTAACCTAGTTATCATTTCCGTTCTCGGTGGTATAATAATTGGTTTTGTATTCGGGGTTGCCATATGTAAACATATAGATGTTTTTCCCATTATTAATTTATTTTTGTTAATATTTATTTGTGCTCTTAGTTCTTTTAAGAGATCTATACCTATTAATCCTCCAAATTTTGGATTGAAGTCAAATAGATAAAATGTGTGTTCTTTATGTGTGTTAAACGTTTTCGGAAGTTTAATTTTTACACTTTCTTGGTGGGTGGTTATACCATGTGCTGTTTGTATAGAAAAAAGGTCCGATTTTATTTTATTCTTAAAATGTTTTTCGGCTAATTCGGGTTTTATTAAACTTTTGGTAGATCCGGTATCGATTAAAAAGTTTGTCCTCAGGTCTTCTATGTATATGTAGGGTAGTTGTGTTTCGACAATCGAATAAATTTGTATTATTTCGGTATTTTTGTCGACGGGTCCTTGGGAAAATCCTGATTTTCGGGTTCAATGGGACTTGCATGTTGCTGTTCGTGTATTGGGAATATTTCTTGTTCCACGTATTGATCGAAATTATCCATATGTGATTCATATGCATCATAATAATCGTGTGAACATGAGGCAGTTGGCTCATATTGATCTTCGGACTGGTATTGATCATTTTGATAATAATTATTGTCCTGATTTATGTCGGTGTAGTGAAGTTCTTCCCAAGTGAAATTTGGTTTCTGAGAATTATTTGGTCTCTGGACACTAGGTCTCGGTAAATTAGTGTTTCCTGGGGATGTATCCATAGGGGTAGGATAATTTTGTGTTCGTCTTTGCATACTTGAGTTTTGAAAATTATTTTGTGCTCTAAATGGTTGTTGCATTCTTGACATCGGTTGATTAGGTGTGTGAGATTGCCAATGATTTGGTCTGCTGGGCCATTGATAAGGTCGATTTTGTTGCGTAAAATTTGGTCTGTTTGGTGTAAAAGATGGTCTTGTGTTATACATAGGCATAGGCTGTCTTCTTGGAAGTTGATGGCTTGCTTGTATATTTTTGTGTAATGCCGGTTGATTGTTGTAATTATTTGTCAATTTTCTGATATAATTTAGATTATTTTCCTCGGAAACAATGTTTATAGCTTCTTCCAGTGTACTAGGGTTTCTGCATCTTACTATAAGACTGTATGATTCTTTTACTCCTTTTACAAAAGTTTTTACAGCTAAGTTACTGTATATTCTGATCTTTTCAGCTCTTAAAATTACACTCATATCAATAGAATTTACTTTTGATAATAACAGGCTAAGTGTATCTTGACATTTTTCTCCAAATCGTAGGGCTGTTTCGTTATTTTCCTGTTTTAGTGCTACCAGGTCTCATTAGAGCGTCCTCGTCACGTTGGTCGCCAAAGGTAAATATTATGGCTTCTTTTGGCTCGGGCCATGTTCTTAAATTTCGTACAGATATTAGTTGTGTTGCTCTTCCTGTAAGCTTATTTCTTATATGCGCCATAAGGAAAGAGTTAAATACATTGTCAGTGGGTCTTCCTAACGAATCGAGTATATTTTTACAGGCAATTATGAAATTTGAGATGAGTACTGGATCTCCATTAAATAGTGGAATGGTGTCCAAATAGTCTCTGATAGAGGGTTGAGCCATTTTTATTTGTGGTGGACTTGTTAATTCGATTCTTCTCTCTGTTGGTATATTTCCAAATTGACCTACTAAGTCGTCAATATCTTGTGGTCGGGACATCCAGTATAATACGTATATTTAAATATTAAAATTTATTACAGTAGTTATTAGTATATCACTTTGTTTTAGAATCGTAGATGGTTTTTTATAATGTGACGCAATTTGTATGTTTAATTGCAACGAGGGATTGGTCTTGAACTTAATCAAGTAATGCTCTATCGCAACAATATACAAAAATTGTCAGCGGGACTGTAGAATTTTAAAAATTTTTAGTTTAGTTTTCTGTTTTAAGTGTGACTCAGTTTGTATGTTTAATTGCAACGAGGGATTGGTCTTGAACTTAATCAAGTAATGCTCTATCGCAACAATATACAAAAATCGTAAGCGGGACTGTAGATTTTAAGTTTTTATTTTAAATCTTATGACTAGAAAGCGTGTTAGTGTTTATGTCACAAAGTTGCTTTCGACCTACTCAATCCAGCCAATTACAACTTTGAAAAACATAAGAATAGAAATGCAAAGCTTAAAAATATTATTTTCAGGGTAAAAAGGATAAGGTGGGTAAGGTTTTAGTTGAGGATTTAAATCAATCGTACTTACATTAAAATAAAAATTAAAGATGTCTTCATTTCCATAAAAAAATTAAAAATTGTTTCTTGATTCTTCCTTAATTAAGAACTACTTTTCTCCTGTCCAACGTCTGGAATTGACTTGGGGATACTTTTTCGTTCTCAGGGCAGATACGTCTAAGTTAGTGGTTAAAACCAGCGTTTTCTTTCAATTTTTGGAAAAAAAAACTCTTCTAGCATCCCACTTCTGACACCAGTTACGCGTTTCGCGGTAACAACTCTGTTTTTAAAAACTATTTCCAAACTTTACAATAAAATAATTAAAGTATAATAGTAAAACAGAGGACTTTATTAGATGAACGTAAAACAGAGGACTTTATTAGATGAACGACAAGTAATAAGTGAATACAATATGCATAATAAAGGTATAAATTTCATATGGTTATCTTCACGTAGTGGGATGTGATAATATCATATTTCTTAAGATTAAGGAGAATCTTATACATAACTCAGGCAGGTACAATTAAGCCCCAGTCAACATTTTTTGCAAAACATTTTGTGTCGTAAAAATCCAGAAGAAGCTCTAAAGTGTATGCAGCTACAGACTGTTACATATGGGACTAATTCTGCGCCATTTTTAGCAACTCGTTGCTCAGTCCGGTTGGCAGAAGAAGAAAAAATAAATTACCCCTTAGCCTCAAACGCAATTCTAACACAATGTTACGTTCATGACATTCTTGCCGGTTCTGACTCGGTCGAACAAGGTTTACAATTAGTAAGTCAACTTACCACAATGTTAATTTCTGCTGGGTTTTATCTCCATAAGTGGTGACCTAACGACACATCGATTTTAAGCAGCAATCCTGCTGATAAAAGAGAAGTTCAAGTAAACATCAACAACGAAAACCTAGGTCCTAGATCTATCTTGGAATCCTCAGTCAGACACATATCAAATTTTAATTCCTTCTCTAGCTATGCAAAATATTCTCACGAAAAGATACGTTCTATCATGCATTGCTCAAATGTTTGATCCCCTCGGCATGATTGGGACAATAGCTGCTGTCGCAAAAATGTTAATAATAGTTAAACAGTGTCGTTACCATGACACTTTCCCATGTATTTTATTATGGGACTACGACATACATTTTTATGGTTCCGGAGAGATGGTTCTAAGTGCGGGGAGCTACCTTGCACGTGGGCGGACTAGTTAATAGTCTTCGACCTACCCGCTGAGCTTAAATCATGATAGTTAAGAATCTGACCAGTGGCATCATTTGTTATTATAAAATAATTGTCCTAAAACCTATGACCTAGATGTTAGTAATAGGAGGAGGAACGGCTAAGAGGCTTTGACCATAGACGTACATATCTAAGATAATAGCTAAGAGGGAATGAGTTAAGCTTTGCCATATACTAATATATCTAGAGTATATCAAGGGAGAGACAGCTAAAAGTCTTTGACCATATAGCCGTATATCTAAGATAATAGCTAAAAGGTTTTGCTCTAGAATATATCGGATAATCGCTAATAAAGGGTAGAGCTAAGGGTGTGTATCAGACTAATAGCAACGTTTTAAAAAGTAATTAATTAATATGTCAAAGCAATAAGATGACCTCTGTATTCATGAATCTACAGGTTAAGACCTGTCATTTAAAAGCAAGGTAAAATATATAATGTCATATTATATCTTTCTGGTTAAATTTATTTTATCAGTTTTCAGGAATTTGTTAATATTTTTCGCAAAAACGCTACAAGCTCTGCTAATTAATTATACGTAATAAAATCAAAGATGGCAGCAGTGTCTGTAGGTTATTTAAAAAATAAAAAAGTAATTAAAAGATGGATACCTCAGCTGCAAATCTTTATGAATTAGTCAGTATTCATGATTGTTGTGTTGATAGACAGAATTGTTATTTAAATAAATTTATTAACGTAAAAAACGAGTATAATAAATAATGATATTACAGACGCCGCAAACAGGATGTTACTTTTTAAGAACAACATTCAAAACCTATCAAAACGTCCAAAATGAAACAAAGACTTTTGTTGTAAGAACCGTAATGATTGATTTTAAAAACAGCAATTTTTAAACAGATAGTGACAAGAAAATGTAGTCGGGGTGATTACTGAAGAAGAAAATACTATGTGTTGGAGTCTTATTGAAATTTATTGGATTAAGAGTAAATATTATAACATAAACACATACAGCTCTGTAATTTTCTATAATCATAATTTCTATATTTCTATAATTTTCTATATACAGGGAAATACTCATTTCACTTGTTATAATGTATTTAAATAAAAATACTCGGATTACCTATTATAATTTTTTATTTTCACATTTTTGATACAAAATATTTTAAATACGAAACAATATTATGTATACAAAGGTAACTAGACAAGTGTTATACAACAAACCATAAATATGTGTACAAAAGAGCTACCTAATATTACACCCATATCAGTTAGCGTATTAACAATAATTTGTATATCTCCACGTGATATTTTAACAATCATATCAACGAATTCATTTGGATCGGTGTTTTTATCCCATTGCAATTTATTGTGTATCTTCTTTTGATGGCTAGACACTGTTTGAAGGCATTGGCGAGTAGTATTTGACAAAGTTTTATCAAAGGCTTTTGATACTGGTAATATACATTTCCTCTTGATACGTTTTGAAGGAAACAAGTTTTGATATACCGGGACATACCGAGACATACTGGGACATACCAGGATACACAGAACAGGTGCATAATGCATTAAAATATAGCTGATCGCGTATTGACCTTAGACTGGAATTTAGCACTAATAAAAATATTCCGAAAGAAACTGCAGCCTAATAATTGTCTTGTAATTCATGATAGGGTGATTTATTATAATCCTTTAACTAGCATAGATTTAACATATTAGTATATCTATAATTTACATTCAAGATCAATGAGTTTCACATGCTTATGAAAACTATTTAAAGAAAAAAACAATTTCAAAACTATCACCCGTACTGATGATGCATGAGATTTTATACGTCATGTTTTTTTGTATGTTTACTTATTGGGTCAGTCATCTCATCTAACTGCGTAGTTGTCTTTACCTTGTTACAGAGGATCAAAAGAACTGTTGGACCGATTGTATATTTTGTATTAAGATTTAAAAAATAATAAAAAAAATATACTAAAAACACTTTTTATTTTTATTAAACGAGAGTTCTGTTTCTCAATCAATAAATAAAAAAGGTACTAAAATAAGACTTTTGAGAGAATATCATTGTTCTTAAATTGTTTATAAAATCCACAAAAAGATGATGAAATAGAATTTTTTACTGCTTGAAGAGGGGATGATAGTTTTCCTAAAAGCGTAACGATTGTCTTTTGCTATTTAAAAAAATGCATCAGATCAAAACAATTGATGAAATAATGCAAGGAGAGCTGTGCACATTTCAAATGTGCACAGTTTCCCAGTGGGTATGGGTAGCGCTTAGCTAGAGCGGAGAGAGCCACCACACCCTAAATAGGCCTACGACGGAAATAATAAGAGGTATTTATTACTAGTTTTATTTATCAAGTCAAAGCTTATAAGCTTTTTTCTAGGTCTATCAAGCAGTTAAAGCTGATATACCTGTTAGATGACCTCGAGTGTTTGAATAGGAGAACACTTGTTAATAACAATACCTCAGATTTCTTTAATAATTAATATTAATTTCTCTGAAATATTATTACAATTGCTTTTAGGAGAAAATAAAACACACATTGTTAAATAATTTCATTTATTAAATATAAAAATATATTATAATACTTTTTATTATGTATATTATATATTACAATATTTACAAAAAATATTGACGAACTACATTCATTGCTTTAATATAGTCGTCTAAAGTAGTAGATGGCCATTTACCATTGTTAGGACCGTTTTTCCAGCCCACAGGTAAGCCAGCGCCTTTGGATATATTATCATCCAGCCATTTTATTAGCTGCTTATGCTCTTCGTTATATTTAGGTTCTACTTTATAATATAAATTAAATTTCGGAATTACTCGATGTAAATTTTCAAGAAAATTGTACTGTGTAAAAATAGGCTGCCTCACAAACTGCCTTATCAATCGACCAATTTATATCTCCATAATTTTTAGAAATATTATTAGCCGTGTATGACTTAGAACTGTGATCTATCAATAAATAATTATCTTTATTTATTAGTAATTTTACTAGAAAAATACGAAAATATGAGTTTAGTGAAGGAAAATGTTTTTTAATAACTTGTCATAAATTATCAATAGTAAAGTATGGAATACAATCTTTTTGGAAAATATTTTCTAGCTGTTCAATAAATATATCGCATTGGCGTTTTTTCGTAACGAGTAGTTTTAATAAATCGATATTAGATGGCTGTCTTAAAGCCATCTAATATAAAGCTTTATCTGGTATAGCAATTTTTTCTAAAAATATTATTTACTAACCAACAATTATTTTGAATAATAGCAAGTTCTAAATATTTCTCATATATGTCATGCGTTTTAATTACTAGCAAGTATTGCAATTCTTTTTCTAAACGGTCCATCGCGATTGGTAGCTGAAACGAAATTGAAATAAATGTATAGGAGCGATTACTATTGATTATATTGTATTGATGATGACGTGATCGGACAAGCCGGAACTTGTTGGAAATTGTAACCCCAAGGTTTTGACAAGCGTCTACAGATAGGTTGCAATTGGCGTTGATGCTCCAGAAGACATGCGCGAGATTGCGACCATGAATTTTGTCTAGACGAGTCCATTATGAACACAAAGGGGAAGCCTAACTTAGTTCATAGCAGATAAGTATTAATAAATCCTTTTGGAATCGTTTGTTAGCAAGGAACTCGTTAGACGATAGTACTCGCCTATAAAGGGCAAGGAAAATCTTACTAATTAAAAAAATACTTATTTAAAAAAAAAAAATAAGTTTGCGATTCGAACCCTGGACCTACCGCGTGCTAGGCGAGTATCTTCTCTATCATCTAACGAGTTCCTTGCTAACAAACGATTCCAAAAGGATTTATTAATACTTATCTGCTATGAACTAAGTTAGGCTTCCCCTTTGTGTTCATAATGGACTCGTCTAGACAAAATTCATGGTCGCAATCTCGCGCATGCCTTCTGGAGCATCAACGCCAATTGAAACCTATCTATAGACGCTAATAAGCTTTTTGTGTCGGTATTTATGTAATTTATTATTCTCTTACTACGGACTGAGTACCAGTTCTCTTTGTTTTATCATAAATCATTCATGTTTTCTTGATACAATTAAACGCTGCTCTTTAGTCAAAGTGTTTTTATTAAATAGACAGCCTGTAAAATCTTCGAAGGCCGCGCGGATAAGGCCTTTAATTTTTTTAGTAACCGACTCTCCATTTACTTTATAAGTATACATCATTGCAGGGAGCCCTACAAACTCTGTCATGATACGCCCCTGGCTTTCATGTTTCATTACTCCTAAAAAAAATTTTTATTTGCTCTAAGTATACCATAGACATTATCAGTTGGATAGTCCGATGTATCAAACATATGAATATCTTTTTTAATGTAATCGTATATGTTAGGTAATATCTGAAAATTCATAAATTAAACTGCCGGTGTCTATGTATAACAATTTTGCTCGCTCACCGATTTCTTTCTTAATGTAATAATAATGAAAGTCATAAATAATAATTTTAGACAGGTCGAGAATTGCGAATCCTGTATACAGGGTGAGGTGGCCATTATCTACTCTTTACATGGGTAACTTTTTTATTTGCAGAGTTACAGAGTCGGTTAAATTAGCAAAATTGGGCAAAATTGTGAAAGTAATTGATTGCCGTTTTGATAATTGTTGTATGTTTTCAGGTTGCTGAATTATACTGAAAAAACTGAAAATGGACGATTTTTTTAATGTTAAATAACTACGAAACCGTTAATTTTAGAAAATCCGTGAAAATTGTTATCAATAGATATTTTTACGTAGAGTTTAATAAACCTATTGCCAATTCCATGGCTGGCACGATTACCGAGATATAACATAAACTTGCAGTTTTTTAAATGGACATACAAATGTTTATATCTTTGAAATCAGAAAAAAAATAAGCTTTCTTTTAAGCCCATAGCCGACTATGGTTTCCATTTAAAATAATGCAAGTTTATGTTATATCTTGTAAATTGTGTCAGCCATGGAATTGGCAATAGGTTTATTGAATTCTACGTAAAAATATCTATTGATAACAATTTTCACGGATTTCAGAAGATTAACGGTTTCGAAGTTATTTAACATTAAAAAAATCGACCATTTTCAGTTTTTTTCAGTATAATTCAGCAACCTGGAAACATACCACAATTCTCAATACGGTAATCAATTGCTCTCACAATTCTGCCCAATTTTACTTATTTGACTGACTCTGTAACTCTGCAAATAAAAAAAGTTAGCCGTATATAGGAGATATATAATGGCCACCCCGTATATAGGCTTTTTTAATTTAATTTTAAATTTTCAAACTAGTAGTAGTACCCCTGTCATCAAGTATATGTCGGAATATTCGCCAAGTGTTTGAATATTAAATTTGTTCCAAATATTTAACGCGTGATTATAATCGTCTTCGGATACGTCTTGGTTTGTCAATTTGCTGTAAAATGCTTCTTTGGTCGGTAGAGATATCCCGTTTAATTTTGCTCAAGAATTTAGATAATCGTAAGAAAAAATACCTTTCCTCGTAAGCAATTGAAATTTCTCGTCGCAATCGCAAAGAGATTTAGTGATTCATTTCTGGTTGTCGTCGAGATAGGAAGCTAGCTTCTCAATTTTGTCAGCCATAAATCTAAACGAATCAATAAATCTTCGCTTAATTTTAGTGTTCTTAACTTTTTTAGTGAAGGAAATGTATTTTGTTTATTAGTAATAGCGATATTTCTTCCTCGAAAGCTGTTGCTAGCGTCCGAATTACTATGTGCCCGTCGTGTCCTGATAGGAAGTGGAATATAATGGGAATCACGTAACTATCTTTATGTGCGGCGCCCCTCTAATACCCAGTTAAATGACAGTGATCGGCTACTTTAATGCCCATCTCTTTAAAGGGCTCTACTCTAATGCCCATCTCTTTAAAGGGCTCTTCACATATACGACAATCCGGTGCTGTATTCAAATTCCTGATCTATTATTAGTGGCTCCATCGGTTTTATGTTAGACGCTATTATATTAACTTTATCTGAACTTTTTTCAAGTTCTCGGACAAACCATGGCTGACAATCGGCGCCTCTGTATAAATTAAATCGCGATAGGCTATCTTCGTATGAGCAGATCAGATAATACGCGAAGCTATGTAAAAGCCGTATGTTTCTGATAATTTTGGATATTTTGATTAGAGTTCGTGTCGCAGTCCTCTAAAATGCAATCAAAATCTGCGTAAACAGCGAAAGGTACTCGCACTTTATATCTGTAATTTTTGAATTTTAAGAACTTTTCTTGCTTCCCCGGTAATTCGATTTTACACGTATTAGTTTTTGAATCCCATATAAAAGTTCTTGCGTGGTAAAATGATTAAGACATATGTTGCAAATAAAATGTTTATGTCTATAGAAGATAATTGTTTGAATAATAATTGTGATATATTTTTTATCCAGGCGAAATCATAAAGCAGAGTGTCGGTGTCCATTGACTCGGTATCATTGACAGAGTTTGTAGGTATCATTAATAAATTTACGACTCGTTCAAAATTAAATTTACTTAAACATGCTGGTAAAACTTCCTTTTTGTCAGTGATGTATACATTTATCGAAATCTCGTTTAAACGTTAAAATTTTTTAATATTTTTTTATTCAATTGGGAAATCCATACCGTCAAATTTTAATATGTCTTTAAAATATGGGTACGACGATGTACGATAGGGATTACCGTTCGCAGTGTGTAAATAGCAGACTACTGCCCATAAGAAACAGTACACATTATTATTTTTAACGTTAATATCGATTTATTTTTTTTAAATTTAGGCATCTCTTCGTATATTGATAGGCCTCCAGTTATAGGCGAATAATTATTACCTAACATTTACTCTTAGCCCAATAATTTCCAGTAAACTCCAAACCGAATTTTTTTCTTAAAAATCTCCTTTAGTAATCGCTCCGATACATTTTCTCGCCACCACTGCTTTAAATCAGTGTTTAAATCGATCACTAGAGCTGGCAGAAATACGCGGCGGGACATAAGCGTACGCATCATAATAAACATAATAAAAGATATTAACTAGTAACAAAAGCAATAATCTGTTACAATTTATAACAATGTATGCACAACTTACCCTCTTAACTAGCTTAATGAACTAGCTTGGTTATCACAAACTGGAGAAGATCTGTAAAAACTTTGCAGCATCAGGTATGTTTCTATGGTTGTCTCCGTGAATGATGTTCACTGTGGTGAAAAAATATGCTTATATTTTGAGAACGACCGTTCGACATCTATTGAAGTAATACAGTCATACTTGAAATAGGCTTTGAACGCACTTAACGGATTTGGAAATGCACCTTCAGTACCATCAGAAATTTGTCTTAATCTGGTAAAATCGGTGTTTTGCTTTAACACACGTGCAAATTTTTCTCTATCGCGCTCATTTTTTGCGTCACCTATAGAGTGTAGCAGTCGATTTACTTCGTTCACTATTTGCGGTGACTCCGCTAACGAAAACGCACTATTTTGTAAGTTTTTATGACGTCATGTAATCTTGTAAATAGTTTTTAAAGCTGTTTCAAAAAAAATATCTTCGAATTTTGTTTGACTTTCCTTAATAACTGCAGCCTCGTCAGGATTGAATTGTATCACAGCTTTTATTTGTTGTAAATATTCAGCATAATAAAAAGCTGCCTTCAACCATGTTCCTCAACCTGTAAGGATCGGCTGTGGTGGTTCGGGAATACCGGGACATTTACTGTGAAATGCGCGAAGACGTTTAGGAGATTTAAGAAACACTTTTTTTGTACTTGCTATTACTGCATCTACCTCTGGAAAATCTTGTCGAATAGTTTCTGCCACAAGATGTAAAGCATGCACGAACGGCCTACCAAACGCATTATCGCGGCACCATCAACACTTGACTTGTTGACAGGTGAAATTTTTCTAACGTCTCCAGCACCACCCGCGTAATTGTTTTACTAGTACACTCAGTGTCTTGCTACGTGGTAACAGTGGAAATGTCGGTTTAAGAGGGTCCAGTGCACGTACTATAACATTTACAATAGAATTTTTTTTACAACCTGTCGTCTCGTCAACACATAACCACAGCCGATTCTTACACGAAGGCAGCTTTTTATTATACTGAATATTTACAACAAATAAAAGCTGTGATACTACAATTCAATCCTGACGAGGCTGCAGCTCTTAAGGAAGGCCAGACAAAATTCGAAGTTATTTCCGTTGAAACAGCTTTAAAAACTATTCACAAGAATTATAAAACATTACATGACGCCATGAAAAACTTACAAAACAGTGCGTTCTCAAATAGTGGACAAAGTAAATCGACTGTTACACGAATAAAATAACTTTATTTCCGAACTTGTTTTTTTTTATTTATTTTATTTTCCAAAGTTCAAAAATTAACCATAAACAAACTGACAGCAATCTGTCTAGCAAGAGCAAAGAAAGATAGTAACTGACTAGTTTTACAACTTCAGGGTACATATAGTACAAATATTGATGAGTGCAGCAAGTGCTGATCTAAACAAAGAGTATTCATTACAGTATTATTACTCCTCCCTTCTTAAATCGGAAACAAGGATGGAATCGTCGTTGACGCTGGATTTGGGGTTGCTTCTACTACCATACTTCCAGTAGGGTTGGTGCATCTCAGTGGCGGCTGGTGGATTTAGGTTATATCATATCTCAATATTGGAGCATGGAACCCAAGAAATATTTTAAAATAGGAATACCAGTACTGAATGAAGAAGTTTTGCAGAAAAATAAATTGAAAAAAAAGTTACAAAAATGCGCTACCGACCCAGATTACTTCTAGACCATTAGTAAAATATTTGCAAACTATTTTTTTTTTCCGTAATCAGAAGGAAAGTTTATCACCCCGTTTTTTTTTTTCGTTTTTGAAAATTTTGATTTTTTATAAAGTTGACATTTTGAAATTTACACAATGAAAAACATAAATTTCAAAATGTCATAACTTTACAAAAAATATTGTCGAAAAATAAAAAAAAAAACGGGGTGATAAATTATCCTTCCGATTACGAAAAAAAAAAAGTATGCAAATATTTTACTAATGGTCAATCTGGGTCGGCAGCGCTTTTTTGTAACTTTTTTTCTAATTTTTTTTCAATTTTTTTTCTACAAAACTTCTTCATTCAGTACTGATAGTCGTGCCTTAAAATAGAATTCCTTATGTAGAGTCATAAGGTCTAATTATTGTTTTCATAGGTCATATATTTCCAGAGAAAACAGTTTTATAATCAGATTGTGGGACTGCTATTTTAAAAGCTGCGATTTCATTCAAAGTTTTCTGTTTATAATGTGTTCTATTTTTTTTGGAATACAAATTCTTTATCATTTTCTTGATCATCATTATTAATTTCGATATCGATATTATGATTATTAATATCAGCTTTATGATTTGTTGATGTGCTTGGCTCTAATTGTAAGTTTATTATCTCTGTCATAATTTCTCTTTGTTTAATTTCTAGCTCCTGTGCATTATCTTGTAGTTTTTGTTTGGGTGTCTTTGGTTTTACTTCCTTTATTTTCGTGTTTGATTAGGTCTTAGATTATTTTTTATAACTTCTTTCTCGTTTAGGAAGAGGACATTTTCAGCAAACCCTCTTAGCGTCACTAAGGAACTAACAGATACTAAAGAACCAAATCTTAAGAGAACCAGGATAACGAACAGTGATTATATGAATGTCTTCAACTTAAGTGTTTTCCACATGAATATTCAATGCCTAAGAAATAAAATCCCTGAAATAGAAGCAGAAACCTTTTCTTATAACTTCTTATGTTTCAGTGTACACTGGATGACAGCAATAGAAACTGACCAAAATTGAAAATTATGTATTATTAAACAAATTTAGTAGAGTGACACATGTTCATGGTGGGGTAGCAATATTGGTAAAAAATAACCTTGCAAATGAATGTAGTCCAAAAGATATACAAGCCATATCTCAAGAGATTCATTGTGAGATTTGTGCTATTGAATGAATAAGGCTTAATATTTTGTAACAATATATAGGTCCCCTTTAGGTGAATTTAACACTTTCATTGATGTAAAGACTACACCTCTTGATTTAATTTCACAATCAAATAAGATAATATTAATAAATGGTGACTTTGATGTTAATTTCAATAATATGGACCATAAAACATATTTCATTGATTTATTGTTATAGTTATGGTCCACATGTAACAAACAAAACAAATACAAGAGAATATTCATGTTTAGATAATATTATTATGACTAATCCTTTTGGCGCAGAGATTTATTTAACAAATTCTTTAAATAATTTATAAGATGGTGGATACCCAAAGCAGGTGCGAGGAGAAATAGTTTTTTTTATTATAAATAAATTAAACAGCGTTATTAACAAAAATTAACAATTTATTTAATATTAATGAATATATGAAATTTTCATTGTTTTTGAGAAATAAATATTTGTTCACTATAAATAAATTAAAAACGGAATTAATTTTCCTGAAATTAATCTATTAATCAATAATGCATCCACGCAATTTTCTGTAAAAAGTTTTATTCCTGAGAAATAAATATTTAATGCTCAGAAACAAATATTTAATGGTCAGAAACAAATGTTTAATGTTCACAAATAAATATTTAATGTTCAGAAACAAATATTTCTTACACATAAGTACCGTAAAGTGAGTATATATGGGACAGTGCGAGTTATATGGGACGGCACTGCATACCTTTGTAATATCCCGCCATTATTGGGCTCAGTGATACCAACCATCCGGAATAAAATATTCCCAACATCAACAGGTGTCAAATGCATGTATGATCGTGAGTTTGTGTGTTTAAAATATCAAGTAAGTTTTAAAAAAAAAATTGTTTTGCTAAAAATTTCTCGCATTTTAACTTTTGCTAAGAGTCTCATCTGTACCGTATAAAGTACAAGAGCTGTGGACTCGCTTCTGTAAAATGAATACTAGTACATAACCTTAACAACAAGGTCCGTGCATTAGCTCTTGTTTACAGTTGAACTCTTTCCTTATTTTCAATATTTATTACAAAAAGTGTATTTCCAGGGTAATACGGGACAATGCCCAGACAACATGTGCACAAGTTGGGAACCCCCTATCGCAGGAAATATTGCATGGCAAATTTAGAGCGTGCATTGGAGGCTGTCATTGAAAGAGGTATGTCATTTACGCAAGCAGCTGAGATGTACCAAGTTCCCCGGAACACAATATTTCGACGGTATAAGGGGCAGAATTCAGATCGACTTGGGAAACCCCCTGTTTTGAATACTTTAGAAGAAAAAAGACTGGTTTCGGCTATGCAAACAGCTGCAGATTTTGGGTACCCATTCACGGATACTGTGCTGCAATCGTTTGTGCAACAATACCTCATCCGAAAAGGAATAAACATACGGCAGTTTCATGACAATCTCCCCGGAAAGGAATGGGTGAAAAATTTGTTGGCTCGAAATCCAGAACTGAGGAGAAGGAATGCGGAAAATATAAAGAGAGCTAGGGCCGATTTGAGCCCAGAAATGATTTCTAGTTATTTTACTGAATTGTCGGTTACCGTGACTGACATTCCATCGGAGAATATTGTTAACTACGACGAGACGAACTTCACCGACGACCCCGGCAAGAACAGAGTTTTAGTGAGGCGACGGGCCAAGCATGCCTACAGGATTTTGGACACGTCAAAAAGTTCGGTTTCTGTGATGTTTGCGGGTGCTAGAAATGGGGAAATTTTTCCACCGTATATTGTTTATAAATCAAAGAACTTGTATCCCGAATGGATGCAGGGAGGGCCCGACGGTGCCTGTTATAAAAGATCAATCTCTGGGTGGTTTGACTCCATAATATTCGAAGACTGGTTCAATAAAATTGCTGTGCCTTATTTTCGCAGAATGCAGGGCAGAAAAATCCTGATAGGTGGTAACCTCGGGAGTCACTTATCGTATAATGTTCTCAAATTTTGTGAAGAAAATCAAGTCTCATTTGTGCTTCTCCCACCCACTAGCACCCATTTATGCCAGCCACTTGACGTCGCAGTATTTCGCACGATTAAGGCAAAGTGGAGGGAAATCTTAATGAAATGGAAAGAGAATAATGCAGGCTGTGTGCCCAAGACCGAATTTCCACGTTTATTAAGGGAAACGATCCAACTAGCCAATTCAGCTGAAAATGTGAAATCAGGCCTGTGGCATAATACCATTAAATCCTAATAAGATTTTGGACAAATTGATTCCCAAGGATCCTTCAACAGTCGCTAATCAAACTTTAGAACAGAGCCTTGTGGAAATAATGGGCACAGTCACCCATCTTACGCAAGCGAAGAAAGTGAACCGAAGAAAGAAAATTAATGTGCCCGCAGGAAAAGGAATAACATCAGCGGATTTACCACCTGAAGATGAATCAACCCAGGATGGTGCTGGTGTCAAGAGAAAAGCATCAATAAGGAAGAGCAAGACACGGCCTCAAATATCTGATATTGATCTAGAGGAAGCTGGCCCATCCAGTGTATCAAAGCCAAAATCTTCAAAGTATGAAGAAACACAATTCGAAAATAGTGATGAGGAAGAGGAAGCTGAATTAACTGAACAGGAACATCAACCATTGAAGATGGAATTTACAAGAGCTTCAAAGCTTAATGCTGATCAGTTTATAATTGTTAGTTTTATATACGACAAAACTTCAAAAAAAGAAAAAACCAAAAATTTTGTAGCCAAAGTATTAAAGTTAGGCAAACAGAATATTAGTATATCCTGTTTACGAAACTATAAGGGGAAAAACAATGTATTTATATTTCCGGACGTCCCTGATGTGATAGAAATAAATAGGGGACAAATTTTGTTTGAATTAAAATATCCTTCTATTGTGAGGGGTATACATACATTTGAATCAGATGTTCTTTAGTTATACTCAAAAGCCACTCAAGGCTGTGAATGTGACTTAGGTATTAAATAAATTTTGTATACTTTAGGGTGATGTTCCTAGTTATTTTTTTTATAAAAGAAATGATTTATTTATTTGTTAGTGTTCATATTTTATAAAATAACTGTTTATTTTTATATTGCTTCTATAATAAAAAATTTTTATATGGGACAGCATTTTCATTCACCAATTGTAGCTAAACCTAACATTTTTCTTGGTTGAACTATTTTTTTAAAACATTAAGAGTGTCCCATATAACCTATGTACATGGCTAAATTGAGACGTACTACTCATCTAGTATTTTTTACATTGAAATCAGTAATCGTCCCAAATAACCCCCAACAGCGGGTTATATGGGACACAAGAAAATTAAAAAAAAAAAATTATTGCAAATGTTTTAAATATAATGTGATCACTGAATTTGATACTCTAGACAAACTCGCAAGGGGAGGGCACGACCTTGGGAATTAATTTTGAGATGAGACTTCGTGTAATAATTGTACTTCTTTAGGGTGTTCTCCCCTTGGAATGGCAACGCGCAACGCTCAATCGATTCGGAGAAAATGACGTTTAAAAATTCTAACTCAGCTTATATACTAGTGAGGTTCTTCGAGTTCCCGAGGCGAAATAGCCTAGCCGATAACGTGTCTGCGTACCGCTTGGGCGCTCGGGGTTCGAATCACGTGCACGACTTACTTTTTTTTTAATTATTTATTTAATTGTTTTTACAATTTCATAAATTTATTATTTAATATTATCGATCATTTAAATAACAATAATGTCAATAATTTTATTTTGCTAACGAAAAAAACTTTAAATTTTAAATCATAATTTAATTATAGTAATAATTTAAATTACTACCAAATAAATATCTATAATTTAATTTTTTTTTTTTTTTTTTTTTTTTTTCGGTTTCCCGATGCCGGTCAGTCCTCCCGTGGCCTCCGACGCCTCACGGGAGTCGCGCCGGCGCATCAACTACAGCCACTCCCCACATCCCGCAGGGTTAGTGACTGTAGATACCAGAATCGTGTGCCCTAAGCAGACGGAGAGAACCCAGAATGACCGCCTTCTGCATTTGACCTGCCAGCCACTCGGCTGGTTTTTGGCAGGCCGGTATGATCTTCAGTTCCGAGAGCAGCGTAGGCTTTATCCCTCCGAGTACACCGATAATAAGGACGACCATTTTGACCGAGTAGCCTGGGTACAGCACTTGGAGCTCGTACCGGAGATCGCGATATTTGGTCCGTTTCTCCTCCTCCTTCAAGGTGATGTTTTTCTCCGCAGGTGCCGAGAACTCGATAACATACATCACCTTGAGTTGATGGTCGAGGAGGACTATGTCAGGCTTGTTGGCTTGGATTAGCCTGACAGTCGGGAACGAGTAGTTCCAGTAAATCCGGCATTTCTCGTTCTCGACAACGGACTCAATATCTCCGGGGACGTAAGGCAGCACTGGTGTCTGGTCTACCCCGTACGAGTGCCTTAGATGGTAGTATAGCACTCGTAAAGCCGCGTTATGTCGGTGGATGTAGGCCGAAATCGCATATATAGGGCATGCAGAAAGTAAGTGCATGAGCGATTCCGGCGCCTGATGGCAGGTCCTGCAGTTGATATCAGGAACCTCTACACGCCACACGCGGCTACGGTAGACCAAGGTGTTGATAACACCATCTTGACAGGCCATAATGAATCCCTCGGTCTCCGACTTAAGCCCTGCTGACCTTAGAAAGGCGAAGGTCAGCCTGGTCGATAAACCCAGTGTTTCTATGTTCTTATAGAAGACACCATGCTGGGGTTTATCGACATGCTGCCGAAACAGATTTTCCTGTTCGGCAGCTCTAATTCGGGCTTTCAGACGATTTGGCTGAAGTTCGGTGACTGACTCAACATCAGCACCTCGCCGGCCTCCTCGCCTGATGTCAAATGCGAGACCGAGTTCATCTGCGGCTCTTTTTGCTGCCTTGAACAATCCTGCTCCCACTCCTACAGTTTCATGATGTTTTACGAACCGCAAGAGGGGATCTGAGCTCCTGAGTATGTTACATGCCATACTCAGTACTACTCTGCCATGCGTACACTCCAGACTCAAGAGTCCTCGGCCCCCCCGTTGACGTGGGAGGTACACACGAGGAACGGACGATCTAGGATGAATACTTCTGTGAATATTCATCATCTTGCGGGTATCTCTGTCTAATTGACGCAGCTCATCTACCCTCCACTTTACTACTCCGAAGGAGTAGAGCAGAATCGGAACGGCAAGCATATTAGTTGCAGACACCTTGTTCTTCCCCGAAAGTTCGGAAGACCAAATCTTTCGGAGGCGGTGTCTGTACTTGCCGCGGAGAGAATCTTTTATTTGTGATACATCCTGGATGTGCCTTTGTTGCACACCCAGATATGTATAGGTCTCTCCGGCATCCAGATGTCTTAGGATGCTTCCGTCTGCGAGCTGCGCATCTTCAGAAAATTCCCCGCATCGTCCTCTCTTGAGGTGGACGACTGCACATTTGTCCAACCCGAACTCCATACCAATTGCCCGCGTATATTCTTCGACCACCCTAAGAGCGTTTTGTAGTTCACGCTCTCCGGAGGCATAAAGTTTAAGGTCATCCATATAAAATAGATGGGTGACCTTATGCCTCCGGTCGCTGGGTGGCCCACATTGATATCCGCGGGTTTGGCGGAGTCCAACAGACAACGGCAGCAGTGAGATGCAGAAGAGGAGAGGACTCAGGGAGTCACCCTGGAAAACTCCTCTCCCTAAATGCCACCTGCTCTGTCGTAACCCGCTGTGTACCTGATGTTATGGTGAAGCGGGTCTTCCAGAGCGGCAGCAGCTGTTCTATGCATCTCACTAGTGGTGCTGGTACCGCAAGGCATTCGAGCAAGTACAACAATAGCTCATGTGATGTTGTATCAAATGCCTTGCGGTAATCAATCCAGGCCATCGATAGATTCCGCTTGTATTGCACAGAATCCTGTGTAATACAGCGGTCTATCAGCAGGCTGTCCTTGCAACCTGCCATGCCCTTCTTGGAACCACGCTGTTCGTGTATCTGCTGGAAGACCGGATCAACAGACCTCAGCGTCCTAGCATACAAGATACGTGTAAATATCTTGTAGCAGGAGTTAAGGCAAGTGATCGGCCTGTAATTCCTCGGGTCGGAAAGATCCCCCCTTTTTTGGGGATAAGCACAGTACGTCCCTCGACAAACCAGTCCGGAATCTGCTGCCCCTCGTTCAACCATAAGTTGAAAACTCGCGCCAGACGGCGGTGAGTGGAAGGAAATTTCTTCCACCACCAGTTGTTAATGCCGTCTGGGCCCGGGGCAGCGAAGTTCTTGGTACCAACAAGCGCTTGTTGGACTTCCTCCGTACTGATTGCCGGAATTTAATAAACTATTATTATTATTATTATTATTATATCCATTAGTAATAGCGTATTTTAAATAAGGCCAGACTGGCAGACTGGCCACTCGGTGTTCGGGAGCGTTAATGGAACCTCTCTAGCTATTCACATTTCATGTACCTTATACCTTGCTTTTTTATGTAGCCAGCTCTCCGTCTACAAGTTCCGAGTCACAAAACATGACTGTGAACCAGAATCAAGAAGTATACGTACCAAATGAGCAACATTGTTATTATCTAATACTTGAAAAAATGCCGTCGATAACAAAATTTGTTTTTGTATATTTGTTGTAGTTAAGGAGACATTCACTTGATCGCTTGCAGAGTCGTTATTGCCTTGAGATTGTTGATCGACATGCAATATTGTATTATGTTTGCCTTTACATTTACAACCGGTAGTTTGCAAACGGCAGTATTTATTGGAATGACCAGGTTTCAGACAGTTTAGACAAAGTTTGAGTTTTTTAACTTGGTCAATAGTACTTTAGTGCAGTCAATATGGTGTAAAAATTCCCTTGACCTGGGCAAAATTGCAACACAAATGATTCTTTTTGCATTCTATTGTAAAAAGTGTCTATTTTAACATATTCAAAATCCCCATTAATCCTGGCGCAGGAAATCAGTCAAAATCCAAGATGGCGGCTGAAGTTTGTATTTTTCATTACAAAATTTATAACTGTGTATAACTTTGTGTTTATAAGGTGTAACTTGGCAAAAATGTTTAAAATACAAAGATAAAAGCATAAAATAGGTATTGAATAGGTAAGATAGGTATTGAATCACTCAAATTGCCTATTATACATTAGAGAAAACTTTATTACACATTAGACTTACAAGAACAAAAAGCCATTATTTCAAAGTATGGGTTATTTTCCTTTATTGAACAAAAATTAAAATGATTTGGCTGTTTTTTCACAATTCATCATAATCTTCATCTCTACTTTCCATTTCTTCATCTTCTATTTGCTGCGGACTATTTTCACAATTTGTTTCTTGACACTGACCACATGAACTGGTACATTCCAGACCATTCTTTCGGCAACTACATTTCATGGCACCACAGCCGGTTTTGCAGTTACATCTTACTATGCGTAATATACTTTCAGGTGCTGGTGGCAAATCCATTTTTTTCGGTACATACATATTATCATGTATACTCCATCCCCACTCTGTTGGGTTCAAGCCTTCTTGCATTTGCTTCCATATACAAATTTGCAAATGTGCACGGAGGCTATGGTACTTGACAGCTGAATCCGTTGGGGGAAGGTTCTGTGGCTGAACGAAACATTTTGCCTTCGATACTTTAATAGTTCTATACCTAAGTGTATTTAGTGTATCATCTGGATTTTTACCAAAAATGCATATCATTATCTTTCCAAATTCTTCAACCTGACTGGGATTAAGGTTTGTTGAGCTGAACGATAGTGCAAGTTCACGAAAGTATTGATCAACAACACGTTTGAAAACTGATTGCTTTCCAATATGGAATATTCTGGAGGTGCTGTCACATCCTGTATACGAATGTATAAAGAATAGACTGTTCGCTAAGTCATTTCCGAGCGAATATCTAATGGCATTGATATCATAAATGTTATTCTGTTTGGAAGGTTTTTTATCACTTCTGAAAAACAGCTTGTGGTATGCTTGATTACACCAATAAATCAGCAATACCAATAGGTCAGTGTCTTCTCCTATCACTGTTGCATTTTTAATTTTTGAAGATTCCACTGCAGTTTTAACAATGTCAACATCAGTATCATCAACTGCATGAATTACTGAACATCCCTGTTGTTGTATTTCTTCAGCGATTAGAGTAATTATTTTCTGCTTGTTTCCCTTATTAGTGAGAAACATTTCCTTACTTCCTGTGAATGTCATATCTGGCGTGAAGTTCACGGAGGGGAAAATTGTATTTGTTCGGCGATTATGGGTCATGTCTTTTATTGTGTATTCTGATGTATACCTATACCTTTTTTTCCAAAATGGTGGCCTTTAAATATTTGAAAACTAAATATCTAATTATTTAAATGAACGCCATTTTGAAAAAGAAATTAAGTAAAGTCAATGGTTATTTTTTTATACTTTTATCTTTGTATTTTAAACATTTTTGCCAAGTTATACATTATAAATACAAAGTTATACAGTTATAAATTTTTTAATAAAAAAAAAATTCAGCCGCCATCTTGGATTTTCACTGACTTCCTGAGCCGGCATTAATGGGGATTTTGAATATGTTAAAAAAGACACTTTACACAGTATAATGCAAAAAGAATCATTTGTGTTGCAATTTTGCCCAGGTCATAATTTATTTTTACTGCACTACAGAGAAAAGACGTCTTAAAAAAATATTAACAGGTTATTAGAGAAACTATTTATTTTTATTACGGCCTGTCGACTTTAGATTTTTTTTAAAGCCGTAAGGACGAGAGCTGTGGTCATTAAAAAATGTTTTTTTAGTGGAATTAGGTTTATATACTTTTGTTTCTGTCCTTGTTACGACTTCGTGCTCTTTTGTTCTTCGCATATTTTTAGAAGTAATATAAATATGTACAGATTTATGTCAAAATTTATCAGCTGACTAGTTGCGTAATTCATGGAAATTCCTTTCAGCTTACATACGACCTCCTCGCTTTGTTTCTTTGTGGAGAAAACTTTATATGCGTAGTTTTTTGGACCTCCAGAAACTAACTCTGTTATGTAACTGTTAGGTCCATACTTTTCTAATTCGTCGGTCATATCTCCAAGACAACTCCTATAGGTACATCAGGTTCACCTTCCCTTGAAATATAGATGACTGAGTCGGTAACGTAGTACAGTACTCTCTGCTCTAGCTGTTCAAGATAACTATGTAGTTTGAGCCTGGCTTGGGTTGTAACGTAGGATGCTGTGTCTATATTTACTGTAGTTAGAGAATCGTAGACTTCCTCCCTTTGCTCGTAATTAACGATAAGTGTATCCTCGTTTATTAGAATTACACCGTTAACGTATATTTCTGGATTTGACAATACAGTGCGTCCATAAAGTAACGCATAAATTCATTATTAGGGAAATAAACAATATTATTGAAAATTCCCGGAACGTCGATTTTTTTGTTTTAATTTACTGTTTTTTTCAAATAATAATTTAATATACAGGGTGACCTTCTTTCGAGTAATGACGTCATCACCGGTTTTTTAACTGGAGCACCCCACTTTTTTCCCAATTTCCGGATGTCCCTTGCTGAGCTAATATCAAAAATGTTTCACAAGTTGCTTCAAATTGGTACAGGGTGGGCAACAATACAAAAGGTGTTTATGAAAACTTAATTAGAAAGTTATACTGTATTTTTACAAAAGACGATTTACAATAAACTTTCAAATGTTTCTCCATTGACCGCTAGACAATGACCTAACCGGGCAATACATGCGTCTCTGACGTTTTATAGCACAGCGGGTGTTATGTTCAACATTTCTTGCCTGATTCGGTCTTTTAGCTTACGGATATTGCCAGGTCTGTTGGTATAGACTTTAGATTTTAAATAACCCAATAAAAATAAGTCTAGTGGACTAAGATCAGGTGATCTAGCGGGCCATTCCACTGTTCCCCTTCTTCCTATCCACCGATCTGGAAAGGTTCTGTGTAAAAACTCGCGCACAGCTGCAGCGAAATGTGGCGGTGCGCCATCCTGTTGAAACCAGATTCTGCTGTCTGAAGTATTGGCTATTTCAATATCAGGAAAAAGCCAGGTCAAATCAGGAATTAATGTATTTTGTAAGAAATTCAGATACAATGCTCCTGTCAAATTTTCATCAAAAAAAATATAGACCAACAATTGTATTTCTCACAATACCAGCCCACACATTGACCTTTTGTGGTCGTTACGTATGGTATTCTTGCTTCCAGTGTGGATTTTCCTGAGACTGATAACGGGTGTTTTGCCGATTAACATGCCCGTTCAAGTAAAACGTTGTCTCGTCGGAAAATAAAACGTTAGCAATGAAATTGTTATTTCGATTACTTTGGTCCATCATATACTCGCAGAATTAATTTCTTCGATCAAAATCGTCTTCAGCCAATTCATGGATGAGAAGACGTACTTTATAAGGAAGGTATTTTACCTTTTTTAAAAATGTTCGACACTGAAGACTTTCCAATTATCAAATCCCCGCACAGTACAATGTGGATTTTCTATTGCCGACAAAGTTACGTCTTGTTGAATGTTTTCATTAATTTTAGGTCTACCTTGCTTTGGTGCATCCCTCACATGTCCTAATTCTCTGTATTTTCGCTCTATTCTGCTTACTGCAGATTGTGAAATAGGTTCACGATCTGGGTGCATATCATGGAATAATCTGCATACCTCTTGTTGAGTCCGCATCCTATCGCCAACATCAATCATCATTAAAATTTCAATCCTCTCCCTTTCAGTTAAAGGCATTTTCAAAAAACAGTTTAATATGATAAATTAGATTTAGATTTCACGTAAACGTACCTACTTTGAAGCGTTAACAATACAGAAGTGAACTTTTTATGACAGTTCTTAACGTTAATTAAAAAAAACAAAAGGGTTTTCGAAAAGAGCATAAAATTCAAGTCAAAAACATGTCTATGTCTAAACCCAGCCGTTTCAGCGATATTTGACATTTTAAAAAAATTTTGACAAGTGTAATGGTTTACAATAACCTTTATAACTCTCTTGATGTAAAAGATACTCATTTGCTTCTTTGCATGCAGAAAGACCATAACGTGACATACGCTTTACAATTTAAATAAATTCAATAATAGTATACCAAGTGTTCCATTTTTGACGTTACATTTTTTAAACTTGAAACCACGAAAACTTGCTTAAGTCAAATGGTACACCCTGTATTTTTTTACATCACGTTATGTATAATTAAATTCCTTTTTTTCTGATATCAGCATTGGGCGGGTTTAAGTTACATCTTTTTGAAATATTTGCGATTTTCTAAGAAATTCAAGAATTTTTAGTAAAAATTTTATCAAAATAGCCATGATTAGAAACAATCAGTAATGTCAGTCATTCTCTTATGTTAAAAAATGCCACCGCATTTAATTACACCAACGAAGACTTTTTGAATTTTTTATTATTTATGGAGAATGTGATAAAGTAATATCAAAAACTTGTACATTTGTTACTAGATATCCAAAAAAAAAAAGGAAAACAACACTAAACACTGTAACATGCCAATTAATTAGATTGAAAACACTTTGCATGCATGAATTAAAATAGCTAAGATAAAATCAACTAAAAACATGATTCCATTTTAATTTAATAATTGTTCAAAATTCCGCCCTCGAATCTCCACACATTTTTCGCACCTTCGGATTAGTTCCTCATGGGTAGCTCTTCTAATTGAATCCTGTGATAAGTTTTAAAATGCATTTCTTAGTCTCTGCATACAATCGTTAATAGTTGTTAATGGGCTCTCCTAAACTTTATTTTAATAGTTTCCCGAATAAAATAATCTAAAATTGATAAATGGGGCGAATGAGGAGGCCATAGGAAAGGTCCATTATTGTCGATCCAGTGATCGTAAAAAAGTTTCTTGTAAAAAAATTATTTATCAAATACGCGTTATGTGGAGGAGCACCGTCGTGCTGATAAAAAATGTTTCTATGTTCGGCGAGAGGTAAATTATCTAAATAGTTATTATTAAAATTTTGTAAAATATTTAGATATCTTTCACCTAAAAAGAAAAAAACAGAAACAAAAAATTTAACTATACATATTAGCAGAAAACATACTGTTTAAATTTTCCTGATAAAATTCTAATGCCACCACTATCGTTTCTTATGGCACAGTAAACATTAAACTGCCAACTTTCTTGAAAATTTCGCTCCCTGAACACATGAGGATTCGAGTCACTCCAATAATGAGAATTGTGTCGATTAAAAAAGTCCATTTTTGGTAAATTTAGCTTCATCTGACCATATAATATTTCCCAAATAAGAATCATCGCCTACAGACCTTATTAGAATAAATTCACAACAATTTTCTCTTCTAAGGAAAACTGTTTCTTTTAATCGTTGAACCATTTGGAACGAAAACTAGTGAAATTTATCTTTAATTAAGATTCTGTGAACTAAATCCTTGCATAGTCCCGATTCCAGAGCAGCTTGTCTTAATGACATCATTGGAAATGCATGAAAATATTCCAGAATTGCTATTTCTATGTTTTCGCCATCAACAATAGGCTCCCGTTTTTGAATGTTTGCCTTGACAGAGCCATAGTTTTTAAAATTATCCAGTATGCGTTTTACAGTGTTTGATGGTTTCCGTTTTTGTCGATATCGAGTAGCAAATGTACTACAAGTTCTTGATATTACTTTACCACATTCTCCATAAATAATAAACAAATTCAAAAAGTCTTCGTGTGTATAATTTAAACGCGGTGACATTTTTTGAGATAAGACCAATGACTGACATTACTGATTGTTTTTAATCATGGCTATTTTGATAAAATGTTTACTAAAAATTCTTGAATTTCTAAGAAAATCGCAAATATTTCAAAAAGTTGTAACTTAAACCCCCACAATGCTTATATCAGAAAAAAGGGAATTTAATTATACATAACTTGATGTAAGTTTTCGCGGTTTGAAGTTTACAAAATGTAACGTCAAAAATGGAACACTTGGTATACTATTATAGAATTTCTTTTAACTGTAGAGCGTAGCTCATCTTATGGTCTTTCTGCATGCCAAAAAGCAAATGAGTATCTTTTACACGAAGAAAGATAAAGGTTATTGTAAACCATTACACCTGTCAACATTTTTTTAAAATGTCAAATATCTCTGAAACGGCTGGGTTTAGACATAGGCATGTTTTTGACTCAGAATTTTATGCTCTTTTCGAAAATCCTAAAATATATAGGGTGTTCCATTTATAATAACCAAGTTGGTATCGACTTCCGGTGTAACCGGAAGTGCCAGATGCTTGTAATTATTTTAGTTGGATTGGCTACACCGCCGTTAGTAGCTCCCTAAATTTTCAAAATTTTCTTGTGCGTATGTTCCCTATATCGATCGATGCAGTTCCTGGTGAGATAGTTGATTGAAATTGGGGATATCTTATATACATAATAAGCAGCACTTTTTGACATACAAGTGATTTTTTTTCACTTTCGGTTTCGCCGGAAGTGACACTAATTTTCAATTTTTAAATTCTGCATAATTTTCTGAATCCAACGATACCAAATAAGTGACATTTCAAACGTAAGTATTTTTTATAATATAATTTTTAGTTTCCCATTTAAGTGTACCATGACGGTTCCGATTTATGACCCGTATAATGTTAGAAAAATCGAAATCCTGTCAAAAATACTAAATTACGTGATTTATGAGCAAATAAAGTTCATCAAAATGGTTTTTGGGGAAAAACTCAATTTTTTTCAAATGGAACCATATGGGTATCGTGTACCATTTATTAGTACTATTAATAAGGAATTTATTCATATGTCGTATTAAAATATGCGATAAATACAAACAAAATTACAGCTAAAAGAAAATAAGAAAATACAATGCTGTTCTAATTACCTTGTTATAATACATAAGGTGGCTTTGAAATACAAAAAAATGAACACAAAACATTACAACAGTTGTTCAAAATGATGTACATTAACGTCAATCCACTTCTGAACTCGCATAGCTGTTTCTCGAAGTACGTTCGCCAATTGCTGGGCCGTTATGCAATTAATTGCTCGTCTTACTCGTAGCTCCAGGTCTTCACGGGTTATAACGGCGGTTGCGTGGACAATATTTTTTTAAATGACCCCAAACAAAGAAATCAAGGGGTGTTAAATCAGGTGACCTTTGAGGCCACTTCTCAGGATCATTCGTCGAAATTACGTTTTCTTCGAATCTCCGTTGAAGATAATCAATTACTATCCTTGAATTATGGGAAGGAGCGCGATCTTGTTGGAAATACATTCTCTGTCGTAAAAGGAAAGGTAATTCAGCTGAACTCTCCGCAATTACATTTTGCAGAAATCCCAAGTATCTAGCACCAGTCAGGGGTCCTTCAGATATTATTGGACCAGTGATTCTACTACTACCGATTATTCCAAGCCAAACTTTGAAACCGAATTGCACTTGAAAGTTACTCTCCCGTAATAAATTTTGATTTTATTGTGACCAATATTTTGTATTTTGTCGGTTAAATAATCCCAAATTTGTAAACCTAGACTCGTCTGAAAATAAAATCATTGTTTGGCTGCACGTTATTCTGCAAAATCCAATTGCAGTATTCCATCTTACGTTCGTGATCATTTTGGTACAAGTGCTGGTGTAATTGGTATTTAAAAGATTTATAGTGGTATTTGTGCAAAATTCAGCTTACTGTTTAGTGACTAATTTCCAATTCAAACCCAATTTGCCTTACAGAAACAGTCTTATCAACTTCTACTCGAGCCAAAACATTAATTTCCGTTCCTTCGTCAAAAATTTTCTTCGGGATCATTGTTGGGCTCACTTCGAAATTGATTTTCAAGACGATTAAAATAATTTCTCGCTGGATATCGTTCGGCATAAAGGTGTCTGGCCGCAACGGCATTCCCCATAAATAATTAACATGTCCACTTTTTCATCTCTTGTATAAATTTGCGGCATTTTGAACACAGTTAACAAGAATTTTAAACATTTTTTAAAGACACAATAAAAACACCGGTAAACCAGTAGTGGTGAGAGGTATGAGAAACTTCTCATATGGTCCAAATGCTACTATGCGACCGACATCATAGATGTCTCTGTGGCGGATAGCGACTTGCGAAGCAAGTACCGAGAGCGGCGACCTCTAGCCCAGGTGAACTAAACTACTGTTATTAAATATGATTTGAACGAAACAGCTACTCAGCGGGCAAATACCCCCGACCTGCATTGGATTATACCTTCAAATCATGATAGATCGGTAGCCAATATCATTTGTCAATTTCTTACCAGACATAGACCGCAAGTCGCTATCCGCCACAGATATATATATATATATATATATATATATATATATATATATATATATATATATATATATATATATATATATATATATATATATATATATATATATATTAAGAAAAAAAATGAAAAAAATGAGATTTACTCGCGGGATCATTACATTACAGTAAGAAAAGTTAAATTATTGGGTATGCCCGCATAGAATGTAGCTAACCGTGGACACGTGTTTCGACCTTACGGTACTCATCAGCACTACCTGTCAGTGGCGTTTCCATTTGTGTCTTCTAACAAGTTGAGCCCATCCTTTCAACTTTTTCTCACCGTGCTGATGAGTACCGTAAGGTCGAAACACGTGTCCACGGTTAGCTACATTCTATGCGGGCATACCCAATAATTTAACTTTTCTTACTATATATATATATATATATATATGCACACATATACACACATATATATATATATAAAATATTTTTTTTTTTTTTTTTTTTTTTTTTTTTTTTTTTTTTTTTTTTTTTTTTTTTTTTTATATATATATATATATATATATATATATATATATATATATATATATATATATATATATATATATATATATATATATATATATATATATATATATATATATATATATATATATATATATATATATATATATATATATATATGTATACAGGGGTGGGGCAATAGTGCGTCAGACCTCGATATCTCGAGTTGTACGATAGCTAGAATTTTTTTAAAAAATTGCAAGTAAACTAGATAGAAAAGTCTATAACTGGAAATTATTTTCGAACATGCAGGGCGAGCCAAGACGAAATTACAGGACCAAGTGCCTTTTTTTAAAATGGAATGCTATGTATATTAGTACATTTTTTGAAGCCTCTTTCTAGGCTGTATTCGTTCCTATATTATTATTGGCTATCATATAATTACAACATTCAAAAATAAACTTAAAAAAAGAGGTTTCTTCAAATAACTCAGTAGAAAAATTATAATAAATGTTCCACATGTTGGCCATTTTGATTGACACATCTCTATGCGCTTTTAAAATGAGGTTCCCACTGTTCCTAAAACTGCCGGTGTGATAGATCTAAAGGCAGCTATTACTCTTTCCTTCATATTTTGTACTGTTGTTGGTGTGTATCTATAAACAATTTCCTTCACGTATCCCCATAAAAAGAAATCCATTTTTGTAAGATCTGGGGATCTAGCAGGCCATTTAGTGGGTCCATTTCTTCCAATCCATTGATGAGGGTAGGTATTATTTAAGTGGTCTCTAACTGCATTTAAATAATGTGGTGGAGCACCATCATGCTAAAACCACATCCTATTTCGAATTCTTCCAGGGAGATTTACCAATAATTGTGGCAGATAGTTTTCCAAAAAATGAAGATAAATAGCACCAGTCAATGTACCATCAAAGAAATGTAGCCCTATTACATGTTCTCCAATAATTTCTCCCCAAACGTTTATAGACCGTCTGTGTTGGTTATCAACTTGCATAAAAAAGTGAGGATTTTCCGAAGCATAATAATGGAAATTGTGCCTATTAACAAATCCATTTTTATGAAAAGTTGCCTCATCAGTGAATAAAACATTATCGAAGAAGTTAACATCAACTTGCATTTTACCTACTAATGAGGTCACTTATCTTTGACTAACATGGGGATTCTCAACCGTTGCCAGCACCACAGAAAACTCATTTTCTTTGTTCACAACACGTTTTATTCTTTCACTTTTTTTATATTCGACATTTCCAGTTTCCAGAAATCTATCGAGAAGGTTTTGGAAGCTGCTAACATCAGGAAGCCTTCTTTCAGGATAACGTTGGTGATAAATTCGATTGGCAAGTAAACAATTTCTGTCTGACTCGCCCAAAACAAAAGTCATGTCTACAAGTTCCGCTTTATTAAAATTTATATTGTAAAATTCCAAATATTTTAAATTCAATACAAATTGTAACTAACGACCGATAAGTGTGATAAATGCTCCTTTGTACATGACAATTTATACCAAACTGAGGTTTTATTGCTTGTCGAATAACGAAAACAGCAAAAAAATGTACAAAAAAACATTACAGTAAAGGACTAGTTAAATACTATTTACTCATTTCAATGGAAATGGTCCCACTGAATAGCCTCATTTCAAAAGAGAAAATTCAATTTAAAAGGTTCTTAATTGAATACTGGCCACCCTGTACATTTTTAGGAAATGAAAATGTTTCAAAAACATTAATTAACATTTCCAGAAAATAATTTTAATTTAGTTTTTAACGTGTGGTAGAATTAAGTATTTATTGTTCATATCAAAAATGTAGTTAGGTATAAGGTATTTGCAAAGCCAAATTGGCCATAAAAATTAATGAAAAACAAATAAAAAAACAAGAAAAAGGTGTCAAGTCGAAGTCCTGGATCTTCACTGGCAGAGCTGACGAGAGACCTATTGTGTATTTCCTGCCATCGAAAAGGTGTCACCAATGTAGTTCCACATAAAAATTTCATGTCGATCAACTTCAGTAGTATCAAAAGTTGCATAATTTCAGGTGAAAGATTTCACCTATAAAAAGAGACAATTGTTATAGTATAAACTTTTAAAAGGGGAAATTTATGAAAAATCTAGCACAAAATCAATGTAATTGAACTTTAGATAAAAGTTAAGAAAGCAACACTCAATAACCAGGGGAAAATATTGTAAATTATATAAAAACTTTCATAACGAAACATAAAAAGTGCATGGTCTGTAAAAGTGAATATAAACTGAAATAAAACTTACCAAACAGGGGTGCAGTAATGTGTTTAGATGAATGCCATAATAATTTCTCCAATATTGGGGTTGAAACATAAACATTTCTTGATTTTTGTATGTGTGACAGCATAGTTGAACCATAATTTCATCCAAAACTAAGCAGAAAATCCATCGATGGGGAAAGACATGCCATCAGGACAAAGAAGACACTCAGTGCTTCGTGTGTGAGTGGGGGTAGCTCAAGACACCGTGTTAAAGTGTGGTTAAAGGGGCGAAACCAATTTCGACAGCCTACAAAAATGTAGAAACAAAAATATTAGTTTTTGAGCAAAGTTATATGTTAATTTAGATATGAAAAGATTTGTTATGAATAGTTAATAAGTTCTAGTTATATAAAAAGGAGTTTGTTTACAGTTATAGGGCACTCGTTAAGAACATTTTATAAAATGAGACGTGTAAGATAAAAAACTTTAATACTGAACGTAACACATCCTAATTTACAGAAAGTGCTCAGGAAAGCATAAAGAAAAAGAAAATTATATTATAAAAAGGCACCAAAATGTAATATAAAAGTTTTTATTTTCAAAATTAAAATTATTTGACATGAAAAATAATTTGTCACAAGTAGTCATATTTTTGAAATTTGGTGATTTTTCTATATACAAAATTAGAGTAAGCAGAAAAAAAAATTGAATAGTTGGTTGTTATTGATTAAAAAAATCAGTTTTTGGAAAATTTTCGGAATCGGATTAAATGAAAATAAAATGTATGTATAAAGGAAAATCAATGGGAAAAAGTAAAGTTTTGTAAGTAAAGTGTATAAATTAAGAATTCAAGACAAAAAAATAAATAAACAGTGAAAATTTGCAAGTACTTACCTGGTATAATTAATCCAGCTGGGGATATATCACCAGGAAGAAAGTAAATAAACTACACAATTACAGTACGAAGTTTGAGCGGCCATATTATCTGAACCTTAAAAACGTGGAAACAGCTGATGCAGAATTAAGAAGCTAGACACTAAAGGACACAGTTTAGCCAACGAAAAAACCAAAGTAAGGTAAATAATCTCGAGATTCAAAATTTGGGTGGGTAATTTAAGATATTTTGTAATTTTGTTTGTTAAAATTTTAGAAAAAAAAATATATTAAATAACTCCTTTATTATTTTCTGAAAATGTTTAGTTTCTTTGTATGAATGTGTACTGATTTTGTGTATTTAAATTTGAAATTATGCTATTATTGACAGAACCATGAACCTGCATCCTGAGTAAGAGCAAGAGAAAATTTAAAACAGTAAGTAAAACTTTTAAAATAAAATCTGAGCTAGTTGGGTATACAAGGGCATACATAAAAGCAAATACAAATTTAAAATAAAGGCGCCAATTTTCATAAATTTTAATAAATCAAAAATTTATTTAAAGTCAAACTTTTCCAAATTATATAAAAAAAAACAACAATCATTATTATCACAACAATATATATATACATATATATATATATATATATATATATATATATATATATATATATATATATATATATATATATATATATATATATATATATATATAAAAAAAAAATATCTACGCCACTGTATATTAACTTATACACGACTTTGGCTTCACTTTATATTAATTATCTTAGAGTATCATATTACACCTAGTTACAGATAACAAATTCTCTCTTAGAATTACAAAATGCTTATCCAGCATAAACCAAATACGTTATAAATTATCTCACCACATTTGTCAAATCAGTTCTATACTTACTATGTTACAATAAACATTTTTACATTTTAATTCATTTTATTCTTCAAGAATCAACGTTGAGTCTCAATAAAAACAGTTTTTAAAAAGTCATTCATTTAAATGAAAATATAAGAATTAGCGCAGTCGGTAGGATCCGTTTAACATCGTAGAACAAGAAGCCTAACTGGTAGTGCAACGCATTAGAACAAGGACAATATCTGCAGAAGGTACCTAACTAGTGAAAGTAAGCCTACGAGAACAAGGAGCCCTTCCTCACTACGTTGGCGGATCCCAATCCCTTAACGGAAGAACCCCATGACGAAAACATTTACGTAAGATATTTAAGAATCATCTCGTTATCATTTTTAAAATTTTTTTCAAGTAACAAACAATTTTATTTCATTTTTATTTTTATTTTATTCTTTTTGATTTGGCTCTTTTCTAACTGTATCCACTCGCTACATATACGTGTGTAGAGGTGAGCGTGAAGTACAGTTCGACTTGCAGACCAGACATTTAATTTTTTTTTACATATTTGTTGGCTGATATTTCTAACTGTATCCACTCGCTACATATACGTGTGTAGAGGTGAGCGTGAAGTACAGTTTGATTTAAAGACCACACTAATTTTTTATATAAGTGCATAATTTATTTCTATTATCCAAGTCCCATACTATATTGCAAACTAAATATCTACCACAATCTATATTAACACTACGAAACATATTTTTATAACAAACTAAATATTATTTTAATCTTTTTATTTTTATTTTACTTAATTTTATTTCGATAACATCTAAATATCTAGCAACATGGCTCTCACAACCGAAAATATTAGTATCAAACCCTACAAATTAAGTGACATTTTCTCGATTCTACCAGAGTTCGATGGCAACCCTATATTTTTGCAAACTTTTATAGACGCCTACATTCATTCTCAGGGCATGGCCGTAGACGATCAACGCATTTTATTAACCTTGTACATAAAAAATAAAATTTAGTTAATTCACGTAACCCAAATACATGGGGTGAAATAAAAGCATTACTCGATGCTCATTTGGGCGATCCACACTATTTGACTGTCTTAATACAAGACTTACAGCTTGTTCACCAACTACCTAACGAAACCGCTTTAACTTTTATTTCGAGATTGCAAACTCACAATGCAAAAATGCACGCTGCTGTGCAAAAACAATGCCTCACGCTTGAGGAAAAAACCGCGCAATCTAATTTAATTGAAAATATGACATTAACTACACTATTAACCGGATTAGAACCAAAAATGAGACAAATTCCGGAGACCCACGAAATATGTTGGATGCGATAAATCGTGTTAAAAGGAAACTTCAGTTATCTTATTTTGAATCTCAAAAATTTACAAATAAAACTTAAATAGACCTTTGCAAAATTTACCAAAGCCATCTAATTTTAATAATCAAAAGTTCAGTTCTAATTGTAAGCGAAATGGTCACTCCTTTAACGAGTGCCGTACACGGCAACAATTTACTCCACAAAACCAAAATTTCATACCTACATACGCGAGTCAACCAAGACGTAATTTTCAAAATTTTTCTAATCAAAGAAATTTCTTTGCAACAAAATTTCCAACAACCAGGCCCATCGCAACAAAATAGACCTTCTGTAATGAGGCCTAATTCAAATTTTCAAAACAGACCTTTCAATCAACAAAATAGTAATTTTAATCGTCCTAACCCACAAAGGACGCATCATGTAAACCTTAACGATTATTATAATCAACAAGAATTTGAAAATACCGATTTTTACAATCAGTATGATAATTATAACGACCAACAATTCGAAGACTATCCCCAAAATTACCAATCAAATTTAGATTTTTCTGTTAACCAGCAAGAGAATTATACTGCTAATTCTCAAGATTTGTATGAGAATTATACTGCTAATTCTCAAACTTTGCATGACAGTTGTACAGCTAACTCTCAAAATTTATGCGAGGATTATACTGCTAATCCTCAGGATCAGCAGTATGAGGTCCGGAGTATCCCACGGGTACTCCAACACAAATCGAACAAATGTCCCACCAAATACAAAATATGAATCTACGGGACCCGGACGAAGAACAATGCTTCACACCGTAAATTCAAAAAAACTTATATTAAAGACTAACAATAATTTCAAAATTTTGATAGATACCGGTGCTGGAATATTCATTTTTAAACCAAATACTTGCAAATCAAAAAGATACCCAGAAAATGTTTTATTTCAAGGCATAACTGATCAAAAATTAATTATTAAAGAATCAATTTTAAATCCATTTATACCCAGTGATCCCCATAAAGTTTACATTTATAATTTGGACATAGAATTTGATGGACTTTTAGGTTCCGACTTTATGGAACATTACGAATGTGTCGTTGATTTTAAAAATAAACGATTAATAACCAATTTCAAAACTTATCAGCTTTTTAAAGTAAGAGAAATCTCAGAACCCGTAATTCCCAAGTTATGTCAAAATAAATTTCAAAATTCGATCCGAAACGTAATTTCGATCGAAACTCGTACTGAGAAAGTATGCAAATTAAAATGTAATTTAATTAACACTGACGCTATATTGCTAGCGCAGGAAATTGAAAAGATACGCTTACCTAATGCTCTGGTAAAAATAGACGAAAGGCGAAGTAATTAACGCAAACGCGATTACTAAAACTATCATTTTTTGCAACTTAAACCTCGAACCAGTTCAAAATTTTAAAGCAATTTTTAATTTAAATAATCAAAATTCTGACCTATACATACAGACAGACAGAAATTTCCAAATAAAAAAATGAATTGCGCTTGGACCATCTAAACGAAGAAGAGGCCGAAATAATAACGCAGCTTTGCTTAGACTTCCAAGATATATTCTACTTAGAAGGAGATAACCTGACTTTTACAAACGAAATTAAACACGCGATTGACACTAATAATTTTAAACCTATTTTTACAAAATCTTATCGGTATCCCCAAATTCACAAAGAAGAAGTAAAAAATCAAGTATCAAAAATGTTAAATCAGGGTATCATTCAACATTCAATTTCACCCTGATCCTCACCTGTTTGGGTAGTTCCAAAAAAACTTGATGCTTCTGGTAAACAAAAATGGTGCATTGTAGTTGACTATCGAAAACTCAACGAAGTAACAGTCGGAGATAAATATCCTTTGCCTAACATGTCGGATCTTTTAGACCAGCTTGGAAAATGTCAATATTTTACCACTTTAGGTTTGGCATCGGGTTTCCATCAGATCTAAATTAACCCCGAGGACGTTCAAAAAACTGCTTTTACAGTTGAGAACGAACACTATGAATTCGCACGCATGCCCTTCGGTTTAAGGAATGCTCCATCGACATTTCAAAGAGTGATGGACAATATTTTACTCGAAATTCAAAATGAAAGATGTCTTGTCTATATGGACGACATTATCGTTTATTCACCTACCATCCACGAACATATTTCTCGCTTAACCGAGGTATTCAAGCGACTTCAAGAAAGCTATTTTAAAAATACAACCCGATAAATGTGAATTTCTACGAAAAAAAGTCGCATATTTAGGACATTTATTAACAAAGGACGGTGTAAAACCAAACCCGAGTAAAGTTGACGCTATTTTAAACTTTCCACAACCTGCAGATCAAAAAAATAATTAAATCGTTTTTAGGACTTGCAGGTTATTATCGAAGATTTATTCCAAATTTCTCTAAAATCATTAAACCAATGACAAAACTTTTACAAAAAGACGTCCCCTTCAACTTTGATAATGATTGTCAAAATTCATTTGCCGAACTTAAACAAACATTAACCACATCACCCATTTTAATTTATCCAAATTTCGATGAACCTTTCGTGTTAACTACGGACGCAAGCGCGTTCGCGCTCGGCTCAGTACTCTCGCAGCGACCTATTGGTAAAGATTTACCAATTGCTTATGTTTCTCGAATTTTATGCAATGCCGAAACCAGGTATTCAACCATAGAAAGGGATCTTCTCGCCATAGTCTGGTCAGTTAAGCACATTAGGCCATACCTATTCGGTAGAAAATTCAAACTAATTACAGACCATCGACTACTCACCTAGTTATTTTCCATAAAAGACCCAGAAAGTAGATTAACACGCTGGCGTTTAAAACTCGAAGAGTACGATTACGAAATCATTTATAAACCTGGTAAAATTAGCAAAAATGCGGACGCTTTATCTAGGATAAAAATAAATCATTTTTCGGATTGTTCCAGATTTAATTCGAAAATCTTAGCCGCAAATGAGGATGATACAGACGACGAAGAGCACACTAATGACATTACAAATGAACAGATCGCTCATGAATTCGACACCTTTGTTAATTTATATAAAACAAAATTACTTATCGATTATTCAAAAATTCAATTTTCTAACAAACAATTGTTAGACAGGGAACATAAGAATATTATTACATTCTTTCAATAAAATAAATTGGAAGATCTTCGTTATAAAATAATCGAAGATATTTTTGAGGAACGCCCTGATTTTCATAATATCCAAATTAATACTGTTTCAAGTAAAACTGTCCAGAAACGGAAATATTTTATCATTCCTTTACCTTTCGATCCGGAATCTGTTAATGAAATTTTGTTCTTTACATTATTTAAATATCAAAATGAATTCGACCTAATGCAAACGTATCACGCTGAAAATAATTTAGTCTTGCCAACATTGGAAATGCTCTCATTCATTTTTGTAGAAAAGGATTTAAAATTAGTAATCTGTCAAAATACGGTACAAGTCCCAGATGAAGATCAAATTCCAATTATATTAGACCAAAACCATTCTAAAAAAAATAATTTACACCGCGGAATAAACGAGACCATTCGAAAAATTACGCAAAAATATAATTGGCGAGATATCTAAAGACGTCGAAAATTTTATAGTGTTGCGAAATTTGTCAAAAGACCAAAGTTTGTCGCAAAAATATAAGTAATCCATTAGTAATCACTGAAACTCCACGAACACCATTCGAGAGAATTAACATCGACATATTTGAATCTCCCACAATAAATCACGCCCTTACTATTCGCGACGAATTAACCAAATTTACGCAGATTTATGCACTTCCGGATAAAACCGCTAAATCCGTTGTCAATACCTTCCAACATTATGGTACACCCCTAAGGATACATTGCGATTATGGTCGTGAATTTGACAATAGCTTATTAAAAGATCTTTGTACGTTATACGACATAAAATTAACTTTTTCAAGTGTAGGACATTCACAATCTAACGGCTCATTAGAACGGTTTCATGCAACATTAGCGGAAATGATTAAAATTCACAAAACTGAGAACCCTAACGAACATCCGTTTACCATTTTGCCATATGCAGTAATTTGTTACAACAATTCGACAAACAAATCGCATGGTTTTACTCCATACGAATTAGTTTTTGGTCACACATCAAGCCGACCGACCTCCTGAAACTTTGTACAACCAAAAGGAGCTAATCAAATATGTCCGAGATTTAAATAATAAAATATCACATTATTAGAAAATAGCGCGTAGCCGCATTCAGAACAACAAGGAAAAAGCTAAAATACGTTTTGATAAACACGTCCCTGAAAATGGCTATGAATATAATATCGGTGGTAAAGTGAATGTAAAAGAATCACAAATTAAGGACAAATTACAAAATAAATTTAACGGTCCTTTTGAAATAACCGAGATTTTTCAATATTCAGCAACCTTGCATAATCCCAATACTAACCAAACATCTAAAGTAAATTTCGACGGAATGAAACCATATTCTGAAAGTTAACCTTGGTTTCAGGTTAATCCTGCTGTTCGGATCAGCTACTCTAGCAGTCACCCAGTATAAAATTACACCCATAAATAATACTATAGGAATTTACTACCATGAAAGATCAGACATAGTAGTGACGAACGATCAATGGACATTATTGGTACACAAAAACATATCATCCTTAAAACGAGCTTTTGACAAGAATGACAAGATTCTAGACACCATCCTAAACACCCTTGACCCTGCTTATCATAATATGCATACCTTTTTAAGCGAAGTTAAAACCCATCTTAGTCTCAACACAAATTTCTAAAAACATACAATCAAAATTTAACGAAGTCTATCTTGACACGAAACGGTACAAACGCGGAATTCTAAACGGCATAGGTACAATTTTTAAAGCAATTTCCGGAAATCTAGACGCCGAAGATGATGAATATTATTCTAACTGCATAAATAAATTAAATAGAGACGAACATGAACTAGAAAACTTGTTGAAAAACCAAATTTCAGTAACAACGTCAGTCAATAGAAATTTTAACTTGACCATTCAAAAATTACAAATCGACGAACAAATATTTAACGATGATATCAAGAAATTGAGGACGCTATCCTAAGTACACAACATGATATACAAATAGTCAATTCAAAACTAAGATTTCTTGATATTTGTGAACAATTAATGGCTAGTTATTTGTACATTGAAAACGATATCAATGATATTCTAAATTCAATAACATTTGCACGCTTAAAAATTATTCACACTTCTATCATTACGCCAGAGCACTTAATTAATTCATTACAAGAAATTTCACAAAATTTGCGGAAAAATAATTTGCCACTTCCTATAAAACTATCAAAAGTTGCTCAATACTTGGATATTATTGAGCTCCGAGCATTTCAAACCGACTCAAGCTTAATTTTTGTTTTAAACATACCATTGGTAGATCCCCAAACCTATATAGCCTATCAATTATATCCCATTCCGATCCTGGATAATAGAACTGGGTTACACCACACCTTATCGGTTTCTCAAAAATATATCGCGAGAGATGATGATTCTTTGATGTTCATACCCATCCCGGATTTAAAAGAATGTCGACAACTCAACATTGGAACAAAATTATGCTCAAACTTGTTCGCCTACCCGATAGACAACACTGCCATCTGCGAAGCTAGGCTTTTCAAAAATCTACGGGTCCTACCCGAAAACTGCCAAACATCGTTTATTATAAGTCAAGGCTACAATGTTCAAAAACTTCAGGAAAACACCTGGTTAATCATCAATGCAGAACCTCTGCATGTTACCATCAACTGTCCAAAGAGAAATTCAAAAAGTGACATCATTACCAAAAATTCCATTTTAAAATTACAACCCAATTGTTATGCTTTCGTTGGTATAACCAAAATCGAAGCCAGCTCAAACGAAATATTAGATGTTAAAGAGAGCATTCACCCTATTCAAATTCCATATGAATGATGTAACGAACTTCCAGACAAAACTCATTTACCAAAATTAAAACCGTTAAAACTAAATAATCTAAACACTGAAGACTTCGAGATTACCAAACATAAATTGGATCAATGTTCAAAGACTTGGATGATTTAATCAATGAACCATTTATTACTAAACACATCTCCTGGTTCACATATCTCATAATAACACTAATTTTTGGACTACTAATTCTCTACATATTTTGTAAATGCAAAACAAGAAGAAGACACAGATTAGCCATCGACATAACTACATCACCTCCACCAGGATCTAGTAGAACCTTCAGAAGTTTCACCAAAGTAAACCCCGCAAGGAAACGACCTCCGATTCGTGACGAAGAGGAAAATGAAGCAATAGAACTCACTTAAAAATAAAAAAAACTGTGCATTCTATGCTTTATCGTGGACCTCAATAACTCATTGTGAATCCTATTGTCTCCAGTGAATGTTATCACATTTTTTAAAAATTTTATTCACTTATTTTTATACCGGTGTGAACTTGGCAACCAAAAGTTAGCAGCTAAAATGTCGGAAACAGCCGAAGGTTCAGGGGCGTGCGTCCAGAATAAAATAGGTGCTAATAATTTTAGAAAATGTAACTGTTCATTTTATTTATCAAATAATTAACCCGCCACCCATTTTTGAAAATTGATTTAATTATTTCACCAAAAATATCCCCAAGGCAATAAAATGCTTAAAACGAAGAAAGTGTGTTAAATTTTCATAATTCATAAACTCAGCAAAAATTAATTATTGTTCTTAACGCTTCACACGGTAATCCTTCAAGGGGTTGAAATGCACCCCTAATGAACATAAAAAAAGATATGCGGCAAACGACTTAGCATTCAATACTTATTGTAAGTAGAAGGTAACATGAAATAACTAAAAAAGGTTTAATTGACAGGTTCAAGGATGCGAAATACACCCTCGATTAAAACAAACATTTTTAAAGTAGCTGAACAAAACGAGTTATCATCTTCAAATTAATTGAGAATATATAAATTAATACAAGAAACGATTTTTAAAGTAGCTGAACAAAACGAGTTATCATCCTCAAATTAATTGACAATATATAAATTAATACAAGAAACGACACATTAAAATATCATTTACTTGCAAGCCGTCCAAGGGTGTGAAATGCACCCTCGAATGAAATCAATATTTACAAAGTGCATGAACAAAAGGAGTTATCACTTTGAAATTTATACAGAATGTACAAATTATTATAAGAAACGACACATTAAAATATCATTTACTTGCAAGCCGTCCAAGGTTGCGAAATGCACCCTCGAATGAAATCAATATTTACAAAGTACATGAACAAAATGAGTTATCACTTTGAAATTCATACGGAATGCACAAATTATTATAACAAGCGATGCGATATAATGCCATTCACTTGCAAGCCGCCCAAGGGTGCGAAATCCACCCTCGAATGAAATCAATATTTACAAAGTACATGAACAAAATGAGTTATCACTTTGAAATTAATACGGAATGTACAAATTATTATAAGAAACGACACATTAAAATATCATTTACTTTCAAGCCGCCCGAGGGTGCGAAATGCACCCTCGAATGAAATCAATATTTACAAAGTACATGAACAAAATTAGTTATCACTTTGAAATTTATACGAAATGTACAAATTATTATAACAAACTACGCACTATGATGCCATTCACTTGCATGCCGTCCAAGGGTGTGAAATGCCCCCTGGAATGAAATAAATATTTACAAAGTACATGAACAAAATGAATTATCACTTTGAAATTTATACGGAATGTACAAATTATTATAAGAAACGACACAATAAAATATCATTTACTTGCAAGCCGTCCAAGGGTGCGAGATGCACACTCGAATGAAATCAATATTTACAAACTACATGAAGAAAACGAGTTATCACTTTGAAATTCATACGAAATGTACAAATTATTATAACAAGCGACGCATTATAATATCATTCACTTGCAAGCCGTCCAAGGGTGTGAAATGCACCCTCGAATGAAATCAATATTTATAAAGTACATGAAGAAAACGAGTTATCACTTTGAAATTCATACATAATGTACAAATTATTATAACAAGCGATGCATTGTAATGCCATTCACTTGCAAGCCGTCCAAGGGTGTGAAATGCACCCTCGAATGAAGTCAATATTTACAAAGTACATGAAGAAAACAAGTTATCACTTTGAAATTCATACAGAATGTACAAATTATTACAAGAGACGTCACAATAAAATATCATTTACTTGCAAGCCGTCCAAGGGTGCGAAATGCACCCTCGAATGAAATCAATATATACAAAGTACATGAACAAAATTAGTTATCACTTTGAAATTTATACGGAATGTACAAATTATTATAACAAACTACGCATTATGATGCCATTCACTTGCAAGCCGTCCAAGGGTGTGAAATGCACCCTCGAATGAAATAAATATTTACAAAGTACATGAACAAAATGAGTTATCACTTTGAAATTAATACGGTATATACAAATTATTATAAGAAACGACAAATTAAAATATTATTTACTTGCAAGCCGTCCGAGGGTGTGAAATGCACCCTCGAATGAAATCAATATTTACAAAGTACATGAACAAAATGAGTTATCACTTTGAAATTTATACGGAATGTACAAATTATTATAACAAACTACGCATTATGATGCCATTCACTTGCAAGCCGTCCAAGGGTGTGAAATGCACCCTCGAATGAAATAAATATTTACAAAGTACATGAACAAAATGAGTTATCACTTTGAAATTAATACGGTATATACAAATTATTATAAGAAACGACAAATTAAAATATTATTTACTTGCAAGCCGTCCGAGGGTGTGAAATGCACCCTCGAATGAAATCAATATTTACAAAGTACATGAACAAAATGAGTTATCACTTTGAAATTAATACGGAATGTACAAATTATTATAAGAAACGACACATTAAAATATCATTTACTTGCAAGCCGTCCAAGGTTGCGAAATGCACCCTCGAGTGAAATCAATATTTACAAAGTACATGAACAAAATTAGTTATCACTTTGAAATTTATACGGAATGCACAAATTATTATAACAAGCGACGCGTCATAATGCCATTCACTTGCAAGCCGTCCAAGGGTGCGAAATGCACCCTAGAATGAAATCAATATTTACAAAATACATGAACAAAAATAGTTGTCACTTTGAAATTTATACGGAATGCACAAATTATTATAAGAAACCCCACATTAAAATATCATTTACTTGCAAGCCGTCCAATGGTGCGAAATGCACCCTCGAATGAAATCAATATTTACAAAGTATATGAAGAAAACGAGTTAGGTATCACTTTGAAATTCATACGGAATGTACAAATTATTATAACAAGCGACGCATTGTACTGCCATTCACTTGCAAGCCGTCCAGGGGTGTGAAATGCACCCTCGAATGAAGTCAATATTTACAAAGTACATGAAGAAAACGAGTTATCACTTTGAAATTCATACAGAATGTGCAAATTATTATAAGAAACGACACATTAAAATATCATTTACTTGCAAGCCGTCCAAGGGTGCGAAATGCACCCTCGTATGATATCAATATATACAAAGTACATGAAGAAAACGAGTTATCACTTTGAAATTCAAAGTATGTACGTTTAGAGTATTATTTTGTGGAATATACTTGTCATAGAGACTGAATACATTCTGTATGAATTTCAAAGTGATAACTCGTTTTCTTCATGTACTTTATAAATATTGATTTCATTCGAGGGTGCATTTCACACCCTTGGACGGCTTGCAAGTTAATGACATTATAATGCGTCGCTTGTTATAATAATTTGTACATTCCGTATGAATTTCAAAGTGATAACTCGTTTTCTTCATGTAGTTTGTAAATAATGATTTCATTCGAGGGTGCATTTCGCACCCTTGGACGGCTTGCAAGTAAATGATATTTTAATGTGTCGTTTCTTATAATAATTTGTACACTCCGTATAAATTTCAAAGTGATAACTCATTTTGTTCATGTACTTTGTAAATATTTATTTCATTCGAGGGTGCATTTCACACCCTTGGACGGCTTGCAAGTGAATGACATTATAATGCGTCGCTTGTTATAATAATTTGTACATTCCGTATGAATTTCAAAGTGATAACTCGTTTTCTTCATGTAGTTTGTAAATATTGATTTCATTCGAGGGTGCATTTCGCACCCTTGGACGGCTTGCAAGTAAATGATATTTTAATGTGTCGTTTCTTATAATAATTTGTACACTCCGTATAAATTTCAAAGTGATAACTCATTTTGTTCATGTACTTTGTAAATATTTATTTCATTCGAGGGTGCATTTCACACCCTTGGACGGCTTGCAAGTGAATGGCATCATAATGCGTAGTTTGTTATAATAATTTGTACATTCCGTATAAATTTCAAAGTGATAACTCATTTTGTTCATGTACTTTGTAAATATTGATTTCATTCGAGGGTGCGTTCCGCACCCTTGGACGGCTTGCAAGTAAATGATATTTTAATATGTCGTTTCTTATAATAATTTGTACATTCTGTATAAATTTCAAAGTGATAACTAATTTTGTTCATCTACTTTGTATATATTGATTTCATTCGAGGGTGTATTTCGCACCCTTGGACGGCTTGCAAGTGAATGGCATTATAACGCGTCGCTTGTTATAATAATTTGTGTATTCCGTATGAATTTCAAAGTGATAACTAATTTTGTTCATGTACTTTGTAAATATTGATTTCATTCGAGGGTGCATTACGCAACCTTGGACGGCTTGCAAGTAAATGATATTTTAATGTGTCGTTTCTTATAATAATTTGTACATTCTGTATAAATTTCAAAGTGATAACTCCTTTTGTTCATGTACTTTGTAAATATTGATTTCATTCGAGGGTGCATTTCACACCCTTGGACGACTTGCAAGTATATGAAATATTAATGTGTCGTTTCTTGTATTAATTTATATATTCTCAATTAATTTGAAGATGATAACTCGTTTTGTTCAGCTACTTTAAAAATGTTTGTTTTAATCGAAGGTGTATTTCGCATCTTTGAACCTGTCAATTAAACCTTTTTTAGTTATTTCATATGTTACCTTCTACTTACAATAAGTATTGAATGCTAAGTCGTTTGCCGCATATCTTTTTTTATTTTCATTAGGGGTGCATTTCAACCCCTTGAACGATTACCATATGAAGCGTTAAGAACAATAATTAATTTTTGCTGAGTTTATAAATTACGAAAATTTAACACACTTTCTTCGTTTTAAGCATTTTATTGCCTTGGGGATATTTTTGGTGAAATAATTAAATCAATTTTCAAAAATGGGTGGTGGGTTAATTATTTGATAAATAAAATGAACAGTTACATTTTCTAAAATTATTAGCACCTATTTTATTCTGGACGCACGCCCCTCAACCTTCGGCTGTTTCCGACATTTTAGCTGCTACCTTTTGGCTGCCAAGTTCACACCGGTTATTTTTATAACGTTTTGTATTGTATACTAACGTTTTGCATCTTTACCCTTTATATTTAATTTTACTGTTTTACACTTTTACCTTTTACATTTAATATTTTATGTTTAACATTTTACACTTTGCATTTTACATTTGCATTTTATATTTTACATTATTAGATGGTGCATTGTACATATTATAATTATTGCACTTTTACGCTCATAATCTACCTTTACATTTTGTATTTCAAAAAAAATCCTTTATTTCAATTCTTATTTTACAATTTGATTTATATTTTAAATTTTGTATTATCCAAAAGTTGTTGTATAAACAACAACTTTTTTAGTAAGGGGGAAGTTGTTATATAATATCTACGCCACTGTATATTAACTTATACACGACTTTGGCTCACTTTATATTATCTTAGAGTATCATATTACACCTACGTTACAGATAACAAATTCTCTCTTAGAATTACAAATTGCTTATTTAGCACTTGCTTTGTTTCAAGTCTGGGAACTGTTGTAAATGCTTATCCAGCATAAACCAAATACATTATAAATTAGTTCACCACATTTGTCAAATCAGTTCTATACTCACTATGTTACAATAAACATTTTTACATTTTAATTCATTTTATTCTTCAAGAGTCAACGTTGACTCTCAATTAAATAAAAACAGTTTTTAAAAAGTCATTCATGTAAACAAAATTATAATATATATATATATATTTTTTTTTTTTTTTTTTTATATATATATATATATATATATATATATATATATATATATATATATATATATATATATATATATATAAGAACATTCCCGGCCGTTCTCGTACAATTCCAGTCTCATCTGTCTACACAGTCCAGTGGCGTAACAATATTTATACACTACTCCAATTTATAAAATATGTTCAGCCTCAGCCTATCTTTTCGTCAGACTAATGATTTTAGTTTTTCATTTAATAAATTCATAAACATTGTAAAATCGTTATTGAAATATGTTTGTATATTATTAGTATGTATATCTATACTCCGGATATTTTCTTTTTTCTTCTTTATGTGCAATGTAATATCACTTTCGGCCTTATAAATGGACTGTGTATGTTGAACTTTGTATTGAATAAATAAATAAATGTATAAATATATGTGTAAATCCGAACTAATTTTTGCAATAAGCCATTATCAGGGGTAATCGTAAGAATAACCTAAATTATTTATAATTTTGTGATTTAAGTGGTTAATATGATAAAACATAAAATTAGACAATCCCCAAATCAAAAGCCGGAGCTGCACGGGAAGGGATTATACTGTTGAAAAAACGCGGACACACAACCACTTCCTTTGACTTTGTTACGGTTGAAGCTGGGATTTGAATCGGGGAGGCGGTAGATAATAAACCACAGCCACCGCTAATAAACCACGGATACGTTTGTCACTTAACACTCTAGCTTGGAGCAATACCGATCTCGGTAAATACACATGTCATATCAATAATATTTAATGTTTCCCCTGACGCAAAAAGAAATAGAACCAATAAGTTTTAAAAAAAATTAACTTAGGTCCCTAGATTGGTCAAAAATGTTGTTTTTATTTAGGATGTTTATTGAAAGTCCAAAATAATTCGAATTTTATATACAAGTCACTATCGTTACAGGTATAATACTGTCTAGCTGGAGAAAGAGGGCCTGCGCCGGCTTTCTGCGAAACCGTATACTGGAAGTACTCTCAATGAGTAGATGTGGATGTAAACTATCACAAAAGTTTTTCATGTACTAATCCATTTATTTCATTTACGCTTTATGGAGAATGGAATGCCGAAAGCACATTCTTTCCGCGAGCCTTCTTTCCTAGGACGGACAGTACTTCTAGAGCGTTATAATGGACGAGCTAATCTTATCAAGGTCGGATGTAGACTACCTCAAATCAATTCCCAGCGTGTGTGCACATGATTAAAATATCATTTTACTGCCATCCTAACACTACTGCCGACATATACAACACACCCACACTTAAATTATATTCAAAGGAAAATATTTTGATGCCGAACAGGTATTACACAATCCACTCAGCAGTGTTGCTGTTTAATGAACATTTTCCACCAAAAAAAGAAACCTATGTAAACTAGTACAATTTTCAAACGTACCTACATAATATACTATATACACATGTGCGTGGGTAAGTGTTTCACTGATACTCACAATTCAGCATTCCTATCATGAATTCAATTCTAAAATATACATTTTTTTGGCCGTACATTACTTGTTGAGCAAGTTTTTCCAAATGATATGTTCAAAACCCTATAAAAGTCACTCTCAGTGTTCCACGTTAACAATCTGCTGGACTCATAATAATTAACACTGAATTGCATATATGCCATTTGCCAATCAATTTTTGATAATTTCTCCCCTATTTTTAATTTATTAAATATTTCTTCCACCCTCGGAAGTAGAGATTTTACATTGTGCAATTACTCATTAACAGTCAGTTCCCTGCCCTCCTGAGCCAAAATAACGTATCTCAAAAGTGAATTATGTCTAATTCTCTTAGGTTTCTTAAGGAATATTGAGATATATTATATTTTATTAGGGCTTTTCAATGCTTAACAGGTGATATACGTCTGTTTCGCTTAGGAAATATGATGAGTTTGATATAGAACTATTGCAGAGCAGTATAACAAAGAAATGAATAAATTTTGAGTTACGTCATTTTAGCTTAGGAAGTCAGCGTAGTCAGCACACAATCTCAGTTGGCCAATACTTTTTTTACAGGACTTACCAGTCCTGTAAAAAAAGTATTGACCAACTGAGATAGTAGTGTCGCCCAATCACTGTAATCGATTGGCCCCAAAACTCCTGCTTCCTGTAACCTGTCCAATATTTCATTTACCTTATGTTTGTGTGCAAATGGAACACTAGGATATTTCATAAATATTGGCACTGCAGACTCCTGCAATTTTAAATTTACAACCGAACGAGTGTATTTACCTAATCCTTCAGAAAAAAACATGAACAATTTTTTTATTAGTTTTTTGACCCCATGACTTCTGATACCTGATTTACTAACAATCTGATGCACGTTTTTACCATTTACATTTGAGTCTTCAAGGCTCCTTAAAATAGAACATATCCTCATCTTGTTCTTTCTCAAAATCATTATTTTCAATAAGGTTAAACACTTTGTTTTTATTATTACATGCTCTATGCTCCAGTTTATTGCAGCTATTGCATCTGGAATTCTTAAACATATATTACTTGTCTTGAAAAACTCTTTTGTACCTTCTTACTCTAGATATGAATTCAGAACAGAGATAAACTTTAAAGCAAGATACTATAAAATAAACACTACATTAATGGTAACCCAAGCAGCACAACAAGTTATAGTTTGGACATCGTGATGTTACAGTTGCTAGAAAGATTCACTGTTTGGTTATAGTGGCTATTGTAAAAACCGCATTATTACGTTTTAAAGATGCAATGGTGGTCAAAATGGGGAATAATATTCTAGTCATCGAAACGTAAATGATCACTAGCCTACATTGACTTTCTTTTTGATAATTATGGCTGTTTTAAGCTAGCTACGAAACGATTTTTTATAGCAAAAGTATAATTTGCAGTTTGGCTTTTTATGTAAATTATTTAGCTATAAAATCGTCTTAAATATTACTTATTCAAGTGTGGCTATGTTTTGGTTTTAAAGGGTGTTGTCAAATAAAATGGACATCCATCATAATTATAATATAATATCAGTTCTTGGTTAATGTACAATGAACAAGAGGGTCAAATCTACTACCGCAGGCAGTATTTCTGTAAACTTAAACATAAAATACTCATAGAAACAAAGAGGGCCCCTGAAATACTTATGTTTTAAGTATAATTAAATTAATTCGAAATATGTTAGTACTATACATTTGATAATTTCAAAGAGCGCAATTGATGATAGTGTTATCAAAACTGGTTAAAATATCAAATTAGTAAATTAAAACGTTATTTTAGAGGTAAATTTAACAAAATATTGATATTTCAATGTAATTGCCGCCGTTCGGATTGTTCTTGTTTGATAGAAAACATGGCGGCAAGTTGGCATAATTTGGCATGTTTCTGGTGATGATGCTAGAAATAAGCCAGAATATGATTAAAATGGTACTAACAAACTTTTTTAGCCGAATCGCAAATTTAACTGGTAATGTTGACCAAAGTATAACCAAAAATCTGACGAGAATTTTGTTAAAATGGTTAGCAAGTTTCCTCGCCAAAATATGGCTAAACTAGTCTATAAAAAAACATAACCTCTTGTTGTTTGTTTATGACACAGGCACATCGTATGGCATAACAACATACATTTCATTCCTGAGATAACACCTATCTACTTTATTTGAGTTTCTACATTTGTTTTATAATTTAATTTATTAACTGATATATGCAGAATAGAAAGTTGTTACTATTTTATCTGTGAATTCACTACCACTACATATTATATTGTCTGTGTATTTTGATTTTATGTTTATTTAATTTACTAATTCAAATATGTAGATAAGAACTCTGTTCCTTGGTGTTTCAGGCAGACCCCTCTCACAGAACGTATTCAACAAATACCGGTTTGAACCAATTACCTTCGAGGATTAATTATTTGACTAATAAAACAAATTGACTTATTGTTCAGAGCGGTTTTAAAATAAACATTAATACAAGTTATCGTATACAGGGTATACCAAAGTTAAAGAAGAACCCACTTATATCTTATTACAATAGAAAGTCATTAACAAAAAAATCACTTCGTTACATTATAAAGAAATAATACAATTAAACTAAATTGAAAAGAAATATACTATAAAAGAGGGCGAAAAAACAAACTTAACTCTCAAATTTGTTTTGTTTTTTTTACAAACAGCATAATTATTAGATACATAATATAAACCTAAATTTTTACTTGTATATTGTTTCAATTAATTACATACACATCAAATAGTTAAAGTATGAAGCAAAGATAAGAACACAATTTGATTATGGTATTTTACAGACATGAGTTTAAATTTAATTTCAATCAGTGAATGGTTTTGGGGATTAGTTTCAGTATCTGTCATATATTTAGATATGAAGTTGCCAACAACACCTTGTTTTAGTATACCTATCCTGCTGTTTAGTCCCAAAATAGTCTTTTATGCCTTCAAAACTACTTTAAGAAAGGGCCTTTAGTAACGATTTCTTCTTTACTATTTTAGTCGTAATGCGGAATTAACAGCTAAGAAAATGGCCAAATAAAGTAGTAATGTTTTGGTTAATTTCTTGGCAATAATTTGGATATCCATTGTTTATCATTTATCATTTAGTGCATTATAGACATATTCACATAATTTTTGAATAGCTGTTATTGTTGATCTATTCTTTCTAAATCCATTTTGGCATGGAATTAAGAGTTTATGATATTCTAAAAAATTTGTTAATCTATTATTGAATGCAAGTTCAAACATTTTTGCGAGTTGATTTGGTACACTAATATTTCTATAATTGCATGCCTCCATTCTGGACCCCTTGTTTTTATAAATTGGAATAGATTTTGAAATCTTCAATAAATCCGGATAATGGCCACCAGTGAAAGATTCATTTATCAGATGTGATAGTGGAGTGCTAATTTCATCCACTACAGCTCTTAGCACCTAACCTCCTACCTCGTCTATTCCTGGTGCTGATTTTTTTGATGTCTTAAGCAACAGTTCTCTAACCTCTAGTAATAGTAGGGAATAAATAAAAATTATTTACAATATTAGGCTGCAATATCAACTTAGTCATATCGGGTTTAGGACAATGTGAAAAAATCATTAAAACCATTACAAATGTCTATGGTATCAGTAAATGTTTGGTCATTTATTGTTATTTCTGTAATTATGTGTTTTGAATTATTCTTTCCCTCATTAATTATCTTCCAACTCTCTTTCATTATATTCTGCGCTTCATTGATTCGTCTATTATTATAATTTGCCTTATCAGTTGTAACCTTTTTTCCATATATGTTTTTTAATTTTAGGTACCTATTTTGAATAAATGCATTATAAGGGTAATCTTTACTTATTTTATGCATATCACACAGAAGATAGTGTAACTGTTTTAAATCACCACTAAACCATTTTTTTCTGTGCATGTTTGGTTTAATTTTCTTGTGAGTTATAGCATGATTAAAGTGAAACATAAAAGACGAATAAAATGCACTAAATTTATCACTAAAATTTGTGGCTCATACATTTCCTGCCAATTCTCATTTTCCAATAAATTTTTTAAGGTTTTTAAATTATTTTCTGATAAGTCCCGCTTAAATGTATTAGTATTTTTTACATCAATATTTGCTGGAGGAATATTAAATCTGCATATCTGGTAGGTGTGATATGATAAATAAGTATCAGCAACTGAAATGTTATTAGCTGTTAAATTTGAAAAGATAATGTCAATTGTAGTTTTACTCCTACCAGTTATGCGTGTTGGTTCATCTGTATGACGTTTTAAGTTAAACTCATTGAATAGATTAAAAATATGATTAGTTTCTGAATTCTAGCTTGCTAAATTAACATTTACATCACCACATACTATGAAATGATGTTCATTTTTATATAAGTTGCTTAATAAATCATACATTTTATCCAAAAACAACTCCAACTCACTGTCCGGAGTCCTATATACTACAATAATTATTAATTTACATTTTGTGTTTGGAATATCCATCTCTGCTACAGAAACTTCAAAGTGCTTCTCTACATTGAATTCATAGTGTATAGATTTTAAATATAAGTTTTGTTTAGCAAATATGCATACACCACCTCTAGTCATTGTTTTTCGACAAAATTTGTTAACCAACGTGTAATTTTCTAGCCTAATTAATGGGAGCTCATCTGAGTTCATCCAATGTTCACTGAAACATACTATATCTGGTTTGCAGGAATCTAATAATATTTCCAGTTTTTCTGTTTTACTCGCAATTCCCTGAATATTAAAATGTAACAAACTAATATATATATCATTACTATTTTCCTTACACAACTAACATTTTTGCCTATACTACACTGCCCACACTTACATTGTGATTGGCCTGTATTTCTAAAAAATAATGTTTGTTTATTTCACTCTCACTCCAAAATTTCATCCACGATAGATTTTTCATTTTCCTCCTGGATCACCGTATCTATCTCTTCTAATATTTCTATAACAATTGATCTGTCACAATTTGCATTCTGTATCATGTCTCTTTCTACAATTTCATGTACAATAGCTTTTTTTCCTTTCTCCTGGATCACCGTATCCACTCCTTGGTTTTCTTCAAGTATTTCCATACCAATGGTTCTGTCACAACTTGCACTTTCATTTATTTTTACAAATATGAGAGTTTTGTTCTTATTTTTTGAATTCCTAATCATATAGGCTAATTTATTAGCAATATCTTTTATTTAATTTGGTACCAAATTTATTATTAATATCTACTAAACTCACATTTCCTTGTGTGTATTTATTTAGCTTAAATATGTAATCGTTTAGTTTATTGTTGAATTTATTTATGTACTTGTTTATTTTCTTATTAATACTAAATGGTACAGTTGTAAAAATAATATTTGTATGTGTGCAGGATTTCAGTTTATTGTTTATATTTTCAACTAAGGGATATCTACTAGTTGCAAAATCATTAGCACCTGCTGTTATTATAATGTAGTCATCTAATGTATATTTACTTGCCAATGACTCAATGTTTTCTATAACACCACTGAAACTAGCACCTGGTTTTATAATTATTTCTATTTGAAACATTTCTTTGTTAAAAATGTGTTTTAATAATAAATTTAGATTACATCCATATTCATCACATAATATCAATATTTTTTGAGTCTGCTTAAGATTTGGTGCACTATTACCAGTAGTGTTTTCTGTATCTTTTGTTGATATTCAGCCATAACACATCTATTTTCAATGTTCAATTTTCCAATTTCATCACGCATTTTTTCATTAACTTTTTGTAACCCCTCAATGTCTTTTCCATATGTTTTGTATTTTATGTTGTCATTGCTAATATTTGCATTAACTTCCTTATTCTGTTGAACCAACTGTTCAATTCTCTTTCTTAAGCTACTAACAAGTACTTTGTGCTCATTAATTTCTGTCATGTAATTCTGCTCAGACTCGAATACTTCTGTTTTAAAATCTTGTGTCCTTCTTCTTATTTTGTTTATATAATTGTCTTTTTCTTCAATTTCCTTTGTTAATTTGCTTATCTCTAAATATAACTCTAATTAAGTTCTCTTCATCAGTGTTTTTTTCAGCACATTTATCTGAACAATATATTTTATGCCCTTCTATTACAGTTATGTCACTATTTCTGTTCCAACAACTTTTATGGAAAATGTTACTGCAAGATACACAGCAATAGTTATTTAATTCTTTCATGCAACATTTAAATTTAAATTTAGGGCCCATTTTGAGTAGTCCGGTTCTGTTCATTGTAGAATTAATTATTATCAGATGAAAACTTATTTTATTATAGGTAATAAAAAGTATCTTTTTCACATGAATTTACACACTTGTATATATATGTATAGTTTTTACACTAGTGATAAGTTTTTGTTGAACTGCTTTACACAGATTTCTCTTTGTTATTATGCACTATTTAATGGTTTATGAAAAAATTGCTAATTGTAGTTATAAGTTAATTAGCACATTGTATTTAGGACATTTTGACTCATATAAAAACATAAATTTCCATTTTTTTACACTGTTTTAAACCATAAAAAACTTAACTTTTGTAGGAGTACACTACACACTATGCATAGAACTAATAATATTTTATTTATATATATATATATATATATATATATATATATATATATATATATATATATATATATATATATATATATATATATATATATATATATATATATTATATATATATATATATATATATATATATATATATATATATATATATATATATATATATATATATATATATATATATATATATATATATATATATATATATATATATATATATATATATATATATATATATATATATATATATATATATATATATATATATATAATATATTATCACATTTAGCAAGATTGTAAATTATTTTAAAAGGTTTTAATTATTTTCGTTAGTATAATAAAATGCAGATAAATAGAGGTACAAAAATAGAGTGCAAACATGCAGTAAAAATAAAAAGTTTAATAAATACATGCATACATTTAAAAATGAACAATTTCAGAAAATAATTTTAATTTAGTTTTTAACATATGTGTAGTAGTATTAAGTATTTATTGTTCATATCAAAAATGTAGTTAGGTATAAGGTATTTGCAAAGCCAAATTGGCCATAAAAATTAATGAAAAACAAATAAAAAACAAGAAAAAGGTGTCAAGTCGAAGTCCTGGATCTCCACTGGCAGAGCTGACGAGAGACCTATTGTGTATTTCCTGCCATCGAAAAGGTGTCACCAATGTAGTCCCATATAAAAATTCACTCCAATTCAACTCCAGTAGTATTAAAAGTTGCATAATTTCAGGGGAAAGATTTCACCTATAAAAGAGACAATTGTTATAGTATAAACTTTTAAGAGGGGAAATTTATTAAAAATCTAGTATAGAGTCAATGTAATTGAACTTTAGATAAAAATTAAGAAAGCAACATTCAATAAACAGGGGAAAATATTGTAAATTATCTTAAAACTTTCATAACGAAACATAAAATGTGCATGGTCTGTAAAAGTGAATATAAACTGAAATAAAACTTACCAAACAGGGGTGCAGTAATGTGTTTAGATCAATGCCATAATAATTTCTCCAATATTGGGGTTGAAACATAAACATTTCTTGATTTTTGTATGTGTGACAGCATAGTTGAACTATATTTTCATCAAAAACTAAACAGGAAATCCATCGATGTGCAAAGACATGCCAGTAGGACAAAGAAGAAACTCAGTGCTTCGTGTGTGAGTGGGGGTAGCTCGAGACACAGTGTTAAAGTGTGTAAAAAGGGGTGAAACCAATTTCGACAGCCTACAAAAAGTAGAAACAAAAATATTAGTTTTTGAGTAAAGATATGTTAACCTAGATATAAAAAGATTTGTTATCAGTAGTTATTTAGTTCTAGTTATATAAAAAAGGAGTTTGTTTAAAATGATAGGGCACTCGTTAAGAAAAAGTTTTAAAATGAGATGTGAAAGATAAAAATTTTTATACTGAACGTAATACATGCAAATTTGCAGAAAATTCTCAGGAAAGTATCAGGAAAAGAATATTGTTTTAAAAAGGCAACAAAAAGGTAGTATAAAAGTTTTTATTTTCAAAATTAAAAATATTTGACATTAAAAAAAATAATTTGTCACAACTAGTCAATTTTGAAATTTGGTGATTTTACTATATACAAAATTAAAGTAAGCAGAGAAAACAATGGATAGTTGGTTGTTATTGATAAAAAAAGGAGTTGGGTTAAAAAAATTTGGAGAATCGAAAAAAATTAAAGAGAAGAGATACTAATAAAATAAAGGTTAGGAGTAAAATATGGTAAATAGAAGCTTGTAAATTAAGATTCAAGCCAGAGAATTAAAATAAAGAAACAGTAAAAAAAGTTTGTAAGTACTTACCAGTTATAAGAAATCCAGCTACACAAAACACAAAATTAAAGTAAATAAACTATACAAGCATATCAGGAAATTGGAGCGGCCATATCCAAACATTAAAGCGTGGTAACAGCTGAGAAGAAACGACAGTTCGGCCAACCGCAAGGATAAAAATATAAGGTAAAATCTCGAGATTTTAAAATTTGGTGGGCTAATTTAAGTTAAGATTTGTAAATACATTTGTTAAAATTTTTAAAAATATTTTATTAAAAACAAACTCCTTAATTGTTTTCTGAAAGTGTTTAGTTTTTTTTTTATGTGTACTGATTTTGTGAATTTAAATTTTGAATATATACTATAGAAAGAACAAAATTGAACCTGCATCCTGAGTGAGAGTAAAAGAAAATAAAAAGTAAGTAAAATTTTGTAAATTAAAAATCTGAGCTAGTTTGGGTATACAAGGGCATAAATAAAAATAAATACAAATTTAAAATAAAGGCGTCAATTTTCATAGATTTTAATAAAACACAAAATTTTCAATTCTATAACTGTTTAATAAAACAATTCAAAATTTTTACAAATTATATAAATAAATAAAAATACAATAAACCTTATTATCACAATAATATATATATATATATATATATATATATATATATATATATATATATATATATATATATATATATATATATATATATATATATATATATATATATATATATATATATATATATATACTGTATGGGTACTTGATAAAAGTTGTACTATATCACAACTGAAAACCTAAAGAAATATGATTTGTATTAACCAGAAGTTGTACAAATTGGCTCTAAGAATTTAAATTATTATAGCAAAATGTTATGAAAAGTTCACAACTTTCTACAGCAAAATATCATTAGCTCAAAATTACATGTTGGTGCACTTTGCTAGATTTTAGGTACACGAAGTGTCGTATGAATAAGTTTTACACGAAACTGAGCAATGAAATGATAAAAATATTCAACATTAATAAAACCTGATAAATAACACTAACTTGATAAGGTGAAGCCTTAACACGTAAAGGTATAGTTTGCATTCGATACAAAAATAAGTAAAATATATGATGTATTGGGTGAGTACCACAACTATATACAAATCCTAAACACGAATGGTAAATATACATCTATATGCACTTGAGGTAAAAGTATGGACTTCTTTTTTCTCTGACTACCAGTAGGTATTATGAAGTTAATCAAACAGCCAAAGCTAACGATACCTATATGACATAACCTGCCATATCAATAATATAGATAAACTGAACACTCCAAAGATAAGATATTCAAAAACGGGATCGACATAATAGGTAAACTGAATACCCACCCCATGAGGAATATACGGTATCGTCACTTTATATGTTTCGGAAAAACTTTAAACGTAGGGCTTAAATTACTACTACAATTATATAACTAATTTTTGAGAGAAAAGGTGCAATTTTCAAGCAAAATGACAGGTTAACGAAAAGTGTGAGCTCATAGTTCCACTATTAAACCATGTCACCTATTACCAAATTGTCTTTGGAATATTGGAGTAAAGAACTTGTTTAGATTGCTGTGTTTAGATTGTCGACAACAAAGATCTTTGAATTAGAGTTTTACATATAGTTAATTAAACTATTGTTGCTAATATATGTGCAAACTGTGTGGTGCTATTAGTTTTATAATTATGAAAATGTATGAAAGTTATCTCGTGTAAAAAAAACTAAAATGAGTTGTGGTTCTTGCAAGATTAAATTTTCTTTCAAGTCGGGAGCAAACAATTTCCTACTGTGGTAATCAATTTCATCCTGCCTGCTGTAATGTACCATCTGATGCACTGAAACTCATTGGGAAAATTCCTGGGCTCTCTTGGCTTTGTGCAAAATGCTTAGCTATCTCGGGAAACATTAAACCTGATTTTTTAAAGCAAATGTTTGAAGAAAAAATAACTGATGTAGTCAAAGAAATGGAAACCATCATCATCAAAATGAAAAACGACATTACACAGATTGCTAATAAATTGGAAGAAATGAATTCTCAGTTAAAAACTGATTATGTGCAACTTGCCGAAAATAAATTGAGTGAGATAAGTTTTGCAGCAATAAGTGTTCCTGGTACTAGTAAAAGTAACAATACTGATACTAAACTATACTCAACTGCTGTTAGAAGTAAATCTGCTGTAATAATTAAGCCTAAGAACCCGAATCAGAAAAATTATGAAACTAAAACCGATATTTTACATAGTATAAATCCTGCGGAATCTCGAATAAACATTGCAAATGTAAAGAATATAAGGGAAGGTGGAATAGTCGTTGGTTGTGGTAATGAAAGTGAGGTAGCAAAGTTTAAAAATTTGGCAAATTCAAAGTTAGCTGAAAAATACGAAGTCAATGATGTAAAGACTGTTAGTCCAAGGATAAGGGTCGTAGGAATGTCTGAAAAGCTGGAGGAGAAAGTATTAGTTAATTACATCAGATGTCAAAATAAATCTTTGTTTTATTCTGAGGATTCTGAATGTAAAGTGTTACGAATCTGGGAAACGAAGAAAAATAAATATATTTTCCAAGCTATCTTACAGGTTGATGTTGTTACTTCCTATAATAAGATAATCTCTAGAGGAAATGGTAAATTGGTTATCTGACTATTTACAGTCAATTTAAAGATATTAGGACCATATTCAATAGAGGTATTGACCTTGCACATAAAAACTACCTGAGGAATATAGAACTTAATGTGAAAAATGACGTAAAATCATTTTGGGGATATATTGATTCAAAAACAGGTACATCGAGTATTCCAAACAATTTAATCTACAACGGTGAACATTTAAACTCTATGGAAGCTATTGTCAATGGCTTTTCCAGCCAATTTAGTACTGTGTTTACTCAACCATCCGATGTTCTGAACGATAATTTAGATATTAGTAATTATAATTATCAAAATTTATATTTTAATCATTTTCACTCAAGTGATGTTCTAACTGCCTTGTTAAAACTAAAGCCGAAATTTACCAAAGGTCCAGATGGAATTCCGACATTTATTATTCGAGATTGTGCCTACGCTCTGGTAGAACCTCTTACTTTGTTGTCTAATTTATCATTGTGTACTTGTATAATTCAAAATAATTGGAAAAGGTCACGAATTTGTCCTGTATTTAAAAAACGTGATAAAGGCATGTCGAGAACAATAAAATGTAATTTTGCAAAAGTTCTAGAAATCGCTTTACATGATGCATTGTACTTGCATGTTCAGGGACAGATTTCTATCTATCAGCATGGATTCATAAGGAGTAGATCAACAACAACGAATCTGTTTTCTGTAACTCAATTTATTGCTCAACATGTTGATATGAATATTCAGGTTGGTGTGCTTTACTGACTTCTCTAAAGCCTTTGACAGGTTAGATCATGGAATTTTACTTCAAAAGCTTGGGAGCGTGGGATTATCCTTACCGCTACTTGAACTATTTAAATCATATTTGTCTGAAAGAAAACAATATATATCATGGTTTTGCTTCCAAAGACATTTGTCACGTCAGGAGTGCCGCAAGGTTCCATCCTTGGGCCACTCTTCTATAATATTCATCAATGATATTGTAAATAATCTAGATATAAATTACTTGTTGTACGCTGATTATGTAAAAATTTTCTGCCCTATTAATGACGTATCAGACTGTATGAACCTGCAAAGCAACCTGAATAATTTAAATGAGTGGTGTATATTGAATAATCTTCCTCTGAATGCTTCAAAGTGCAATGTTATGACCTTTTCTAAGAAACATTTTTCCATCCGATATAAATATAAATTAGACAATGTTACCTTAAATTGGCCCGAATCAATCAAGGGCTTAGGAGTCATATTTGATAGTGAACTCTCTTTCAATCTGCATGTTAATCAAGTTGTTAAAACATCTTACAGAAGCCTAGGTTTTGTTATCAGAAACTCTCAACAGTACTATTGTTTCTTTTTAATGCACTTGTAAAATCTAGGCTGGAATATGCTGCTATAATATGGCAGCCGGGATACAGTGTCTATGCTGAAAGCTTGAAAAATGTACAAAGGCGTTTCTTGAAATACCTTTCTTTTAAATTAGATGGTCAATATCCACCTGTTGGAATACCTCAAAATCACTTATTTAATAGATTTTCAGTATTAACTCTGCATGATCGCAGAAGAACACAGGTCTTAATTTTTCTAAATAAGTTAATAAATAATAAAATTGATTGTCCACAACTCTTGGAACAACTTAGTTTTCTTGTGCCTAGAGTGGAAACTCGTGTTGGCAGTACTTTTTATCTCGCCGTACCACGAACTAATTTATTGAAATTTTCCCCCCTACATTTTATGTGTGAAAATTGTAACCTACAAGATAGAATCGACATATTTAATTGTTCTTATAGTTGTTTAAAAAAGGTGTATGTGTCTAGCTGAGTATAATTTCTGTTTTAATTTTTGTGTCATATTTGAATTGTTAAATTTTATGTTTTTCTTTGTTACTTTTAGTTATTAGTGTATTATGTATTGTGTATAATTACTGTTGTATTTTCCCATCCTGTAATTGGTTTAAGTACTGTTGGATGGTGTATGCTAAATAAATAAATAAATTCTGAACAAATCCAAATAAATGGGAACTAATATAACGATAGTAATTTTAACAAAATTAAGTAATAAAGACTTGTAAAATTGTTGGGAGTTTTACACTACTACATGATAGACACAGGAACTTCTGCTCTCAAAACAGTTACACAAAAGAAGAAGTATGTATTTAAAATGAAATAACTATAGCATCAGCAAAGTAAAGCAACATTTAAACATGAGGTGCTAAAGTAAGCTGCGATAAATTCTACAATAAATTTACTCTAAGTTAATTACCTCAACAAAAACAAGCATAATCTAATTAATACTGTTTAAGCAAAACTCAATAGCAAGAATAGCAAAGTAAGCGCAGTCTTTGTTGAAAGAGCCATTTAAATATTAGTGAAATTGGAGTAAAATATGCGGTAATCACTACAGTATATCTAATTTTGATCGTATATTTAATTTTGATCATATTACCATCCAAATATAGTCATAAATAATGAGGATTCTATAAATAATTCTAGATACATCTCGTGCAAATACAGGTGTTCCATGTGGTTTCTGGTTGACGTCACAGATCAAAATTCGATATTAGACCCATTATAATGTAACCCAGTATTCCAAAACCATTGAAATTCACATCGATCGTATCATGAGATTAGGTAGTTAATAGAATTTAAGCCCTAACATGTAGTAGACAATTTTAAATTTTAAAAATTTAAATTTCCATTATAATGATTATGCATGATAATGATATGCAAAATATATATACTATAAATTATTAAAGCAATAAATCTTGTGTCGTTAGAAGCCCGGAAATAATTTTCGAATATTACTATCAATCAAACCCCCCACAGTCGTAGAATAACATATCTTATTACTAAAGTAACGAATCCATATTTAATATTGCACAAAATTTTTTAGCATGTTCGCCTCGATCAGTGAGTCAGAGAAAAATGGTTCTCGTCTAATCAGTATTAACCATGCTTCCTGTCTCCCAACTACATTGGTCAAAAGGTCATCTGCTTACTCATGGTACTTTCATAAAACCCATAATACAATGTTAATTATGGTCTTACAATTCACTATATTCACTTAAGAAGATATTTGTTAATTCCAGACTATAACAGCGGTCTCTAATGTAATTTTAATAATCGATTTGGCTTATCATTCAAATCCTAATTTTGACTTTAGCAGTTGGTATTAATACGAATCTGATTTACATATTTTATCTCACGAATTCATATGAACATTCCACGATAAATTATAACACAGGGGCGTACTCTCATGTTTGGGTAAATTGAGTAAATTTTCTAACAATTTATTATTAGAAACGTAACGTAAAATGTTAACATTGTAATGTTACAATTGAATGATATTTAAGACAACGTTTATATCAATAATAAGTCTTTTATTAAAATTATTACTATTATTGATGGTTGGCATTGCGAATCCTCCATGAAATGACTTGCTGGTCTAGTTGATTGTAATGGTCTTGAGTTTCTATTTGCAACATTCGTTTTTAACCTTGCTGGGTGGCGCGGCCTCGATGACAGATGCAACGTACAAGAACTTGCCGACGATGGAGAGAACCTGGATATGACATTGATATTCGCTGACTTTGCCACATTCTCTATCTTCATGACCAACGCTACTAAGTATTCTAGTTTGATGTTTCCTTTTCCTTACAGAGTTTGTCCAATATTTTTCCATTGGCAAGTCCACGAAACGATCGGCTATAATCCTTGTGAAATCATTTCCGAACTTACAGGTTACAGCAGCACTTCTCAATCAAGCATAAGATTCACTTATATTTTCGTTCTCAGAACAGTTTGCTAATTTTTCTTTCTCGCCACACGCTTTACTTGAATTTTGATTTGAGTGGATAGCGTTTTTTCTTTTGGCAAAATGGGAAATCACAGGTCCTTTAATAATTTGTACGTGTTCGTACTAATTGAACTTAGTAAAATAGTTACATTCACCTTGTCTGTGATTGTTTAGTAGTGAAATGGTGTTCCAGCCTTTCCTCATATATTTCCCAATCATCTACTTCTTGATAGAACTCGGTAAACATTGAGGTTGCCATTTTTCGGACTTATGGCTGTCACATGGATTACTTACAATCTATATCCACTTCAATCTTCGTCAACTACACCATTTCTTTGTCTCGCCCTATATTTTCACTTACTTTCACCTCATCGCCACTGTTGTGTTTTTATTTTGAAAGTCCAAAATAATTCGATTTGTATATTACAAGTCACTATCATTCTAGAGCATTACAGGGGGTTAAATGTAGAATATCTTAAATCATATCCCAGCACGTGTGCGCATGACTTAGATATCACGTAACTGCCAACATATACAACAAAAATATGAAGGGTCCTCTTGGTAAATCACCACCCTGTAATCTAGCCAGTCGTCACTGAAGACAAATTCAATTGCCAGTTAATTTTCTTAACTATCTCTTTTTGTTTCCGCTTTATTCAATTTCCTTCATTTTGTTATGATTTTTAAATCTCCTTATACCTCGTTTAGGATAAAAGATTTGCTTGCCTTCTGTAAGTTTTTAAAGAGGATTTCAATCAATCTTCTTCTGTGTTCAAGATATAACCCAAACTTGAATAATTTTTATTTATAGTAGAATGAGTAGGTAACTTTGGTATAATTAGAATCGTTATTTTTATGATTTACCTACTCATTGAAATGTTCGTAAAAAACTGCAAACTAACAAAAATATATTCTGAAAATCTTTCATCCTAAACGAGAAACAATATTTGAAAATCGATATAAAAAAAAAAAAGATTAATGCGAAGAAAAATGGAAACAGTTTTCCACTGAATTTCTCTCAAAAAAGTAGGCCGCTGATAATCTATCGGTTTTGTTGTAAGATTATTCATTATACCCGAAAACCTCCAATCCCATCGAATTTGGTCTACCATGTATAGGTACTACTTCTAAGAATACGTAACAAGAAAAGAGAAAGTAGGTAGTATCTTTATCTTCGGTTTCACGCCAACTAAATTATAATTTGGAGAGAGACTTGTACTACGATATAGGTTATAGAAACGTGTAGGTAGACAAAATATTATACCTAATAATGAGTAAATTAAAGTTGAGCTACTGTCCCTGAAAATGAAAGACAACAAAATTATGTGAACTACACAAAAACTATATTAATTATTAATAAATTATTTATACTGTGCTTAATATGAATTAATTTTGATATGTAGACCAAATATAGATGTATGTACAGGGTTATTCATTATAAATTACCCACCCCTTACCATCGTTATTATTGCCTATAGAAAAAAGTTTTAAATAAAAGTTTTGTGATTAAGACTGAATTTTGTTAAAATGCTATCAAAAGTACAGTAGCGTGCAGATTTCAGGGGATACAAAAAAATATATATATTTTTTAATGGGATATCCTGTATATTATTAAATTTTTGGAATGATCCTTTATTCCTGATTTCAAAAATATACCATATGTTACCCCTACCATATACTGTTTTTGAGTTATTAAACGTCGAATATCTTAGTTAAACTAGTTATGTAAATATGGAAAAGTTAACATTATTAATGTGAGCTATGAAAATGATAGCATTTTAACAAAATTCAGTTATAACCATACAACTTTTATTTAAAAAAAATTTTTCTATAGGCAATAATAACGATGATAAGGGGTGGGTAATTTATATTGAATAACCCTGTACCTAACTTTGTGTTAGTTTGGCAATTTATTTTATTTAGAATTTTAAAATTTTAATTTTTTTTTAGTCATAGCCAACTATTAGCTGCCTTAAAAACGTTACTCATTTGGATGACCCAAAAAGACAAGATTTCAAATAATACCTTGAAAATGGTTATTGATGTAACATTACCCATTTTAGAAGAGGGTGCCATTATTCCCAGTAAAATAAGTCATTCAGCGGCACATCTCCTGCTCAGTTTTACTAATATAGTGTTTGCACCAACTTTGATGGTTGTACCCATGGTTGTACAATTTATACATTTAGCTCCTACTTTGAAATATTCTGATAAACAGACAAGCTGTATTGTAAATAGTGCTGTAAGCAACCTGTTGCTTAAACCATGGGGTGATTTAAGTTATGATGATTCATCTAAGAGAAATGTCTTAATTGGTGCTTTTTTTGATAGTATGACAAGAGAGTTTAGAGAATTATCACCTTATACAAGTGAGGGTAGAGTTATAGATGTAGTGAGTAAAGTTTTGCCATCTTTATCAATCATAGTTGATCACAGCAAAGATTTGCCTATGGCTTCCAAGAAGTTATTGTATATTGCAATTAAGGTAAGATTATAACTTTTTAAAATTTATATCTTCTTGTTACCTACCATTTTAATTTTTAACAGGTTGACTTCCGCCGTTCAGTTCAATGGACGGTGGAGTCTTTCCGTAGGAACCGCGTCCAGTTAACTGGACGCTGAAAATAATGTGATTAAATAGCTTGCAAATCTCGTGCGGTCCGTGAGTCTTGCAAGGTTTACATTATTCGGTTTGTACGCCAGGTCTGTCACAAAAATTTACCGTTATTTTGAATATAGGTACATGTAAGAACATCAGATAGATGGGGGGGTTAGAAATGGTCGTAATGCACGTTTATATATTATTTCTCCATCAGTTGCTCGTATAGTTTATTGGCGATTGGACTGTTTAGTTGCTTTTACGTGTCACGATTATTTTTATGGATAATGGCAAATAAATTATTGTTGGGGTAAGTACAAAAACAATTTTGTATTATTTTTATCGCATTCATCATGAAATCATCTCATTATTCGTTCGGTCTGTAAACTTCACTACATCAAATTTGTAATGGCGACATAAATTACCTATTAGTTGTCCTTTGAAAGTAAAGAGTCTTTGTATTTACGTCAGGTCATTATCTTTCAGTCCCAGTAGACCCGCTATGAGAAAGAGAAATTCCAGATATGACGATAAAAGATCACTCACTCAAGCCAAATTAGAAGTATTACTCAGTAGTAATGATAGTGACGACGACCCATTCTTCAGCCACTATAGTTTGGAAGACAAAACTTTTCTCCCCAACAATGATATGATGAATCTGACAGTGTGAACCAAACTGGCAATTCAGACTGAGAAAGTAATCATGATTCTCTGGAAGAAAAAAGCGATGACAATCAACCACATCTACCGGTCAATGCTACGACCCAAGATAATGATGATGATTGTACAGATACAGACGAAAGTCCTCCAGATGTACCTTTTCTCATGTACCTTATTATTATTATTTTCTTTTTTTTTTTTCGGTTTACCGATGCCGGTCAGTCCTCCTGTGGCCTCCGACGCCTCACGGGAGTCGCGCCGGCGCATCAACTACAGCCACTCCCCACGTCCCGCAGGGTCTGTGACTGTAGATACCAGAATCGTGTGCCCTAAGCAGACGGAGAGAACCCAGAATGACCGCCTTGTGCATTTGGCCTGCCAGCCACTCGGCTGATTTTTGGCAGGCCGGTATGATCTTCAGTTCCGAGAGCAGCGTAGGCCTTATCCCTCCGAGTACACCGATAATAAGGACGACCATTTTGAACGAGTAGCCTGGGTACAGCACTTGGAGCTCGTACCGGAGATCGCGATATTTGGTCCGTTTCTCCTCCTCCTTCAAGATGATGTTTTTCTCCGCAGGTGCAGAGAACTCGATGACATACATCATCTTGAGTTGATGGTCGAGGAGGACTATGTCGTCAGGCTTGTTGGCTTGGATTAGCCTGACAGTCGGGAACGAGTAGTTCCAGTAAATCCGGCACTTCTCGTTCTCGACAACGGACTCAATATCTCCGGGGACATAAGGCAGCACTGGTGTCTGGTCTACTCCGTACGAGTGCCTTAGATGGTAGTATAGCACTCGTAACGCCGCGTTATGTCGGATGTATGCCGAAATCGCATATATGGGGCATGCAGAAAGTAAGTGCATGAGCGATTCCGGCGCCTGATGGCAGGTCCTGCAGTTGATATCAGGAACCTCTACACGCCACACGCGGCTCCGGTAGACCAAGGTGTTGATAACACCATCTTGGCAGGCCACAATGAATCCCTCGGTCTCCGACTTAAGCCCTGCTGACCTTAGGGAAGGCGAAGGTTAGCCTGGTCGAAAAACCCAGTGTTTCTATGTTCTTATAGAAGACACCATGCTGGGGTTTATTGACGTGCTGCCGAAACAGATTTTCCTGTTCGGCAGCTCTAATTCGGTCTTTCAGACGATTTGGCTGATGTTCGATGACTGACTCAACATCAGCACCTCGCCGGCCTCCTCACCTGATGTCAAATGCGAAACCGAGTTCATCTGCGGCTCTTTTTGCTGCCTTGAACAATACTGCTCCCACTCCTACAGTTTCGTGATGTTTTACGAACCGCAAGAGGGGATCTGAGCTCCTGAGTATGTTACATGCCGTACTCAGTACTACTCTGCCATGCGTACACTCCAGGCTCAAGAGTCCTCGGCCCCCCGGTTGACGTGGGAGGTACACACGAGGAACCGACGATCTAGGATGAATACTTCTGTGAATATTCATCATATTGCGGGTATCTCTATCTAATTGACGCAGCTCTACTGTCCACTTTACTACTCCAAAGGATTAGAGCAGGACCGGAACGGCAAGCATATTAGTTGCAGACACCTTGTTCTTCCCCGAAAGTTCGGAAGACCAAATCTTTCGGAGGCGGTGTCTGTACTTGCCGCGGAGAGAATCTTTTATTTGTGTTACATCCTGGATGTGCCTTTGTTGCACACCCAGGTATGTATAGGTCTCTCCGGCATCCAGATGTCTTAGGATGCTTCCGTCTGCGAGCTGCGCATCGTCCTCTCTTGAGGTGGACGACTGCACATTTGTCCAACCCGAACTCCATACCAATTGCCCGCATGTATTCTTCAACCACTCTAAGAGCGTTTTGTAGTTCGCGTTCTCCGGAGGCATAAAGTTTAAGGTCATCCATATAAAATAGATGGGTGACCTTATGCCTCCGGTCGCTGGGTGGCCCACACTGATATCCGCGGGTTTGGCGGAGCCCAACAGACAACGGCAGCAGTGAGATGCAGAAGAGGAGAGGACTCAGGGGAGTCACCCTGGAAAACTCCTCTCCTAAATGCCACCTGCTCTGTCGTGACCCGCTGTGCACTTGATGTTATGGTGAAGCGGGTCTTCCAGAGCGGCAGCAGCTGTTCTATGCATCTCACTAGTGGTGCTGGTACCGCAAGACATTCGAGCAAGTACAACAATAGCTCATGCGATGTTGTATCAAATGCCTTGCGGTAATCAATCCAGGCCATCGATAGATTTCGCTTGTATTGCACAGTATCCTGTGTAATACTGCGGTCTATCAGCAGGCTGTCCTTGCAACCTGCCATGCCCTTCTTGGCACCACACTGTTCGTGTGTCTGCTGGAAGACCGGATCAACCGACCTCAGTGTCCTGGCATACAAGATACGTGTAAATATCTTGTAGCAGGAGTTGAGGCAAGTGATCAGCCTATAATTCCTCGAGTCGGAAAGATCCCCCTTTTTGGGGATAAGCACAGTACGTCCCTCGACGAACCAGTCCGGAATCTGCTGCCCCTCGTTCAACCATGAGTTGAAAACTCGCGCCAGACAACGGTGAGTGGAAGGAAATTTCTTCCACCACCAGTTGTTAATGCCGTCTGGGCCCGGGGCAGCGAAGTTCTTGGTACCAACAAGTGCTTGTTGGACTTCCTCCGTACTGATTGCCGGGCACACTTCTTCTGGCTCTTCAAGATGTCTGTGGCACAGAGCCTCGAAATGTGCAATTGCTGGAGTGTCGCTGTTGAATGGACGCGTCGTTTCGTAGTTTCCCATCCAGAAGGTTTCGACATCTTCTACAGTCGGCGGATTATCTACAACACGCTGTGGCTCTTGAAAGAGGCGGGAAGGATTCGTACGGAACAAATTGTTTTGCACCATACTCCTTACCCACCTCTTCAACTTTTTCTTTATTGCCATAAGCGCTCGGATCCTATCTAGACAGTGCTGTTTAATGGTAAGCATCACTGTCAGATTTAGAGTATGGTGTTGACGTCTTACTCCGGCAGCTATGCGCCGGATTCTGGGAGTAAAAACTCTACCAGTCATCTTATATTCCACCACACTCTGGATCCGAGAAGCATGTTGTCTGGCCGACTGTATCTTGCCCTCGATTTTCTGTACACGCCGCTTGGCTTTCTCGACCCCGTGATTGGTTGACCTTTCACGGGGGACGAGTTGCTTCGCGGCGTTGTACACGGCACAGTTGATTTGCCAGATGTCTGCATCTTCCGGAATTTCCTCATCGATGGCCTCGTCCATTCTGGCCAGGTCTTGTGGCTTTAGGTTAGCCCTGGTGTTAAGGCTAACCCTCGTCCTTAAGTCTACATCGGTGAACTCTAAAGGATGTTCACCATCAGCTGATAATTGCCACGGTGGGACTGCGGCTGGCAGTTCTTCCGGCTGACGGGGTGCCCTTACATAACCTGTCCTGAGCAGAAAGAATACTTGATTTCTCAGATGTTGTTGAGAGAAGGCACGATGCTCTGGATGCATTTCGCACAAAAGTGCATGCAATCAGGCCATGTATCCCCTTCGCTCAGGTTCGCTACTCTCGCGGCAGGTCAGCAAGTCATCCCGAAGTTCCCTCGTCCACTTAAAGCGTCCTTGTTCTTTGTTTTTATTATTATTATTATTATTATTATTTAAGAAAAATTTTTGCTGACAATATAATCAGCATTTCTGTCCAAGAAACAAACAGAAGGACTCAAAATACTAAACCATCTTACTGCACAAGAAATAAAAAATCACGAAAGTGGATTGACAACAACTGAAATTGAAAATTTTCTTGCGATTTGCATGTTATCTGGTACTATTCATTTTCCAGTTTTGTCTAGGCAATGTTCTATAGATCCATTATATTTCCATCCAATCTTTGGCAATACAATATCTCGCAATCGTTTCCAAGAGATTTTCAGAAATTTGCGTTTCGTAAACCACGAGACTGTTGATAAGTCTGATCTCTTATATAAGATCAAACCCATCATTGATATTGTCTTGAGTAATATCTAGGTTTCCTTCTATCCAGAAAAACAGTTGGCAATTGATGAGTCATTGCTTCAGTGGAGAGACATGCTGATATTTAGGCAATATAAACTTAATAAAAAGTGTAAATATGGTATTAAATTGTATCTACTAACCACACATGATGAATTTAATCTCAACTTTACACTATTTATACCAGTAAAGAAACTCTCACTGATGATGATGGACAAATTCATGCCTCCTCTGCTGTGAAAAATCTTTTGACTGACTATTTGGATAAAGGGCATGATCTTTACGTCGATAACTTATACACAAGTGTTCCCCTGGCAGATTACTTAATAAAAAAGCAAACCTATATTACTGGAACACTGAAAGATGTCGTCAATGTAGCAAAAATAAGGAAAGCCTCAAATCTCAGAAGAACCAGGCTTATGTATTTATCCTTGCTTCCAAACTTTGCATTATTGACAAAATGAGCATTTTTTTTCGTGTTTCTCACTATGTTAATTTTTTGTTTTATATTCCTTTATAATTACTAATCCTGTGTATATATTTATATAAGTTGCAAAAATAAAAGTTTGGTTGGTAAAAACAAAGTGATTCTTAGTTATTTTAGTTTCTTGATTCAAAATATTAATGTCCAGTTAACTGGACATTGATGTACTCTGGTAATTATTGACCCTGGGAACCGATGTCCAGTAAACTGGATGTGTTTTTTTCAAATTTTTGTATCTCTTTAAGGTCCATAGATACCATGTACGATAATATTTTTTTCGGTGAGTCGTTATAATTTAGGCGATTTTTTATAGGGTCACCTATTCAAGTTTGGGGAATCGTGTTAAAATAGTAGAACAGAATTGTTTATTCTAATATAAAAAAAAATACCCAAGTACAAATAAAAGAAAAATTAATGTCTCCCAAGTGTGCGGTCATTTTTAGGGTACGTTAATGAAAAGAATTTTTTTCACACAACTTTCAATTTATTACTCTCAAAAAGAGACCATGACAAAAACGGCCGATTAACACATCTCGTTTAATAACAAGAATTATTTATTTAGCAAAACTTTTTGTATAGAACACCAAAAGATATTTAAAAACAAACTTATTCACTGTTAGCTTTTATTTATTAAAAGCGTAAACAAATAGGTAATACAAAGATGAAATAATAAAGACCACACCGAACAAAGCTCGTGGTTATTCTGACGTGCGATTCATAATATACATATGTCAATCAGAGCACACTATTACTGAATTACCACTTGGACATGTAATATTGCGGTACATTTGGTGCTAACATGGCCAGCCTGACATAAGGACATTCTCGGCCCAATATTAGGCTCGGTTTCATCCTGACTATTGTGTGTGTTCCAGGGACAGGAGTCGCAGGGGATTCCAGCTACTACAAAATATTGTAAATCTTGATCAAAGTATCATTATAGACATTTAATGTGATATCCACTAGAAATCACAAGGCCCAAGCATCAACACTAACTTTTCCAAATGTGATATCCACCAGAAAGCACAAGGCCCAAGCATCAACACTAAATTTTACAAGTGTGATACCACCAGAAGGCACTACTAGGCCCAAGCTTCAACACTTTTAACTTATCCAAGTGTGATATCCGCCAGAAGGCACTACTAGGCCCAAGCACCAGCACCCTTAACTTATCCAAGTGTGATATCCGCCAGAAAACACTACTAGGCCCAAGCATCAACACTCTTAACCTATCCAAGTGTGATATCCGCCAGAAGGCACTACTAGGCCCAAGCTCAACACTCTAACTTATCCAAGTGTGATATCCGCCAGAAGGCACTACTAGGACCAAGCATCAACACTAACTTATACCGCTAACACGGCTACTGGAATCGAAAGGGCAGCACAGTCACCGTCACAGACCGACCAGATCACAGAATGACGCACGTCGCTGGGACAGGCATCCATCACAGACAAGTCACAGAAAGGAAAAGGGTACCTACTATTTAGGTTAGGTTAGTTTTTTGTGAGTGGGTCCTTGTGGACCCTTCACTGCAGTCATCAGCAGGCCTATTGTGGCTCCCTCCTAATTATATTTCACCCAATAAGTTCAGTCTCTTAATGAAACTTTTTTTCTGAAAAAGGAATCCGCTATTTCGTTACGTTTCGTACTACAGTGGCTGGGTATCCAGACCAGATTCACTTTACAAACTTGTTTTAACTAACTCAGTTGGTACAGTCAAACCATACCCAAGGCTCTTTTAATATCATTTTAATTATAATTATATTACCAATGATACCCATCATCATAAACATATTACCAACTATTTATCAACATCAACGCATATTACCAATAGGCGAGGGGACTGTAATCAAAATTACAAAAAGAAACATCATGGTATTATAGTAGAGACCTTTAATTCACTATAAATATTACTAAAATATAATTTTAGTAACCATATTTTGTTTAATTGTGAAATGAAAATGCTGGAAATGAGGATGTATTTCAAATGAAAGCAATCGGTCTCATAATGACGTAACAGCGTAGATACGACGCGCGCATTCCAGGGTAGAAAACTAAAACAAGGTTATTATAGTGCAGGTGTTATAATTATTGATAATGTAAATTTTCGTAACTGTAACTTCACTAACATTTCCACAACCAGGTACAAAACACTTCTTTATAGACATTTAAGTTTCAAAATAATGTAATGATATACAAAACAACAAACAAAACATTAAGGTTAAATATTCAACTAGCTCCGTTGCCAAATTTCTAAAAAAGAAGCATGTTCCCTGAAGTTTAATATCTGGCTTTTTAAAATAATTTCTTTTAACACAAATATAAACACAAAGCATGTAAGCATTCCCTATATTTAACCATCGATTAATGTTTAATGGTTTACTAATACTGAAATATAATACTAATAAAGGATTGCTTTACATCAACACAATATTATCTTAATTATTTAGAAACATGGCAATGCAGCATTTGTTTCCTCGCTGAATCTGTGCTGTCTACGCTGTTACGTCACGGCGAATACTAGCCAATACAATTGGCTTGGTAAAATGCGGGAATATCTGACCGTTTAAAGAGCGCTTAAACTTTTCGAATTTTTTTTAAGCATGACATTTAATAAAAAAAAAAAAATACGGGTCAATTATTTTAAACTGTAGATGTTATTAAAGTAATAAAAAAAAATTGTCCCCTTGCCTATTGATCATTTTCATGAATATAATACCAGTTCATCAACATCAATACATTGTCAACTGATCATCATTTATAGTTTCAGATGGTATTAATACGTCATCCAAATAAATAAATACCTTTCTAATGTTTACCATAGATTGTAAAGCAATGTTAATAGAGCTATGAAAAACAAATGGAGCGTTAGCAAAACCAAACGGCATGTTTAGGTACTCATAATGACCGTCTGGTGTTGCAAATGCAGTTTTCTCCACAGAATCCTCAGAAATCAGTATTTGATGAAAGCCACTAGCCATATCAAGTGAAGTGAAATATTTAAAGCCACCTAACTGATCAATTTGGTCATCTATACTAGGTAAAGAATATCTATCTCTTAATGGTTTGTCTATTCAATGCACGATAGTCACTGTACGATTAACATATCAGTTGTGAATTTATTATTTATCATATGAAATTCAGCCTCAAACGTCATATTAAATAATTCTACTGTCAATGTCACTTTTTCATTCGAGTATACAGTGCCACCTATATCTTTCAATTCCAAGTAGTTCCATTCTGGTCGTACGCAACTTTTTTTTACCAACTGACTGGACACTAGGGATACATCTGCACCCGTGCCAATTATCACATCAATAATCGTTTCTCTCACAATTGTAACAGATATATTTTATTTCATATTCAAATGGCATATATTAATCACCGTTTTGTTTTTATTACTCACTCTGATTTTTGCAAAATAGGTTTTCTCACTATGTCCTCGTTTTTTACAATACTCATATATTTGTATTTTTGGTCGCTTTTCAGCATGTTCACTATTGGTTATAATCAGATCTATGCAATTTAGGACAGACGTTTCTTTTATAATCTCTGTCTGCACAGTTGTAACAACCAGAGAGAAAACATCTATCATTTGAATTATATTTGACATTTATGTTATTATTTTCACTATAATTGTTCCTACTTTTAACACTACTGGTAGAAGAGTTGGCATTACTTTCATGTTTCACTTTACTAAAGTGAGATAAAGCGTTCATAAATTCAACTAAAGGACTATGATGTAAATCAGTTAATTAAATTCTGACATTACAGTCCAAAATGCCTTCACAAACTGAAGAAATTACTATCTCGTCAAAGTTTACAAAAAAACGTTTTACAGACCAAAATATTGAACTTTCTTTCTACTGTATTCGGAATAACTAGTGAACACATTACAATTTAAATTAATAGGAGATAAACAAGTTCTACTTTGCTTGAAAATGCAGCTTTAAAATCTGCTTTGAAATTTGACCACTTTCTGTCGTCACTCCTCCAACCTGTAACCAATGTTTAGCTTCACCTTTTAGTATATTAGGTAACATTGTGACAATTTTATATTCGTCCCATTTTTGTCGTATCATAACTTTTTCCGCATTATTACACCATTTACTTGTGCCATCCATTTCAGGATCAAACGATACCGGTGTTGCACCTAAATTCTGCCACTTTTAGTTGCGGCAGCACTTGAAAGTTGATTAAGTACAGCCATCGTAGCAGTTAGTACACTTTGTTGGGTAGCAAGCTCACTATGCTCACTATTGTCGGCCTTTTTTAAATCTGTATTTGAAATCACAAAATTGTTAAATGTTAAAACGGTAAAAATGCTAATGGGGCCCAACGTAGCGCTTGAATTCCGGTCCCACTTCTGATGTTAGCTATTATATATTAAAAGCATAAACAAATACATAATACAAAGATAAAATAATAACGACCACACCGAACAAGGCTCGTGGTTATTCTGACGTGCGATTCGTAATATACATATGTCAATCAGAATACACTATTACTGAATTACCACTTGGACATGTAATATTACGGTATGCTTGGCACTAACATTCATCCTTCTCCCATTAATGACATGACATTAATGGGGTAATGCCAATTCATTTTTTTTCTTACACCCAAAAAATATTTCTACATGCCTATATTTAAATCAAGATCATAACATTATAAATTATTACTAAATTATATCCATTTTGGACATAACAATAAATTAATAATTCTTAATTCTGAATTCACTTGATTTATTTTTGACTGGCCTTACCTCGTTAAAAATATTTAGGTTAGAAAATAATTAAATCTGTGATCTGTGCTAGGTCTACAGCTATATTTGGTTTCTAAAAACTTGCAAATGTCATTCAGCATTTCCAAATTTTTTTCAAGTTAAAATTCTAAATTCCTCACACATTTCAGATAAAGTTACAATGTTTGCAATGCAGAAATGGCTGGATTTAGAAATTAAGTATCTGTACAGTAAATGAAGTATGCTTGAATTACAAGTATATGGACTTTACAAAAAAAGCTTACCTATAAGTTAAATAATTTGAAACATGAACAATGGTGTGACTTTCAGAGGAATATGTTTATATCAATTAACGCGAAATTTATTAAGAAAATGTCGTCACAAAATAAAAAACTCAAAAGATTAATAATTGTTAATGTCAAAAGAAAGTGATCCTCAAAAAGTTAGCATTGTAGAAAATCATTCCTCACAGTCATTTGATAAAGAAGAAATTGATCTCCTTAACAAGGAATTATATTTTGCTTTACCTGCCTCCGAAGGCTTTTTAGATGAGATTGTTGCATGTGTTGAAAGTTCAATTCAATACCTTCCTCATTCCTCTAAAAGATTTGTCAGAGAAGCTTGCAGAAATCAAATCTTGACAAATATTGTCATTAAAGTAAATAGAAAGTCGGAATCTACAAAAGACAGACAAATTATCAAACGGTTGCATGAAAAAGGTTGTTTTTATTTAAAAGCTGAAAGGGTAGACAGTCAGATTAGTAATGGTCCTTATAAAAGATGTTCTAGAAATCCATTACCAAAAATGATTACTGTAGTAAGAAATGTACTTAAATCCTGCAATAACCTTATTATTCCAGCTTTAAATAGGAGGTTACATGTATCTAACTCAAGTGTACCTAGATTGTACTGCTTTCCTAAGATATATAAACCAGGACGTCCTATTGTTTCAGCAAACGAATCGCCGACTTACCACCTATCAAAATGTTTAACAGAAGAGTTCGAAAAATTACCTATTACCTAGTTTCTCTGTGATTCATTCCAATGATTTCATTTAATAAGGTGAAAAATATTCAGTTGCAAGAAGGTGACATTTATCAAAATTTGACGTTTGTTCATTGTTTCCAAGTGTTCCGATACCACAGACTTGGACTACCTTAAGGATCTACTCGAATTAAACAATATCAGTCAAGATGTAGTAAAAGAATATCTTCAACTTACTAAACTTTGCATGAAACAAAATTGTTTTGGATTCAGTGATAATTTCTTTGAACAACATGAAGAAACAGCAATGGGTAACTCTTTGTCACCATTCATTGCCAGTCTTTTCATGAACAAATTCGAGACGGAAGCAAAAGGAGAATTCGAGTAATTCTCCAGGGTTTGGCTTAGGTATGTGGATGATATTTGCAGTGTTTAATACAAAAATCGATGATATTGACTTTGTATCTAAATTAAACCGTCGTTTCACGTTAAATTCACATGTGAAATTGAAAACCCTGAATAACTACCATTTTTAGATGTATTAATTAGAAATAGTGAAAATAGGTTAGAATTTGACATATAGAGAAAAAAGATACCAGTACTCTAAGATATATTCCTAAGAACTTTCACCATTGTGCTCAACACAAAATGGTGAGTTTTAATTTTCTAGTCCATCTATTAAGCTTCCCCCTCAATAAGGAGAGGTTTGAAAAAGAAAAGGCATTAATTAAAGATATAACTGTGAGTAATGGATATTCTGTAAGTTTAATTCATAAAATAATTAGGAAACGAATATGTAAACTCGCTTCGAAATTCCTCGACCTTTCAAAATGAAAGAGAAAATCCGAAATTTGTTTCGATTCCATTCGATCGTCGATTCACCCGTGGTATTGGTAAGATTTTTAAAGATGTGGGTATGACTGATTCATTCATGGGGAAACAAACTACAACAACTTTTAGGCAATCCAAAAGACAAAATTGAAACAAAGGAAATGCCGGGGATTTACGAAATTAGCTGTAAGGATTGTAATCAAAAATATGTTGGACAGACTAGACGATCAATTCAAACTAGATTCAAAGAGCATATGGCCCATTTCAAATATGGTAGAATAGATAAGTCTAGTGTTGCCCAACATGCGTTTCAGAACAACCATAAAATAGATATTAACAATTTAAGATTAATTAGGGATGTAACAAATACTAGACAGCTAGATGCATTTGAAAGTTTGGAAATCACAAAGTGTAAAAATAGTATGAATAGTGGCCTATCCTAAATAGCCCGCTTTAGTGGTTAGTGGGTAACGGTTCACCGAACCATGACAATAGTTTAGGTATAAATAGCATAAGTTTAGTTTTAGTCATCTCCAGATGATGCCAACTTGGTTAGTGAAACGCGCGTCAAATGCAGTATATAGTATTTCGACGTTTCGTGGAAAACTACGTCAGTGTTAGGTATTTTATGTAATTTTACAGTAAATATGCCTCTGTCAGTATAATTTCACCCCTTCCTGGGGCAAATGTGCATGTTTATAATTTTCAGTGCTACAAAATGTGTGGACTTCATTTTATTTCATATTCATATCAGAGAGAAACCATACCCATTTTATGTACACAGGATTCAAACAAATCACTGGGTTGTATATAAAATATAAACGGCTTCATATATAAATAAAAATAAAACATTGATGGACCTAGGTATATAACTGTTATTGGAGTAATTTACAAAAAGCTTATAATACATTTATAACAGCTATGATTGTGTTTTATAAATATTTAGTAATAGTAAAGTAACAAACTTACGAAGATGGCGTATAGCAATAAGACTTTTTAGTGCTGACATTACTCAGAGGTGGTACATGGACTCTACATTTCACATAATTGTTACTTACTGGGGAACGTGTACTATCTAATACAGGGTAGGGCAATAGTGCGTCCGACTTCAATATATCAAGTTCTATGATAGCAAGAAACTTGATTTAAAAACATAAATAAACTGGACAAAGAAAGTCTATAACCGGAAATTATTTTCGAATATACAGGGTGAGCCAAGACGCTTCTACAGGGTCAACTAGCATTTTCTTAAATGGAATGCTATGTATATCAGAACAATTTTTGAAACCCCTTGTGGCCTACTTCCACTCCTGTATTATTATTAACTCTTTTCCAACCACTTGGATGTAATGATTTTTTTTGTTGAATTTATGCCATTTACACGTGTGGATTTAAAAAATCACTACAGTCACAATTATCGATTTTAAGAAAAAATATTTTAGTATCAGTTATGAGACATCTGTATGATGACACTTTTCCATTTTCACTTCCTAAAAATATACAGGGTGGGCAAAATAATTTTTAAATTTACAACTGAATTTTCTCAATTTTTTTCAATATATTGAATTTTCAAATTTTCGATTTATTGAACGATAACTGCAAAATTCAGCAATAAAATTATTTTTTTTTTTGTAATTCAAGAGAAGATATTATAAAAAGTGCTCCACATGTTGCCCATTGTGATTGACACACATTTCTATGAGTCTTTGGAATGAGGTTTCTACTGTTCATAAAATTGCCGGAGTGATACTTCTAAAAGCATTTAGTATCCTTTCCTTCAAATTTTGGATTGTTCTAGGTGTGATGTTTTTATGGGCATCTCATATAACATGCTTATTATTTGAAAAAAAACACGAATTTTTCATTTTTATTGCAGGATTTTGCAGTTACTGTTCAATAAATTGAAAATGGTTACAAATAGCCATAGGAATGTACATACAAAAAATGTTCGTTTTTTCAATCCTACGTCACATCGTCCATTTGAAAAAATTGAGAAAATTCAGTTCAAAAAGTTGTAAATTTAAAAATCCCTTTTGGCCACCCTGTATACTTTTAGAAAGTGAAAATGGCTGAGTGTCATCACACAGATGTCTCATAAATGGTAAAGTAGACCACAATTTTAAGAGACACATAAAAAGGCCATAAAAACCGGCCATAAAAGTGTCAAAGCCGGATGACATATAAGCATTCCTTATAGTCATACAGAAATGGCAGTATTTCTAGCAATTTTATTGGCCGTTTTAAGATAGACGCAGGGCATGCGCAGTTACATGACATTTTAAAGTATTAAATCCTTTTGGAATCGTCTGTCAGCAAGGAACTTGTTAGACGATAAAGAAGATGCTCGCGTGGCACGCGGTAGGTCCAGGGTTCGAATCACAAACTTGTTATTTTATTTTTTTTTAAATAAGTATTTTTTTAGTTCGTTAGTAAGATTTATATGAAGATTACATTTTTTCCTTGCCCTTTATTACATTTTCTCCTTGCACTTTAACTTATTATTTTTTTTTTTAAATAAATATTTTTTTAGTTCGTTAGTAAGATTTATATGAAGATTACATTTTTCCTTGCCCTTTATTACATTTTTTCCTTGCCCTTTATTATAGTTTGTTTATTTTCACGGTGCCGAATTCCCCTTTAAAAATGATATCTGATGAGCACGCCATGCCGTGGCCTTGAAACGGCCAATGAAATTGCTAGAAATACTGCCATTTCCGTATGACTGTAAGGAATGCTTATATGCAGCCGGATGTAATTACATGCGACTCAGTACCATACTCAAAATTTTTGTGCGTTGAGACACACAATGTTAGAAATTTAAAAGTATCTTTGTAGTGCAGTAAAAATAAATTATGACCTGGGCAAAATTGCAACACAAATAATTCTTTTTGCATTATACTGTGTGAAGTGTCTTTTTTAACATATTCAAAATCCCCATTAATGCCGACTCAGGAAGTCAGTGAAAATCCAAGATGGCGGCTGAATTTTTTTTTTATTAAAAAATTTATAACTTTGTATAACTTTGTATTTATAATGTATGATATAATGGTGATACAAGTTATGTGCTCGATGGAGGGTCCTTACTGCATCGCCTGCCATGGCATAATGACAGTACATTCAGGGATATAGCAAGATGTTATACGTCGTTTGTGACAGCTAATTATGGGCAAGCAACTGTAGTTTTTGATGGTTATACATCAGAATACACAATAAAAGACATGACCCATAATCGCCGAACAAATACAATTTTCCCCCTCCGTGAACTTTACACCAGATATGACAAGTAAGGAAATATTTCTCACTAATAAGGGAAACAAGCAGAAAATAATTACTCTAATCGTTGAAGAAATACGACAGCAGGGATGTTCAGTAATTCATGCAGTTGATGATGCTGATGTTGACATTGTTAAAACTGCAGTGGAATCTTCAAAAATTAAAAATACAACAGTGATAGGAGAAGACACTGACCTATTGGATTTATTGGTGTAATCAAGCATACCACAAGCTGTTTTTCAGAAGTGATAAAAAACCTTCCAAACAGAATAACATTTATGATATCAATGCCATTAGATATTCGCTCGGAAATTACTTAGCGAACAGTCTATTCTTTATACATTCGTATACAGGATGTGACAGCACCTCCAGAATATTCCATATTGGAAAGCAATCAGTTTTCAAACGTTTTGTTGAAGATCAATACTTTCGTGAACTTGCACTATCGTTCAGCTCAACAAACCTTAATCCCAGTCAGGTTGAAGAGTTTGGAAAGAAGATAATGGTATGTATTTTTGGTGGAAATCCAGATGATACACTAAATACACTTAGCTATAGAACTATTATTGATAAAGTATCGAAGGCAAAATGTTTCGTGCAGCCACAGAATCTTCCCCAGCGGAATCAGCTGTCAAGTACCATAGCCTCCGTGCATATTTGCAAATTTGTATATGGAAGCAAATGCAAGAAGGCTTGAACCCAACAGAGTGGGGATGGAGTATACATGATAATATGTATGTACCGAAAAAAAATGGATTTGCCACCAGCACCTGAAATTATATTACGCATAGTCAGATGTAACTGCCCGGCTGTGAAGCCATGAAATGTAGTTGCCGAAAGAATGGTTTGGAATGTACCAGTTCATGTGGTCAGTGTCAAGAAACAAATTGTGAAAATAGTTCACAGCTAATAGAAGATGAAGAAATGGAAAGTAGAGATGAAGATTATGATGAATTGTGAAAAAACAGCCAAATCATTTTAATTTTTGTTCAATAAAGGAAAATAACCCATACT